>CM051035.1:57155514-57553014 GCA_027627225.1 Congeria kusceri | reverse complement strand
ACTACTACTACTACCACTACTACTACTAATACGACTACTACTACTACTACTACTACTACTACTACTACTACTACAGCAACTACTACTGCTACTTCTATTGCTACTACTACTACTACTACTACTACTACTACTACTACTACTACTACTACTACTACTACTACTACTACTACTACTTCTACTACTACTACTACTACTACTACTACTACTACTTCAACTGCTATATTACTACTACTATTACTACTACTCCAACTACTTTATTACTACTACTATTACTACTACTACTTCTACTACGAATACTACTACAACTAATACTTCTACTACTACTACTACTACTACTACTACTACTACTACTACTACTACTACTACTACAAGAACAACAATTACAACAACAAGAGCAACAGCAACAACAACAACTACTACTACTACTACTAATTATGATGATGATGCTAATAATAATAATAATAATGATAATAATAATAATGATAATAACAATAAAAACACTGCTTCTGCGGCTGTCACTTATACTTCAACATTTACTACAGTACACGAAATAATGTAGACTCGTATATTCCAATAAACTTACTCCGAATAATAAATTCTCAATTATTTCTTTCAGCAATGTATCTACTATTGACCCAGCTACTTACGTTGATACCCCTAACACTGGGGCACGTGGTCGGCCCCGCGTTCATCCCACGGCCTCATCCGTTTCCTTCGAGACACGGCGAACTTCAGGCCCCTACCGTAGTGATCAAACACAACCGAGGGGACATCCCGCCCCCTTCAGAGATGGGCGTGGCGGGCAGCTCACTGATCGACGCCATCCGAAACACTGCCGAGAACATTCACTTCCAGCGATCGACTGGAGAAGGTGTACATTCTTCCTCCTCCTCCTCGTCTAATTAATAGATGGTGATGATGGTGATACTGATTATAATGATCATCGCGATGATCTTGACGATGAAGATGATGATGATGATGATGGTAAAGATAATAATGGAGACAACGACGACGACGACGACGATGATGAAGATGATGATAATGATGATGATGATGACGACGATGATGATGACGGTGATGATAATAATGAAAGCTATTGTACTGATGATGAGGACTATTATACTAATTATCATATGCATCGTCATTATAATCATCTGCATCATCTTTCATCATTATCACAAAAGCCTTCATTATTGCTATCCGTTTCAATACAATCATCATTGACGCCATCATCACATTTTTCATCATCATTGTCATCATATTTCAATATATCATCGTCATAGACATCATCCTTACTATCATAAGTAGCTTATTCATAGTTCATAACAACATAATCATCATTAATATTATTCTTACCAACATCAAACTTATCATCACCAACATTATCATCTTTATTGTCATGACTATTGTCAACAGCACGGAAGAAAATTCTCACCAATCATGTTCTTCAACAGCATTATCTTTACTAACAAAATTATAACAGTATTCTTACCAACGTTTTCATTTTAAAACACAGAACGATCTTGACACATGCAACGATGATATATAGAGGATATTTGTTTGTTTTCGGTGTGATAACGCGTTATATCATCACTGGAATGGGAGACATTTAATATTTTCACGAGCGCTTGCGCGAGTGAAAATATGTAAATTGTCTCCCTTCCAAGTGATGATATAACGTTAATCACACCGAAAACAAAAACAAATTCTTTTAATTTTATGCTGTTGAGTTTTTGTTTTTACATTAAAAATAAGTAGTCCAGCACAGTGAGTGATATAGGGATATATCATACTGATATTTTCCTATATTTCACTACTTAGCATAAAATAAACTCGTATATATTATTATGTATTATCCAAATCACTATTATAAAAATGTATTTTGTCTATTTTCTTTGATAGATCTGTTCATTTTTTATTAGCCGACCCCATTTAACATCCTGGTAACATGGAATAAACACAAAGCTTAGAAATGATTACATATTTTTTTAAATAACGATTTTCGGAAATTCTCGATAAAAACGCTTTAAATCCGTTTTATTCAAAACATAATAATTTCGGAAAGATACGAAGTTTATAATCTGTAACAACAAGAATGATTGATTTAAGTTCAGTTGAATCAACTTGTGTTTAAAACACGTAAAACAAAAATAATTATTTATTATTTTCCTAACAAAATTCATAAATCATCCCTTGAAAGCCAGAATGGGTCATCAGTATACGTGGAAAGAAGGCTGATAGCCCCTTCTGGCTTTTAGTAGACAATATGTCATTGTAGATTGTTAATGATTTCTTCAGTAACTACCCCGGCTGCGCAAGTTCGCGGAGTAACTAACGTCTGCAGCGTGATCTGCCCGAGATGGTGCGAGAAGCAGAGCAGACCGGAGGCGAACGTCACGCACTGCCACATCGTCTGCGGCGACTTGTGCGAGGGACAGGTATATGGCTTAATATCCCAGGGGTCTCAGTTTCGAGCCCTCGTTGCACTATAATCTACTAAATCGTCTTACGCGATTGTACTGCAAATGTGCTAAATGCTTCACACCGGGCACTAAAAGACCCACGGTCGTCTCTGGAACGAGGCGTTTCTAGTATCGTTGGCTATTTACTACCGTAACCCAACTATCCGGCCTTCTGAGGGCGATTACCATATGGAATAGAATTCCGATGCACTCGATGCAATTTTTTCGCCCTATTTACACCGCGTATATTCAGAAAGGAAGGCATGTGTCTGTGTGTGTGGTGAATTTGTATCGAATGCAACGGGATTCTCTTCCATATGACCATCGCCGCAGAAGACATGTTAGTTGGGGATTGTGCAAACTACAGAAGACGTCCCGGTCCAGAGGCGACCCTGGGTGGTTTATTACCTGGTGTGAATCACCAACCACACTGCTCCTCGGTTTGATGTCTTTTAAAAGTGATGGATGAACTAGTAAGTTACGGTGTAGCGTGGACTCGAACCTGCGATGCTTGGGTTGCGAAGCCAGCATGTTTCTTTAGCAATTTTCAATGTACGGCCTCTACAGTATTTGTGCTTCCACACATGTCGACCTTAATAAATTTATTTTTTAATCCAACCATTGCAATTTGATGCTTAACTCTTAATCTAGTTTACACACACTAGCATGTGTAAAACTTTCAAGCGCTTTCTGAAGTTCGATGAATCGAAATTAATAAAAACAAACACCATCATCGCCATAAAAAACTACCATCACCACCAGTAACAAAACAACCAACCTCAACACCAGCAAAACAACCAACATCACCACAAACAAAGCAACCAATATGACCACCAGCAAAACAACAATCATCACCACACCATCAGAATAACTTACATCACCACCAACAGCACAAGATACAACATCCACCAACAATGCAACCAGCATCATTACCGCCGAGAAAAACAGCCAACATCACCACCACCAGCAAAACGACCAACCTCACCACCAACAAAGTAATCAAGATGACCAACAAAACGGTCAACATCACACCCAGCAAAGCAATAACATTACGACCAGCAAAACAACCAGCATCAAAACCAGCAAAACAAACTAACATCACCACCACCAGCAAAACAACCAACATCACCACCAGCAAAACGACCAACATGACCACTAGCAAAACAACCAACATTACCACAAGCAAAACAAAACACATCACCACCAGCAAAACGACAAATATCACAACCACCAAAACGACCAACATGACAAGTTGCGAAACAACCAACATCACCACCAGCAAAACATTCAACATCACCACTAGCAAAACGACCAACATGACCAGTTGCGAAACAACTAACATCATCACCCGCAAAACAACTAACATCACCACCAGCAAAACGACCAACATGACCAGTTGCGAAACAACTAACATCACCACCCGCAAAACAACCAAGATGCACCCCAGCAAAACAACCAATATCATAACCACCAGCAAAAGGACCAACATCATTTCCACCAGAAAAACGACCAACATTATCAGCATCGACAAAGCAAACAAAATAACCACCACCAACAAAACAACCAACATCACCACCAGTAAAACAAAGCAACCAACATGACCCAGCAAAACAACCAACATCACTACCAACAACAAGACAACCAACACCATCACACCATCAAAACAACCTATATTACCACCTCACCAAAACAACCAACATTATCACACCATCAAACACCCTACGTTATCACACCATCAAAACAACCAACAGTATCACACCAGCAAAACAACCTACATTATCACGCCATCAAAACAACCTACATTATCACACCAGCAAAACAACCTATATTACCACACCAGCAAAACAACCTATATTATCACACCATCAAAACAACTAACATTATCACACCATCAAAACAACCTACATTATCACACCATCTAAACAACCTACATTATCATACCAGCAAAACAACCAACATTATCACACCAGCAAAACAACCAACATTATCACACCATCCAAACAACCTACATGATCACCTCATAATAGCAATCACCCACACCAGCAAAACTACCACCACAATCTTATAGCAGTAGATGCGTGTGCGAACTGAAATAAAAAAAACAACAACACAATAAAACAAAAGCGATTTGACGTATTACCAAGAAACGATTTGCTTATCATGAGCACACAACTGATATTTTTCATCCATCATACGCGAAACTATCGGAGCAAAACAACACTGTTATTGATCGCTTATTTTATTGCCATTATTATGCACACACACACTCGTGAAATGAAATAGAACTTTTTTAAATAGCACATTCAGCGTTGATTGACAATAGATCAAGACAGAACATCAAAATTTAATATCAAATTTAAATAAAACGACGCATTACTTACACATTGAAATGTTAAGTTGCCGTTAACAATAAATGATTCTCATTTAGATGTGAGTGATCTAGTAACAGTTTCTTTTGATATCCAACATCATTTCAGTTTTAATTCGAATCTTGCTATATATATATATATAGAGAGAGAGAGACAGAGAGAGAGTTATTAGCTCGTATTTACGAGATAGAACACATTTTCACATAACACTAGGACGCTGCCGTAGAATTTGCAAAGTCTTGCAAACTTGTTGTTATCAGATGCAGTCTAACAACCCCTACGTAGGCAATGCACACTTTGAGGTGGTCGCCACGGACTTTGAGTTCGCTCGCTACGACGCGGACGGCGACAAGCGCATCTCCGTGCACGAGTTTGCGGCCGAGGAAAACGTGCCCGTTGAAGACGCCCAGAAGATATTTGACTTCTCCGACTTTAACGGTGAGATAACACTGTTTTCACATCAATCAAATGCTATAGAATAAATTCGTACTTGTAAAAAAATGTAAACAATTGATGTTTTATTTATGATGTAGTAGCATGACAAACTAACAACAAATCGACGGACCGACCAACCGCTATCTACTTACTAACCTACCAGCAACAAATTGACCGACGCAAAGAAACCGACCGTCCGACAGACCTAAGGCGTAAAAAACTATATTGCGGCGCGTCGTGAGAAAACAGGTCTTAATGCATGTGCGTAAAGTGTCGTCCCGGATTAGCCTGTGCAGTCCGCACAGGCTAATCCAGGACGGCACTTTCCGCTTTTATGGTATTTTCTGTTTCAAGGAAGTCTCTTCTAACCATAAATCCACTTGAGGCGGAAAGTGCCGTCCTGGATTAGCCGGTGCGGACTTCACAGGCTAATCCGGGACGACACTTTACGCACATGCATTAAGTCCGGTTTTCCCACGACGCGCCCCACAATGTTTGTTTCAGGTTACCCCACCTACCCTACAAAAGTGCCAGACCCTATAACATTTTATTGGATTTGTCAGATTGATTTTCGTTTTATTTACCTTTTTCAATAATTCAATGTGTTTTTGGATCAATAAAGGTTTTGTTTTGATAGTATCCACTTATAAACAATGTTTACGGATGTTACTGATATGTTTTTAATATTTATTTACCAAAAAAAATCCCGACCTACCTACCCTAATTTTTGGGACATGTAACCTGAAACAAACATATTTTTACGCCCAATTACACATTCTAAACAACAAATCAGCCGTCCGACGGACCAACCGTGGCAAATGACCAACCAACTATCCCTCCCCCAAATCCACCCACCCACACACCGACCGACGGACCAACCATGGCAAATGACCAACGAACACACAACCACCACCCCTAAGCCACCCACACTCACACCGAGCGACCGACCAACCATGGCAAATGACCAATCAACACTCCACCACCACCCCAAACCCACCCACCCACATACCGATCCACCGACCGACGGACCAACCATGGCAAATGAACAACCAACACTCCACAAACACCCTTAATCCACCCACCCACCCACACACCGACCGATCGACCGACCGACCGTCCAACCATAGCAAATGACAAACCAACACTCCACCCCTCCCCTAATCCACCCACCCACCACACACCAACCGACCGACCAACCATGGCAAATGACCAACCAACACTCCACCACCACCCCTAATCCACCCACCCACACACCGACTGGCGGACCAACCATAGCAAATTACCAACCAACACTCCGACCGATGGACCAACCATGGCAAATGACCAACCAACACTCCGACACCACCCCTGATCCACCCACCTACACACCGATCGACGGACCAACCATGGCAAATGACCAACCAACACTCCACCACTACCCCTAATCCACCCACCCACACACCGACCGACGGACCAACCATGGCAAATGACCAACCAACACTGCACCACCACCCCCGATCCAACCAGCGACCGACCGACCGACCAACTAACTTACCTAGCAAATTATCGAAAATCATCAAACAAAACTGGAAGAAAAATATCCATACCATTCACAACAATATTGAGGGTATATCGTTTATTTTACAGTTTGTTTTAAATGTTAATGTTTTAGATGACGGCTTTATCGACGAAAAGGAATTTCACGGAGGTCCATTTATTTTCACTGGTAAATATATGACTAGTTCTATACTAAGCTGGAGTCGTATTCCAGAAACATCTTAAGTAAAATCTTAACCTTAGCCTTAAAATCGTCATTATTTTTAAGCATTATATTTAATAAATACATGAAATTCTGCTCAATATTCACTAATTGTAACTTATTATTAACTACTATTAAACTTAAGTGTAATTGGATTCATTAACTTACATGTAGTTTAAAAAAATATTACCTCACACAAATGGGAACTTAGGTGAACATATTTTAAGATAAACTTCAACTTAAACCTCTGGAATATGGCCCCTGATATTTAGCCTTCATACATAAACGCAAGTTTTATTGAATATATACTTTAAATAGCATAACTCTAACCGCAAAATGCATCGTGATATACCATTCCTTAGCTATCGAAAGATCGAAAAAAGATATAGGATCAGAAAATTAACAGGGAGGTGCTCAAAATGATTATTCATATAGGATCTGACACGAGTTGTCATTTCATACCATATTTTATTAAAAGAGTTCAGGAATTTTGTTAGTAAGCGAGCCTTTGGCGAGCTTACTAACGAATTTCCAGGACGAGTTTAATAAAGTATGGTATAAAATGACAACGAGTGTCATATCTTTTTTATCACATGCTTGTAAACCAAACAAAAATCTCCTAATTTTACCAAAACATGTTAATAAATCCAAAAGTTGTGTACTGACGTGACGTCATTTCATGTTGACGACGTCATTTCACCAAAATAACGTCATGCGATTGGTCAGTCAAAGAATATGTAGCCAATGAAAACGCTCAAAAAGTTATCTTACACGTGTAAGATAGAACTATTTGTAATGGTTGTATTACACTGGAGACACTGTATAGTATGTGATAAACATTATTTCCACCATATTTCTTTGTATTAGTGTATTTTCGCATTTTGCTATAAACTGTTCTTTTCTTCTTGGAATATGTGGCAAAATGTTTGGAAATTGACAAGTTACCGACGTGTGAATAGGTCCCATAAAATAACTATATTAAAAATAAATAACTCAGAGCAACTTGTACTAGGTGGACGAACTTTTGTTCTTTTTGTTTTTCAGTCCAAATGGCCGCCGAATTTTCCAACATGGGACGTCTTGGTCATAAAGCCGCAGCGAAATTTGTTATCAATTGAGTTCTGAAATTTCAAAATTAAATTCATGGATTTATAAGGACTTTTCTCCAAAATCATAGAAAACATGGGGACGATTAACAATTTCTACAAATTAATTTATAATGACCGCGTAAAATAAACAAGGACAATAATTCATAAAATATGCCTTATTTTGATGTTTTTTGTCGCGATAAATGCAAAACACACATACGGATTCTAATTCAGTAATAATTAAATTTCCTCACGTCGTTTTAAAATAAAACTTTTGGCATAACTTCAAAACAGCATATAAACATTCACCGCTACATGTGAATGCAGAATGGACAATTTTGTACCATTTCAGGTTTGAATAAAATGGAATGAATGTATCGTCTTCAATAATCTTTTGGCGATCTTCCATGATTTTGTTTGCTTCAAGAGTCCTCTATCAATTTTTTTGTTTGTTTGTTTGGACTTTTTGCCGTTTTAAACAGTATTTCAGTCATATCACGACGGTCAGTTAACCTACTCACACTTTTCCTGGGCAAGCTTAGCCGATCGAAGCGGTCTACAAGTG
The DNA here is from genome assembly GCA_027627225.1 of Congeria kusceri. Classification (NCBI taxonomy): domain Eukaryota; kingdom Metazoa; phylum Mollusca; class Bivalvia; order Myida; family Dreissenidae; genus Congeria; species Congeria kusceri. The sequence continues at coordinate 57,544,357 of CM051035.1, read as the reverse complement.
CCAAGTGCACATTCTAATGCCAGTAACTGACAACTGCCCTACTTAAATCAGAGGTAGGGAGAGAATGGCCGAAGAAATAATATTTGAATGTCACCATCAAGTATATATCATGTGCTGGAAATATTTGATATTATTTCGTTTAAACTGAATAAATATACAAAACTTGGTGAAAAAGTAAACCATTGTGTTTAACATTTTGTTAAATTGATATATCGGATATATAAGTGTGAATTAAATTCAATTTATCAAATATAAACCAGAGCTATTATTACCACCACCACCATGCTCCCACTCGGCATTGGGGCTGCAACCTCAGACCTCCTGATCAAAAGTTGTACGGGACCACCTCTCGACAATTATGATTGATGTACTTGTCTGTGTAATTTTTACTTTATGCAAGTGTTTCACGTGTTTTCAACACTTTCAAAGAAAACAACAGAAACACTCCAAAGTATTCCATCGTTTCACGTTACAAACGCTTTATAATGTTATCCATTTTAACTGATGATTACTCATTAACGAAACGGTATTAACAGTATATTTCTATGTCAGTAGTGTTTTTTCGCTCCTTTATATACACTATAGTTCATTTTTGAAATCTTTGACAAAAGGTTTAAAAATGGTCGATTCTTTTATATGTGAACATGTCATTTTAAGTCGAGACATTCTTATCTGCATAAAAACATGTCAGCAGTGTTATTTCGCTTCTTTATATACTCTGTTTTTCTATTTTGACAAAAAATTAAAAACTTGTCAATTCTTTAATCTGTGAACAGGTACCTTTAAGCCGGAGCATTATTATCTACATAGAAACAGAGTAATGTGTGTCTTTGCGAGGCCGTAATGGGTATTTTACAACTAGCATTGCGGGGAAGAAGGATTTGCATTGAAACAAAAATTTGAAATAAGGCATGTGCGTAAAGGGTCGTCCCGGATCAGCCTGTGCAGTCCGCAAAGGCTAATCCAGGACGGCACTTTCTGCCTACAGTGGATTATGTCTAGAAGACAATTTATTGAAACAGAAAATGGCATAAAAGCGGAAAGAGTCCTCTCGGATTAGCCTTTGCGGACTGCACAGGCTGAGCCGGGCCGACACTTTAGGCACATGCATTAAGCCCGGCTTTCCCATGACATGTCTCAAATATAAATATACGCATATTGTAATAAGTACACTTGAGGTATCAGTATTTAAAGAGGCATAGTCAGTATTTTAGAAAAAAATATTTTGGAAACAAAATAATTTCCACCTGTCTTATGATTATTTTAGTAGCAACAAACAGATCGCGCCCAGGGCCCATATCCACAAAGCTCTTTAGTGAAATCTTAAGAATATTTCTTAAAACCATAACATTCCATAGTAGCAACAAACAGATCGCGCCCAGGGCCCATATCCACAAAGCTCTTTAGTGAAGTCTTAAGAACATTTCTTAAAACCATAACATTCCATAGTAGCAACAAACAGATCGCGCCCAGAGCCCATATCCACAAAGCTCTTTAGTGAAGTCTTAAGAACATTTCTTAAAACCATAACATTCCATAGTAGCAACAAACAGATCGCGCCCAGGGCCCATATCCACAAAGCTCTTTAGTGAAATCTTAAGAACATTTCTTAAAACCATAACATTCCATAGTAGCAACAAACAGATCGCGCCCAGGGCCCATATCCACAAAGCTCTTTAGTGAAGTCTTAAGAACATTTCTTAAAACCATAACATTCCATAGTAGCAACAAACAGATCGCGCCCAGGGCCCATATCCACAAAGCTCTTTAGTGAAATCTTAAGAACATTTCTTAAAACCATAACATTCCATAGTAGCAACAAACAGATCGCGCCCAGAGCCCATATCCACAAAGCTCTTTAGTGAAGTCTTAAGAACATTTCTTAAAACCATAACATTCCATAGTAGCAACAAACAGATCGCGCCCAGAGCCCATATCCACAAAGATCTTAGTGAAATCTTAAGAACATTTCTTAAAACCATAACATTCCATAGTAGTAACAAACAGATCGCGCCCAGGGCCCATATCCACAAAGCTCTTTAGTGAAATCTTAAGAACATTTCTTAAAACCATAACATTCCATAGTAGCAACAAACAGATCGCGCCCAGGGCCCATATCCACAAAGCTCTTTAGTGAAATCTTAAGAACATTTCTTAAAACCATAACATTCCATAGTAGCAACAAACAGATCGCACCCAGGGCCCATATCCACAAAGCTCTTTAGTGAAATCTTAAGAACATTTCTTAAAACCATAACATTCCATAGTAGCAACAAACAGATCGCACCCAGGGCCCATATCCACAAAGCTCTTTAGTGAAATCTTAAGAACATTTCTTAAAACCATAACATTCCATAGTAGCAACAAACAGATCGCACCCAGGGCCCATATCCACAAAGCTCTTTAGTGAAATCTTAAGAACATTTCTTAAAACCATAACATCCCTTAAGTCTGTGACTGGTTCATTTATATTTTATTTTGTCTTTAATGGCTTTAATCTGGTAAAGACTGAACGTTTGATTCTTATTTTACCATGTTCCGAATATAAAATATTGTTTTTCACAATAAATTTTCTTTGAAATATTCTCTAACATTAGACTTAAGTCTGAGACTGGTTCATTTATATTTTATTTTGTCTTTAATGGCTTTAATCTGGTAAAGACTGAACGTTTGATTCTTATTTTACTATGTTTCGAATATAAAATATTGTTTGTCACAAAGAAATTTTCGTTGAAATATTCTCTAAAATTAGACTTAAGTTAGGATTTTGTTTAGGAGCTTTGTAGATATGGCCCCAGGAATACGTTTCCACGCTAAACAGCTTTCTCGCATTCTTTAATAATTGCATAATGCAACGTATAGTACAAATGCACAGTTCAGCAGATTCGTCACCTTAATTTCACACTCCTCTTCGAATGAAATCGCGCCTTTAATTACATACCTCTTCTTACGAAAGGAGTTGCAGCATTAGACATTGATAACAGGACAAACAAACCAAACTTTTACATGACAACACATTGAAACCATCAGAAACCATGGCACGACCTTTCAAGTCATATCTCCAGTTTAAGTTGTTATATAAGATTGTTCGGCAGCAACAGATAATTTTATAGGACAAAATGTGCGGACCCACGTGAGTAGATAAGTGTTTGAGTATATAAGCACACTCCAACTTTGCGCGAGCAATCTTTTATCAAAATTACATTTTACATTTCCTAATTTAATCTGATACATTAGCAACTAAAATGAAGTATACTTCATTTATTCGTGCTTGCATTTTGTCTGCGTTCCTGATAATTTCTACGCATGCGCAGTCTAAAGATATAGTTCGGCTTGCTGAAGACCTAGGGGCCACAACTCTTGTGGACTTTATCAAACAAGCGGGGCTGGAGGGAACACTGTCTGGACAGGATAAGCGGACCATCATGCTTCTTCTGTTATTTTGTTCAACTTAATTTAGTAAGTGCGTATAACATATATAGTAAAACATTGTTAGAAATAAAATATAAACAATTCATATTAGAAGTCTCAAGTATGAAGAGTTGTGTACCTTGCCTGAACAAATTATTCTTTAAATATTTTCTGTAATGTTATGGATGATTTGCAAGTTCAAAAAGATAGTAGGACTCGCAATCAACACATCAACATTATTGCAAATTCTTGCTAATATATTATTAATTACAAACGCAACATGAACATTAATTAACCTTTTGCAACAACACCAATATTTCTAGTCAAAGCCAGCATACGCAATTCTTAGTTTGTCACGTTATGATAGGTTTCAAACCAAAACCTTATGTTTTTTGACCAAAAATGACATCGTCATAATGACATAGCGAATACAAAGTGAAATGATAAAACAAATACAAACAACATTCGTACATGTATTTCTGTCTTTTCACATAATACATAGTTGTAAAAACAACACTCTTTGAAGCTATTTTCGTTTCATATATTTTTATTTTATTTTATATAGCTAAATAGTTTATGGATACTAATATATTACCTGTAAATCAGCAAAAACATTTTAAAGGGACAGTTTCACAGTTTGGGGTTGGCAAAATATTTCTCTAAAAATGGAATTTCAAAACAGAAATTTGTAGAATCTATCAATACTCTTTGTCTGTTATGCTGGTTTGGTTGCAAAACAAAGTTTTAATTTACGTTTCATGCCTTTTTGTGTAAAAAAGTACCAGGGTATGTACATGTAGCATATTTTCTCGAAACATAACAGATATTTCGTCAAACTTTGCACAAACAATGTGCTTTCCAAATGTTTAGCTATGAACAATACATGCATTACAGAACATGAAAAAGTCTGTTTCAGATGATTATTTCTCACATCCAAAAACTGTGAAACTGTCCCTTTGACTTCAGATTGTTCTCTTTAGGTCCATTTACCGTCTTTGCCCCAAATAACGACGCGTTTGCCGCATTGCCAGATGACGTCAAAGCGAAGTTGGCCAATGACAACGAGCTTCTTAAACAAGTGCTCACATTCCACGTGACCAGTGGACGGGCCTTTTCCAGAGGACTGTCCAATGATATGCTCGTGGCTTCGTTGGACACGCCCAACAAAATTCGTGTGAACATTTACCCAACTATTGACACCCAGGTAAACAAGGCTACAGTAACCGCGTGACGTTGTTGTTTTTAAAACACAAACTTTTGCATCGTATTAACGCCACCGAGCGCTATTAACGTCAATTAACATATAAATATTTGGCGTGTCGTGGAAATACCGGGTTTAATGCACGTGCGTTAAGTGTAAGCTTATGCGCACAGGCTGATCCAGGACGACACTTTCCGTTTTTATGGTCTTTTCTGTTTCAAGGAAGTATCATCTCAACATAAATCCACCCTAGGCGGAAAGTGCCGTCCTGGATTAGCCTCTGCGGACTACACAGGCTTATCCGGGACGACACTACGTATATGCATAAAGCCCGATTTTCCCACGACACGCCTCATATATAACGCTAGTTCACATCACAATAACGTCATTTCGCATCGTAATAACACCATTCCGTCTTCTCACTTAGTGGTATCGTGCATTTGCATCCTCGTTAACCATATGTATACAACAGAACACACGAACGAAACAACAACTTGTTATTTTTGTTTGAATGATTATGTTTATCATGAACAAAAATGAGGTCGTTGCAAAAAAGAACGCATTTAGATATTTAAAGCAAGATTTGCAAATAAATCATTTCGAAATATGCAGCTTTATGCCCTATTAACTTGTAAGCAATCGATCTGTTCCTGACTCTGTTGTGAACATTTCAGCTTTGCCTTACCGTCCAAATCAAATCAACCATTCCGAGTACAATGATAATATTAAAAAGACAGATATATCTATTCAGGTTAACTTGTATTTAATAGTACACACCATACTATAAAGAGTCGACCGTTTAAGATACAGAACAATTGCTGAAGGACTAGGATAAGAGTTTTAGACGCCCGTTTGTTTTCTAATCCTGTTCGCATTTTGTATTGCGCATATTTCATTTTCTTACTTGTTTTATTGTCTAATAAATACGTTTAATCTAACAATAAATGGGCAAATACTATTATAGTCATACTTAAATCGTTTGTTCTATATTTGATCAAATTTGTGTTATGCAATTATTTCACTAAATATTTATTATCAAAATTTGTTGTTCATTTAAAGCATCAATTACAAACTACCATTTATGAATGTATTTGCAGATTTACACTGTAGATGGCGCCACAATCGTGACCTATGACCAGAACGCCACAAATGGGGTCATACACGTGACCAACAAGGTCATGTTCCCGATCCCCACGGGCCCCATCCCCAATGTGGCAGCCGTTGCCCCTAATTTTGGCACCCTAGTTATGCTTCAACAAGGACAACTCTTGCCTACTCTCGCAGGTCAATATAAGTGCGCCTTTATCCCCCTTTCACCTTTATTCCCCTTTCACATTGTCACTAGCCGGGCCGGCTAGCTCAGTTGGTAGAGCGCTGGACTACAAATCCGAGGATCGCGGGTTCGATTCCCAGCCCGGCCACATAACTTGTGTGATTGGTCATGAAATTATTTATACGGCCATTCTCCCCCTACCTCTGATTCAAGTAGGGCAGTTGTCAGTGACTGGCATAAGTATGTGCACTTAGTACTGGTAAACCAGCTTACCCAGGAAAAGTGTAAGTAGGTTAACTGACCGCCGTTATATGACTGAAATACTGTTGAATACGGCGAAAAATACCAAACAAACAAACAAAGATTGTCACTAGTGTTGTAGACACGGAAATTGTCAAATTACAGTAGATTTACACTTCATATAATACTATTGCAGTAATTATCTGTCATTGTATCTCCCAAATTATACAGCAAAATAACAACCAATTTTATATACTAATAATTGACCAATTTGTTCGTTATTTAACTTATTTTGAAGCAAGTAGTTTACAAAATATTCTTTATAATATTATAATTTATACTGTTTCGACAGCATCCTTTTTGCTTTGAGAAGATGTATTATTTTAAGTTTTAGAAATGGCATATCATACAGAGTACACGCTTTCATAACGCAGATCTAATTGTAAAAGTGAATACGGAAAATCAAGCATTTCCGAAAATTTTGAACAATATATACAATTTAATAATATCCTATACTCATATAGTATGCTCTAAAAAGCCTGAACAGTTGATATGCCTTGTTCAACAAGATCGTGTTTGGTCTATTCCAGGAGCTGGACCTTTCACAGTGTTCGCCCCTAACAACACTGTGTTCGACAAACTGCCTCCCAACGCGCTTAGTAACCTGCTTAGCAACCAGACGGCTTTGGTTGGTAAGAAATGTTCTGGATTCACGTGTGTCGTGTGATCTGGTTTCAATGGGATCACACAACAGCTGATATAAATCGGCTTCAGTTGGATCGCAAAGTTAAACTACTTCAATAGGATAGCACCGTTGATATTAATCGGCTTCAATGGAATTGCACCGTTGATATTAATCGGCTTCAATGGGATTGCACTGTTGATACAAATCTGTTGCAGTGGGATCGCACAGTTCATACATACTTTGTTTTCAGTGGGATTGTACCGTTTATGCAAATCTGTTTTAGTTGGATTACACAGTTCATACATATTTTATTTAATGTGATAACACAATTGATACTGTCTGATTCAATAGGATTGCACAGTCGATACTATCTGATTCAATGGGATTGCACGCTTGATACTTTTCTTATTCAATGGGATTGCACAGTTGATATATATCTGGTTCAAAGGGATTGCACAGTTGATCAATATCTGGTTCAATAGGATTGCACAATTTATATATTTCTTGTTGAATGGTTTCGTAAGGGTGATACATATCGGGTTTCAATTGGATAGCACATTTGATTCTTATCGTTTTCAATGGGATTACACTTTTGATACATTTCTTATTTTAATAAGATTACATTGTAAATATCTTTCTTCTTTATTCTTCCTTCAATGTGATTGCAGAATGGATACATATCTGTTTCAGTGGGATTATACACTTGCTACATGTCATTCAGTAGGATTTTACTGTTGATACATGTTTGGTTCAATGGTATTGAATAGATTATACCTATGTCGTTCAAAGGAATTGCACAGTTAATACATATCTGGTTCAGTGGGATTGCACAGTTAATACATATCTGGTTCAGTGGGATTATGCAGTAGATACTGGCTGGTTCATTAGGATTTCATTTAGAATTGCCTCCTAAATACTAACTGGTTCAATGGGATTGCAAACACATGTCTGGTTCAAGTTGAAGCATACCTCGTTCATTTAGAATTGCTCCGTAAAAACTAACTTGTTCATTCCGGATTGCTCCGTAAATAAATATCTGGTTCAATTGGATTGCACAGTTGACACCTTTTGATTCAATGGGATTGCACAGCTGATTAATTTCTCGTTTTTTTGGGAGACAAGATTATTTCTTGGAAACTTGTGTTTGTTACAATTTTCCAAATTTCAGTGTTTTAAAATATATCCAATACAAAAACATGTTTAGATTGCAGGTTAATTGCAACATAGGTTTAAGTAATATAATCAACTGTCCAGCATGAACATTCATAATAGTGCTGCATTTGGTGCTTTATTGTATACGTATCAAAATAAGGCACACTAGATATTTTAGCAGAACGAAGACATGTCCGATAATAACCAGGGCTGTATTTCAGAATTAATTTAAGTAAAATATTTTACTTAACCTTAAACTCGTTATTTTTATAAAAAAAATATTTCCTATTTAAATGACATTGTGCTGAGTACATGCATGTCATTAATTATCAACGAATTATTTACTATTGTTTACCTAAGTGTAAAGATGTTTAACGAAGTAATATGTAGTTTTTTAATAATTACATTACATAAATTGGAACTAAAGCGAAAATACTTTACGATAAACTTAAGATGGTTCTGCAATATGGGCCCAGTTACCAATGGTTGTCACGTTGTGAAAAACGATCCCATGTACCCATGTGTGTGTTGCTGTTTCGGTCAAATTGATTTAAACTGATTTTTAAAAATAGGAAATACACTATTGTCCCAGACCATATCTCGCAACAACTTTTCGATCTCGTTCAACTGGGCACCGGTATCGCCAATCAATACATGGGCAATTACAGACAAAAATCTCCAACGCCTGAATGACAGAGATCGATTGTATAGATCGGATTTTCTTATATATATAACGTATCCACGATGAATAATTCAATGAAAAGCTGTTTCTAATCAACAGCGGCTACCTTGGATTATCGACGAAATCTTTTTTAATAAACGAGAAAGGCAATTTGACCTGCATTATTAAAAGTGTTGAGTCGATAATGCGATACTAGTAACAGCCAACGAAGTTTCCATTGCCAAACATAAAGCATACAACTATTAATTTAACATCCAGTTAACAAATACAGAGACATACAGATTTAAAAAGGTTAAAATACATTTAAAAATACAAAACATAATATAAAGTAAATTTAAGATACAGAACAATTGCAGAAGAACTAAGAAAGCTTGTTTCTAATTCAGTTCGCGTGTTGCAATGCGCATCTGCAATAGTTTTATATGTTTGATTGTATAAATAACTACGCTTAAACTAACGTTACAATTGGTGGTCAAATATTGTTTGTCATATCATTTGTGATATATTTTAGGGAAATTGTGTCACGCAATTAATTCAGTAAATACACGTACTACATATTAAAAGTTGATGTTCGTTTAATCCAAACATGGTTAATACTGTTATTCTATACTTCAAGTTACATATCATGCATAAGACAATAGAATACCTTATTTTGCTTTTAATATATTGTTAAATTGTTTATGCTGTAGTGAAACTCCCATTTATTTGCATATCCTCAAATAAATACATAATTATAATAATGAAATAAACGTTATTAATGCCTACATAAGAAATAGTGTGATTTTAAAAATGTCACAACTCCCTCCCTTGAGTACAATTAACACATGAACGAGGACGAAATGATACATTTTATGGTCCTTACCAATTGAGTTATTTTACGGATTGTAATCAAACAATGTATACGTTCTGGTATAAAGTGTGATATTGAAACTGTAAATATCGTACCTCAAACATTTGATGTAGAATTGTGTATACGCCATTTAGTCTTGAAATATTTAATGAAATCCCGAGTGAAAGCATGGCGTATGAGCAAAGGCCCACATTTAATTTATATTGAAATGAAACTTGCTGTTAGCTGATCTATCTTCAGAATACGCATTCAAAGAGTTGAAGATTTAGCCATGATAATATTTAAGCAGAAGTTGGCATGCGACGGCCAGTTTAGGTTACTCAGATTTATGATGAGAATTGTGATCAGAAATGACACCTTTTTGCATGTCCTCTACCATACGATAAGATCTACAGTCAGAAAAGGTACATGACGCTGATCAATAGAAGCAAGGTAGAATATCAGATATTTTTCAATGACTGATAATAATGCGATTATTGTTACTTTTAATTAAGGTGTTTGGTTAAAAAAAATGTCACATCATACCTTTTGCGAAAGATAAAAAAAAATGGACCTAAAAATATCGTGTGTGTTTCATTGTTTGGACTACCCATAGGGGCGGGGGGGGGGGGCAAAAAGGATGAACGGGGTGGGGGTGGGGGGTGGGCAATGTGCAGGACCCTGGATATTTCTATATCTCAACACAATTGCACATGAAATTAGCAATAGAGGATCTAGTATTCCTGTTTTTTCCAGCTGTATTGAAATACCACGTGGTCGGTGCCACAGCTTTCAGTGCTGGGCTCACTGACGGTGACATTCCAACTCTCGAAGGCCGCACAGTCCAAGTAACAGTTGGCAACGGTAAGGTCTAGTGCGATGGAAAGATGGTCGCCTTTTATTACCGATGATCGATAAAACCTTTTAAGGGAACATCTTGTAATCAGTTAATCTAGTTTGAATACATTGATTAATTTGTTTGCATTAATACATTACATTGTTTTACTTTGTATGACATTGATTATTTACTTGTGATATGGTTAATGGTTATCGTATAATTGAACAAAAGCTTGAAAGACATATCACACCGTACGCAAATTCTATGAAGTAGGAAGAATATGGATTATTAATAGGAAAATTAATAACACAACATTTTTATGTGTGACTGAAGGTTTATTCTTGTCAAGTTATATTATTGAGTGAATCAATTATTTTCATACGCAATGTGACAACAAGCTACCTTATATGCATTAAAACTGATGTTCACATCAAACGTTGACAAATTCCATTTATTGATGATCTCCATGTTAACGCATTGTTGATTGGTTAAAGCAGCAGTCCAGAAATATGTAAATAAAATAAAACTGTGCAGACGTTTTTAATGGACAACTGACCGATCAAAATAAAAAAAACCGCATTGACATCGGTAACATAATAACGTTTTGGTAGCTTTTTTTCGTAAAATTATCTGTATACGATAGCTGGTGATGCCCCTGGAGTTAATCAGCATGTGCATTAGTGTATATTCCCTTCATAAAAAGCATTTTCAAACATAGATATTAAACATGCCTGTCGTAAGCAAGAAACAGTTTTTAGTCGGAAAAATGTCGTTTACTTTCATTTGAAATAATGCCAAGTTAAGATGTATTAAATTATATTCTATGGACTGCGGATTAAAAGAATGAACACAAGTCAAACACAATTTCTTAGACCAACTGCTATCAGTACGTTGCATACGCGACCAATTCTCTACGTTGTGGTGCCCTTCTTTTCTAACACGGTAACCACATTTTTGAAATAAAATGAATAAAACATTGTTAACCATAACGTGGACGCCAGTTTGTTGGTTAATATTGAAGAAATGTTGTTTGAATATGAATCTTGCTATGAATAAAGTATAATTACTAATTTTCAGACGGCGTGAAAATAAACAATGCAAAGGTTGTAACAGCAGATATACCGGCCACAAATGGAGTTATTCATGAAATAGATACTGTCCTCCTGCCCCCAAATTAAGATGGACGAAATGCGGAGTCTAAGGCTTATGAACAGATACAACTTTCAAATTATAAAATGGGAAGAGAATGTACACACCTTGTAATGTTCGCCTGTGTTTTATGTTTAATACAGTATCATGACATATATTGTAGTGGTTTATTGCTATGTTTGTGTGAAATATATCCACTAAGGCAAAGGTGACATGAACGATGTATTGATATGGATTTGTTGTGTCACTGAACATTGTAAATGTTATCAGAAATACAATCTAAAAAATGACCATTTTATTTGAGCAATATTTGTTTTCGCGTGTATATATATAGTTTAAAAAGAAGCGTTATATTTTGCTCCTTACCATAGAGCAAGCATGTATCGCATTCTACCAACTCCTCTAGCATCAGTAAATGGTGTACAATAATCATTATACACTTTGAACAAAATGGATATGTATAATAAAACAAATAACATTTTCATAAAGGCCCCCTGATTTGTGTCCCATGGGGTCAAAAACTAGGTCAACAGGCCAAATTGAAAAAAAGGTTGTGAACACTCCGGAGGCCCCATGTTTAATCGAATCTTCATGAAACTTGCTCAGAACAGTAGTTCCTTAGCACCTCAGGTGAGCAACCTAGGGCCTTATGGCCCTCTTGTTTTCATTAGCTAAAAATTACGACCTCCAGTAAGACGAGCCTTCATAAGCAATTTGCCCGGCCACCTTCGGGATCTACTAGAATAAGATCTAAGATAAAAAGATAGCCAACCTTTCTGGGCTGACCAGCCCAGAGGGGCAGCGGTGAAGGCAAAAAGAAGGGTTGAGTACCTGCAGCACACTCTGGATCTTAAATCTACGTATTAAAGAACTGACTATGTTTTGACTGAGTCAAACACTGAGTCACCAGGCCAAATTAAAGAAAAAGTTTGTGAACACTCTAGAGGCCATATTTATAGAACATTTGTCCAAGTGATATCTCAGATGAGTTCAAAACTGGGTCATGTGGGATCAAACATTAGGTCACTAGGGCAAATTGAAGAAAAAGTTGAGACACTCTAGAAATCAAATTATGTGCCCAATATTCTTGAAATTTGCTCAGAACATTTGTTCCAAATGATATCTGGGACGAGTTCGAAACCATGTCAAATGGGGTCAAAAACTAGGTCACCAGGCCAAATTGAAAAAAAGCTTGTGAACACCATATAGTTCATATGTTTAGCCGAATCTTCATGAAACTTGCTCAGAACAGTAGTTCCTTAGCCCCTCAGGTGAGCGATCTAGGGCCTTATAGACCTCTTGTTTGATAATATTTTTTCATGGTGCCACTTTGTTATTTTTATTTATTTTACAGTGATTTTTCAAGTTTCAATTCATTTGTTTTTTCATATAGAAAACCTATTAGAATAACAACAAATCTAGCGGTAATTTAAGATTCATTTATTTATGTAGATTCAAAAGTTTGACTAAATCCTTTGATAAAGAGACAAGAAATTATTAACACTAGACGAGTTGCGTTAGAAGTGTGATTAGGTGTACGAAAAGGGTCCCAAGGACATTAACTTCAGTAAAAATATGAAATTAACATTTTAATATTGGCTTGTTATATCATACATGTACAATGAAACAAAAAAGACTTCGCACTCTCAGTTAAAACTGTTACAGAATTTAGGTGTTTGTTTTGCCATTTCTTGTTTACATGTTGACGCCAGTATTGTGAGCATCTTGTATAACTATAGTTTGCACACAAATATTTCTCACAAGCCAGAACAGTTCAAATGGTTTTTCATAAATCATATTCTTCACGTGAAGAATATGATTTCATTGCTTATCAAAAACTGGTTGCGATCACAAACTTCACAGAAAAGGTGAATAATAAGACTGTGATGTGTGAAGAATAAAATATCAATTTTCACAGATGTGAAAAATATGATTTGTGAACAATATGGTTTTATAGAGCGCTGTCAATTGTCATTTGTTTTCACGGCGCCGACGTCGTGATATCAATACCAATTTTAGGTTTTCTTTTTGCAATTACTTTGTTTATTAATTTTTAATAAAAATCTCTTGATGTAGTAAATTGTTCATACTTCATTTATTATATACACCATTTATTATATACACCATTTATTATATACACCATTTATTATATACACCATTTATTATATAACCATTTATTATATACACCATTTAATGCTCGTTTTAGCAACATAATAACATTTCTGTAGGAAATTAATTTTTCTTAGACAAAGTCCCTATCAGTAATATTTTCGAACATATGTATTTTCCGTTATAGGTTTTCGACTATCGACTAGTCAGCGATGTTTTATGGAGCAATTTATATTTGATTACAGCATTAGGCTAATATTATGTGGCCAAAGACATTGTACATGACAATATGCCATAAATAAAGCGTGAAATTGCTAGAATATAACACTTCTTCAATTTTATCAATCAAAATAAAGAAATGAGAAATACAATGCTATTAATTAAGTGCGCCTAACGCACATTGTTAGGATAGAATACTATACGTAAATCTACTGCTATTCTTCTCACTTAATATTATATCATATATGCAATAATAATTTGTAAAATATAATTTGTATTTAATCATTATTATTTATTCAGAACTTTTAAATCATATTCGTTCACCGTTCACTTCTCAGAACTAATTTAAGTGAACAAATCACTTTAAAAAGCATGTGCAACAAACATATTTTAAATATACTTTTAACGTTTTAAGCGACTAAGAATGCACTTTGCATTAATTCAAAAAGCTCTTATACCCACGGCTTAAGTATCAGTTTGCAACCACTGAATGAATAAGCGACTTGAAGCGACTTGAAGTACGTTCAGCGTAAAGACCACAGCCACTTTTTTCTTGTGCCTGTTTTGGGGAGGGATGCGGCGCTATATTATATGCCTGGAAAATTTTCAGAGGGTTGAAAAAGGGGGGGGTGTTTTGAAAAAGACCCCCCCGCTTATTTTGCCGGGTGTCGATTTTCTATCGGGAAAATTATTGTTTTTTAGCCATTTCAGTCTATACTGTCTCGTTCAGTCGCAATGGGGATTTGTTTTGGTAGAATGGAAGAAGGATATGACAGTGAAAATAGCGAAATTCTTGACCACATCGATGAATATGACTATGACGATTATTGTAGTGATTATTGTAGCGAGTTCGAAACTAACGAACCGAAAATCATTCAAAACAAGCGTTACAAATCGAATAAAAAACAAACTGCAAGGCAGCATCAAAAAGCTGTTCAAAAACGTAAGAGAATGCAACTATCGAAACGTAGAACAAAACTACGGAATGCCAAAAGAGACCAAAAGCACACACATTATCATGACCCAAACGATGATTCTAACAATCATGATTGCAACACGTATTTGGTGACTACGACGTCCTATGAAAGTCGCGGAGACGCGGCTGAACCACACTGGCTACACAAATACAATGACATCGATGATGCCGTAGAAAATATGTTTCTAGAATCATATGAACGTTTTTCGGATGAAAAGTATGAAGAAGAAACGAATCGTATCTACTTTTCCGACGATGAGTCATTCGAAAGGTACTGGGAAAACAAATATGAAAACCAATATCTCAGAAACATAGAAGAATCTGACCGAAATGAAACACGTCGTGATTTCTATATATATTACAATCGCTCTGATATAAATGGCTGCTGAATGCGTTACCGAGTCTTAGAACATTCGTTCACAAACATGACTTTTCAGTGCAGAGCGTTGTATTTTCGATATCGCAACGTTGAGCAGCGACTCCAAACATTTGAAGACTTGCCATCAGAACACAACATGTCAAAGGAAGACCTGGCTAGCCAAGGGTTCATCTACGACAATTGTTTCAACTGCGTTCGATGCGTGTTTTGCCATACGCATATTTGGGACATTGGAAAAGGAGATGTGAAACTTCGGCATCGACAGCTGTGTCCTGTTTGCCCTTTTGTATTTGATTGCTAGTGATTGAAATAAAAAGCCTGAAAGGATTTTGCATGTTGTTTGTTATCTGAGTAGTTACCATAACACAAAAAGCAACCAAGCTATGTTACAAAAAGTTTTATTCAACAATCACGATGTGACATGGCAATTTTTTGTGTATATCTATTCAGCGCTTTTGCACTGTACATTTCAGTAACGTGCTCTGTGTTGAGTATGGCTTTGACGAGTTCTTTTGACTTCTCAACACCATGGAAATCAATTGCACCAACCATCCAGTTTTCATTGTGAGTCAAACTATACAGTACGTCAAATCTGCACAGGTTCGCTTTCGTAGCAATAACGTTCAGAGTTTCTTTTGTCACATCTGTGATCAGGAACGACCAAACCGAAAAGGTATCTCGTGAAGTACAAGAGTCCATAAGTGCGTGTTGAATCTTGATTTTTCCAATATCAGTTTTTCTTACAGTTTCCTCAACAATTTCGTCAAATAGTCTCATGATCGTTTTCGTTGGTTCTAATGCCGCCTTGCGTCTTGCGTAGGTGTTGATCTGCTGCAAAATAAGTTGTCTAGTGTCTACGTCCATATGATCAATATCATTTGACAAACACGATAGTATGCTTTGTTTGCTGCTATCCATGCCGATGACAGGAAGAAATATGACTTGAATCTGTTTGTAAAAATAGTTATATATGAGTTCCAATGAAAAGATATATCAAACAATCATCATGTATGTGTTTGTGTATATCGTTTGCCTGCTTCTTTCCTTAGTTTTACAAACAAATGCGTTTGGAGGTATTAACCCATATTTTTATGAAACATCTTGTTTGAAGCCTTTACAGGACAAATCGATCGCCGTTACAGATGGGTCATTTTATGTGTTGGTAAACGTAACCTATGATTATCTATCAGCATACGACGATGTAAAGCAAAATTTACGTTTTTTCAATAAATGGATTAACAACCCAGAGTTGGGTTCAGAGACACATGAGCAAGAAACAAGATGCAAATCCATAGGTCTATCTAGATGTCCAAACAAGAGAAAAGCGTTCTCGAAACCGGTATACAGTGTAGTTAATGGTGTACGAGTGGGAAAAAATGTTGTCCTTTACGAAAAACCAAGTCTATTAGTTAGATTGGAAATTGAGTCGAAAACATACTCTTTAAGTGAGTTTGTGGAATCGGTGTATACTGAGATTTCCACACACGCCTGGATACCTTTGCTAACGTACAATTTTTCATTGACCTATGATGGAAGTGAAATTTGTGCAAATGGTATTCATGGTCATGCCATCATAAGATTCAACACAAAACTGTGTTCTACGTTAGGAACATGGTGCGCTGCAAATGTATCCAGTAAAAGTCCCGAGAGACTAAATCGTGCGTTAACACGTATCAAAAAAGCGTTGTTGACGGAAAAATTGAATCATTTGGCACTATACAATCATACCAAAGACGTTGATCTAAAAATGAACCCTCATAGATACATAGAATTGCGAGACATAATTGCACAAATTAGCCAAGAAATGACTGACCTCTCAAAAGTGATAGGCAGCTTAAACATCGACGATCAGTCCGACGCTGACTACTTTGACGATGATTACTCTGACGATGAATCAAAGAAAACGCAAAGCGATAAAACGGTTCCAGTTTTTGATCTTTCTTACCTAGTGAACCCTTGGAAAAAAAACAACACAGATCTGTCAGTTCAAAACGATACTATCGTTGACCAACAATTTAACGCTATTCAGGAAACTATCAAGAAGCATAAAATGGTAATTGAGCATAACGCGAATGCCGTTGCAGAAGTATCCACTTATGGTTTGCAAAATTGTTACTGCCTAACTTGCAATCATTCTACTACAATCGGCAAAGTGCTAAACAATCGGTGCTATTTTATCAACTTGGATTCATCATTCAAGATTTCAACTGATACGCATACTACTCCATTTAGGGAATACGAACCCTTGATTATCGACGAACGTTCTCATGCTTTACGAGACATACTAAGTCAAACAGTAAAACAAGTCAGTAACGAAGTTATTCTCTCAAAAAAGGCCTCATCGTATCAACTCATTGTCTACAGCACCAAAGATGGTAAAACTGTTGAGAGCAAATGTATGTCGTTATTTAGAAATAAATACCAGGTGGAGAACTGCAACGAAACTGCGAATGCTGTACTGATAGCGAGAGAGGGAAATTTCAGTCGCGTACCACAAGTATCATTGCCTGATTTCAGATACTGCGATGTTGGTGCGGTCAAAGCGAGAGATGGCAAATGTTTTCGGATTGATGCAAATTGTTCGCACTCAAACATTGCGAGAGTTAACGATTTGGATGATAAGGTAGTTTCATATTTGGTGAGCATTACTCAGAACACTGCACAAAATATGAGTGAGGCAAAATTTCAAATCAAAAATATTGATGATAGTTTTGTTACAAGCGATCACTTTGTTGTATATTCAAGCAATGAAGCGACAGATCGCGGACAAGAATGCACATACGTCGACATGCGAGCAAAGACTATTTCAATCGAAGAATGCAAAAACCGACTAACCCTTTGCGAGGTGGTGTTTGCTAAAAGTACATCGAATAACGAACCGGGACTGAGAAAGCTAACATTTTGGGAAACCGTAGCTGTAAGCGTTGGTGGTTTTATTTTGCTTGTTGTGGCTGCAGTTGCCTTCATACTCGCCTTGCATAGCATAGCCCGAAAGAACGAAAATGTTATAAACGTTTGAAACTATATACCTTGATGTTTGTTTCTATTTTGTCACATCTCACAATGACTTCTTATCACGATATGTACACTTTGGAAGTGATAGGCAGCAACGCCGACACGATGGAATTTGCGGTACAAATACGCAAAGCTGTTAGCGTTTCGATAAATGAGCACGAATTGCTCGAAAGTGTCTTCGAAACAATGTTTGACGATGTGGAAGACAGGAACATTTTCGAGTTTGATTTGACGGTGGAATTTTCTTTCGCGAATGGTTCACAAACTTTACAGCTCAAGCATGTCGATATGTTAACGTGTTCGTGGTTTGACATTTTGTTTGCAATGGAAGAACAGGGAATTGTTTTCAGCTTGCCAGCTGACCTTCGTGTCTGGTTGTTAAAAATCCTATAAACGTTATTTCAAATAAACTGTTATCACCCTTATACTTCGTTTTTGTTGTTATGGAATACAAGGTTCAACCATGCAACAGAGAGCGCTGCACTTTATGTTCTCAGCTAAAGAGTGGCAATAGTTTTCAGTTCAATTGCGGGTTTGTGTACATGGTGGAAGACGGAGAAAACCTATCTTGTAACTCAAAAGACGTTATATACGTTTTGAAGTGCAACACTTGTTGCGGTGAGTACATTGGAGAGACCGTAAATCTGAGAAAACGCATTCACACACACAACTCTCATGTTCGAACAGAACAGCATTTGTGTCGAGCTACTGATCACTTGATCGAATGTGGGAAACACTTGTGCGACGTTAAAGAGCGTTACACTGTATTCGTTTTGGAGACAGAGCGAGACAAGTATGTGCGCAAAGCCAAAGAGGCGTACTACATTCGGCTATTCCAGCCAATGATGAACAAGTAAGGCGTGTATTATTTTGTACATGTATATATAGCTACGTTTAACAAACAAAAACTAATCACACTCACAATCACTTTCTACAATGGCACAACAAATGATGAACTCAAGCTATGCTAGGAAAATGCAAAACCGATTACGCATAGAGGAGTTTGCGAACACTGTACTGAAACACGGCGTTAGAAGAAATTTGGTTTCTGAAGTCGAGCCAGATGTCTTCTTGTCGCCTAACGATACTTCAAAGATAGAAGACCTTTCTGAGAAACTGAAACAGATTGATGCCAAACTAGCGCAGTACAAAAGCCTAAAAGTAAGAACGCAGCATTTGATCAAGGGCATCAAAAAAACAAAAAATTTGCGAGACGATGTTGTGAAGACTGTGCGCTCTAACGTTGTCAATCGGATTCCAATTGGTATGCTCAACAATATACTCGGTTCTGGCTAAGACGAAGACATGTTCGCTTTGATAGAACGAATCAAAACGACCAAGGTTCAGGAGAAGCGCAACTATGCCGATATCGACATCTCCGATGCAGAAATGTCAGATACGCTGAACGATGAAGACCAGGAAATCATGAACGCTCTGGCTGCCAAACGTAAAACTGGGGTGAAGAAAGCTGTCAAGAAACAGAAAAAAGAAACACCTATGCTCAGTGATTTGGAAATGAGCGACGAGGACCAATGACTACGTTTTTGCAATATTGTATGATAGATGCTTGTTCTGTATGGTGTTTTTTGGTATATGTGGTAGAAATAAATTGTATACTTGAACTGTACTCTATTTGTTGCGTTATCAATGGATATCGATGAGGTTTTGATTATTGACGAAGACGAACAGTTAGCACAAAACACCTACTTGTTTTCACCCATGTTCTCTAGACAACACAACGAATGTTCACTATGCATTTTTCAGTACATAACAGAATACGAAGAGCAAATACGCACATTCGAAAGCAAGCTAGCAGAGATTAACTCGAAACTCGGGTGTGGAATTCAAACGTGTGTTACAATGGTTCTCAATGAGTTCAAAGACGATGAACGCATGTCGTTGTTCAAGAAATTGACACCTAGGGAAATTACTAGTCATTTTGACTCAGTATTCGGTGATCCAATGTGTGGATACAACCGACTGAAAGCTTACAATTTTTTCTCTCTGTTTGACGATACTACTGTCAACAATTCCGCGTACATCAAGTTTATTTACGATACATACAAACATTCGAGAAACACTTCACTCTGTCCGTACTCGCTTTTAGGCGTGTATGTTTTTTTGGTTATGATCAATACTATAGGAGGTGATGCACAGCTGAAGAAGAAACATGACTTTTTGTGGATGTTCAACTGTCTATGCAATCACAAATTACGGTTTGGAAAGTTGCGTTGAGTGACAAGAAAAGAAAATATCTATTTAAGGTAAATGTTTCTGTAGAAGCGCTAAAATCGCACAAAACCATGTCAACCATAAACGTTAAGGATATTAATCGTGTCACTGACACCGAGGCCACGAATCGCTTGTTCACTAAACTTAAGTACGATATTGGCATTCAAATCACTTCGAAGCTAATTCAGTCGCTTAAACAAAGCAAAGACAGTGTTGTTTTTTATGTGGGAAAAGAACAAAGGTCTTACCCGGCAGCAATCGTGAAAATGTTCACAAACGTTAAGACAAACCATGTCAAGATTACGAACTACAGTGTTCAAGAATTGATGAACGTGTTTGAAATTCTCATGAACCTGTCCGACTACCAATGTAACGGTCTCACGCAAGATTACTCGGATTGGCAGTCGATCTCTAGCCTGGTTAACATGATTGAGCTTGCTGAGTTCCTAGGCATGACAGAAGTGGTGTTGTTTCTAAAACGTATTCCACAACTGCTTACATTTCACAACAAAAACGCGTACGACAACGAATTGCTCAGAAGAGGAAACGAGTCTAAGGAAAATCTACAACCTATGTCCGTCAACGAACCTAGCGAAAACGATGAAAAACGTTCAAGGTCTAGAAAGAGAAGCTTTACAAAGGTGTTCAGTCGTAGTCTGAGTCGAAAGCGCAGAGATGAGAATGTCATGTCATGAATGTTGTATGTTGTATGTTGTCGAATGTATGTTGTTAAAGTAGCTAAACAGTAAACTTGTGTGTTTGTTTTCTTCACGCAGTAGTACAAAAACCAAGACTTCAATACATGTTCAAAATAGTTTTTATTCGATCAGTACCAAAGATACAAACATTCAAAGATCAACAGTATCACAAGCATATATACAATTTTTTTTGTAATCAGAAATAGATGCGAATAGTTTCTTGCACCTCTGCTCGACACATAGCACACACCGGTTCTATCGTTCTATCCATCATTCGAGAAATGCAGTCTTCGCAAAACGTATGACCACATGGAACATTTGCAATAGATTTTTCTGTCCAATAACATATTTCGCAAAGATGTTTTTGCTTTAGCGCTTTTTGCAATGTGTCAAGTTGAGTCGCGAATGTCTTTTCTCGTTCATTCCACATAGCCAAAGTTATTATCTGTCTCATCTTGGTAGTCTCATCTTGGTAGCAACATTCGTCTCGAAAGGCAACACGAATTTCTTCCATCGCCTCTATGCATTCGTTGCGTATCTTTCTTGTGGACAACCACCAGTGCAGTTGTTTCAGATAGAATACCGATAGGAATGTTACGACGATCATAGTTTCTTCTTTTTGTCAACACTAGGCTGTATGCGATCCCAAATCTTGTCTGGCTTTCTTTCTTCGATTATCAAACGAGTGAACAAAATGAGCATACTGTTTACTAGTGTGGCAATTATATATACGCGTATTTATAAGGAGTCACAGTTTGCACTATGGAGTACTTTGACAGCATATGGTTCGATGCTCGTTTGAATATGCAAGAGGAAAAACTCATTCAAAAACGGCAATGGAAAATCCAGTCACTAGCTGCTGCGAAACAGTTGTGGGAATTAGTATCAAAGCATCTGAGCATAACAACCACAGAGAAGCCTAGGGTAAAATTGTTTCGCCTGTCAAAATCTGAAACATTTGAACCATATGCATTGTTTTGTCCAAACTGTGAACCTCACCCTGAGTTCGATTATCAGATCAAAATTACATGCTTTGGAATAACACTTCATTTGAGTTTATTTGCAAGACTAGGTGAAGATGACAACGATGACGGTTTTATGCTAGTACTGGACACACCAGACGATACAAAACAAAACTGTATTTCAACATTTATGATCGGGATGGCGAAATTGACAAAAAGCATTATCTACTCAATTCCAACGGTTCTGCAATGTGTAGGGAAATTCTCGATATGATTGGTCTCAAAGACATCATTCACGAAGATGATTTGTTTGCAGAGTTGGCATCAAACATATCGTTAGATAGCGAATGTGAATGTGATGATGAATAAAACAACCAAACATATTGTGTATGTGTGTTATTCTTTATTTTTACTCAACGGCAATGTAACATGCAATAATCTACAAATGATGTCCATTCACCAGGTTGTTTTGCGACCCACTCAGTTAGTCTGTATTTTCGAAACACTTCTTGAATCTTGACCAGGTGGTAGAAGCCGTCAGCGTTGTATTTCGATAGTTCACGCACGACGGCCACAAACATAACAAACGCAGTCACAAACACGTCCCAGCTCAAACCTCTACTCAGCTTTTGTTCAAGCAATTCGCTAAAATAGTCTATATCGAAACAAGCTTTGCTCAAGTCTTCCTTTGTTAGAACATGCTGCGTTACAGTTCTTTCAAGAAACAAAACCACACATTCGACTATGTCACAAAGAGTGTAATTGCTATCGTCGAACTGCTTTTCTACCAAGTAATTGGCTACCATCGCAGCCACAAATTCACTGCTCAACATTTTTAACAGTTATGCGTTATTTGTTAGAACAGCAGTTGGTACACGTCGAGTTTGAAATCCTTGTAGAAAATACACAATAACTATAACAATAACCAACGAAACAATCACGAATGTAAGTGCAGCAAACACGATCCAAACGCTGTTAATTCTGGATTCATCACCACTCGGTACATTCAGTCGTTTATCAGGTTCTTGAATTTGGCACAGAGTTTGTTTTGTTGTGCATCTATTATATGAAATAGATTTTGTATTCACGTCGATGTACAAGCACGTTATGTTCTCATCGGATGACACTCGCGAAAAGACTAAGGCGTAATCGTTTATTTCGAGCGTTTCGTTTAGAATGTCAATTTTGAACATCAAATCTTGAGAGATCACATCGACTGTCGTGTCGTGCGTTCTGCTAATCAGATAGTCAAAGGCGTTTTGAAAATCTTCTTCTGTTTGCAGTACTGCTGGTGAGCATTGACCATCTGCATTCACCACGAAACAGGATTTCGGCGATGTGATCGATGCTGCTGCAGTTTTGTCGAATGAACATTTCTTGTACAAACGTGGTTTATAAGGGGATGCTGTCACAAACTCTCCTTTAGTAGCTTTTAACAGTGCTATGTTAGTCGTTTCGCATGAAATGCGCAAAAATTTTCGTTTGAACAAATGAACGCATTGAGCAGCCTTATCCTTGCTAAAGAACAGAGCCATTTTGATAGAACGTTCAACGTTTGTCAAGACCAGTTCATTGCTGACTTGATTGAAAATTGTTTGTAAATGAGCGTCTCCGTCTCCAAAAATGACCAAATCGTACTCGTTATAGTCGGTGCTGTTACCAGTTTCACCAACCTTTGCTGGCGTTGAATATTTGTTACCAACTTTGAACTGTTGCTCTGTACTGAGAAAGTAGCAAGATCCACCATATATTTTACCAATGCTTTTTGTCGAATCGCAGTTATTGCAGTAACAGTTTTGTAAACCATAGGAAGAAACGTTTTGAAATGTTGTGTCAGCCCTGACAACTATGCAAAAACACAAAATGATAAACGACCGCATACTTGGCATAGAAAATCAAGAATGACTAGATCCTTTTGTAAAGGTCTCTTATACTAATTTTCGTTTCGTCGTTCTTTTATGACTTTTGACACAAATGCTATCAAGCCAATGATGATTGCGAAAAATGCTAGCATACCAAATACCACTTCGATTATAACAACGACAGATACTTTATCACCATCTCCATTAACCTCTGTGGTTGTAGAAACATTTGTGGTGATATTACCAAGCGTTGTGTTATTGATTTGACTGTATTCCTGCATGTCAATTTCGTTTGCAAATGGCGATGTGACAATATCATCTATTTGTTCCTGCGTTACGTTATCGCTGGTATTATTGTATAACTCATTGGAACTGCGTTTTTCTATATGAGTAACATGATTTGATGTAGTTTCGGGCTGACCAGTAGGTAGCACATTACAGCTACATTGAGATACTAACAAGGCAAATAGTATGAAATGCAACATTGTTGGTTTTTATTCATTCAACTAACAGAACACACAGCATATATAACAAAAAACATTCACAATGCAAAATCGGCAGGTATATACAACACGAGGCCGTTGGAAAGCAATTCCTTCGACACACAAAATGTGCAAAAGTTAGGCGGAACGTGAATGTTGGGAATGCACGTTCGAACCGCTTGAGAGAGTATGTCTTCTTTTTCATCGTTTTGAAACTCGTTGATGAAGTATACTTTACATGGGTTCTCCTCAGGTAAGATGTCGCTTACTGGCATGGGATTCTCTTGTACCTCTTGTTCTGGGTTGAACGTTTCCACAATTTCTTCTTTCACGAATGACAAATCGACCGGCATACTGAGTATCTCGTTCTGCTCTGGAAATGCATTCTCGTAAGAACCACGCATTTCAGTCCATTCTTCTGTTTTGCATAACATCTTTTTCGGAAGACTCGATTGGTCTTTTGCATGTTCAACAAATTTGCGTTTGCGATTAGGAATAGCATAAGCTAGTCTTCCCTTTCCCCCATCGATCAGCTCCGTTTTAACAAGAAGACTGTTGATGTGCTGGTTGTACAGAGGATGCAGCAAGAAGAGAAACTCTAACGCCTGGCACAAATTCGAATTTGGATATCCATACTTTGGTCTCAGTGTGTCTAAGTTAGCATTGTGCTCTGTCAGTTCGATGCCAGTTCTCAACGCTTCGTATATTCCACCACAGCTTCTAACAATCTTCAGACCTATCGTGAGCTCTTTCTGTGTGCTAATCAGCTGGAAGTTTGTACTCGGCAGCACTCCTTTTCTCACCAATATTTCTATGATATCGTTTTCCGAACAATCGAGCAATGTCATGACTGCTTGAAAGTAGCTGTTCAACTTCAATCGTATCTGAGTCCTTTCCAATGAAAGGCAAGTCGATTTCACGGAATAACATTTGCTGAACTCCTCGATTCCGTGCAACTCCAACACTGGTATTATGCATATCGGCAGTCTGTAGTTTTCGGTTGGAGATGACTGCATGTATCTACCCTTCTTGATGCGCTCGTATAGATTTGCGAAATGTTCTGGTATAAGATTTTTCAATATCTTGAAGTAGCACATATCAGTCTTTTCGTCGGCGGCAGAAAACATCAAGTCTACATATCGTTCAAACGCAGCTAGTGTTGGTGCATCGAGAAACACATGGTCCAGCGTTGGCTTGTAGTTCAAGTAGTCGTACGGACTGTTCGTTATCGCCGTGAAACGCAGTCCCTCTGCATCTGTGAAAGGACATGTTACGCTGAACATGTACTTCTTCTGGTGACCACTGGCATTGAAATTTCGTTTCTCACGAATGAATTCTTCACACAATGTTTTGAGATACATGTTGTCGCTTCGATTGTCAGATTGTAAATGAGACAAATTCAGTTAGTCAAAGCGCATTTTATACGGTTGGTCATATTACAAAGATCGGTTTATAAACCTGTCTTGTTGATTTTCTATTTCAGCGATGGCTCGTTGCAGCGAGAGGAAGGGCGATTGCAAACTGCATTCACTTATCAACACAAACCAACCCGAGTTGTTAGCAACGTACATCAATCAAAACTTTGATTTTGAGTCATCTTGTTACCTTGTTATCAAAGAAACGCATGTTTTGCCTATTGATTTCACACAACAAGATTTGAAGCAAGTTGTCATTCATAGCTCGAAATCCGAATTTATGCAATATATGAAACTAACATTCAATGGTTCACAAAGCAATGGGTCTGATTTTCTGCTCTCTGAACAAACCAATTACGAAGATATCTACGGCAATGAGGTGCATCAGTGTCACATTTATTTTTCAAACGCATGTACCAAAGATATGGCTGCTACAAGCTATTTCTTGACGTGCGCTTTTAGCACAACTGGCGTTCTAAAATTTTCAAAACACACACTTGAAAAACTAGCATCGTGCTTGATTAAAAGATATGGTCAAACACTCATACCCAAATGCACTACAGAGTTTTGGAACAACAAACTTGACTCATTTCGCATGAGATGCATTCGTGAGAAAACATATCAGGTCTCACAGCAAGATGACTCAATAACACTTCATGAAGAAATTGAACGCTTGGCGCAATCCAAGTACGATTTCGTTAGTTGTGAATACAATACTGCGTGTAGAACTCTCAAGATTCTGTTTCGTTGTTCGAGCGACAACAGCTTTGGGTTAGTGGCTCTCGCACAGTCGCCGAGTATATAAAGCGCCGAGTCAGTGCAAAGTCAAATCATTCTTGATATCAAAGCCAAAGAGCAACATGTCGTACAACAATAGCTTCTATGTACCAGCAACTACATTCCAGGTGCCTGTCACTGAGGACTGGGATGCAGAAATAGAGCTGTCGCAAATGCAAAGTAAGTTGTGTTGCTTTGTATGTACTTTTATGTTACTGTAGAAAATGGAATGTTGCATACATGAATGTTTATACGCAATAACTATGTTTCGCTTGTTGTGTTTCAGATACAGCCAGAACTAAGACAACCACTCCAACCGAGGACTGGGACGCAGAAGCTGATGAGGCGAAGCGTGCGCCATTCTTCCTACGTGTTGGGAAGCTTACGCAGCGACAACTCAACAGACTGCACAGATGTTGGACGTGTCGCTGCGTCCCAGTGAATTGTAGATGTAAAAAAAATTGAATAAAAATGTTGAAACGTTAACATGTGTTTGTTTGTTTTATAGATTATGGTAGAAAAATGTTATATAGGTAGTAATTTGAAAATTCGCTATGTACTCATCGCACACAAAATGCTAGCCGTTGAACTGAAAGATTTAAGCTTTTTTCGACACATGTTGCATTTGAACCTCGAACAGTGGAACAAAGCTGTCGAAATTTACTTAACTGATCTCTATCCTGATGTTCAGTTTACATTCTCGCAGCGAGATCAATGTTGGAAAGTGACAAATACCGACATGGTGTATTATGTCGATATTGAGCTAATTCTAACGAGTACAAAATATGGTTTCTGCTGGAGAGACCAGAATCAAATCAAACGACTTCAGACGATAAATGGTATTTTGTTGCGCTCAAAAGCCGAGAGAGCAAAACACGTATCGTTTGACCAAGAGTATTTCTGAAAAAAGTATTAACGCGCTTGTAAAGAGTTGTAACACATAAAATATTTCATTTCATGGATGAAACCGACGCTTTATGCACTTATCACTCGGGAAGATATATGGAAACATATTCCGAAAGACTGAAGACATTTGAACACTGGTCGCCACAAATAAAACCGAACAAATATGAGTTAGCTTCTTGCGGTCTGTATTACTTAGGGCAACACGATCGTTGCAAATGTTTTAATTGTGGTGTTGTATTGTACCATTGGAAATCAACCGATGATGCTTGGCTCGAACACCACAAACATTCGCCGAATTGCCAGTTTTTGCGAATGGTGGGACCAGGGACAAGATTGTTATTAAACCCATCAGCATGTTTCGTGTAAACGGTACTCAATAAATATCATGAACTGTACATTTCGTTTTGTTCTTGTTTTGTGTACGACAATAGTTAACATAGCACCGCAAACATATACAGAGTACAACCATGCTTGTGTAAAGTGAATAGTTTTCGAGTTCGCTATTGCGCTGATGTTACAGACCAGTGTGTTCTGTTTTCTATAAAGGTATAACTTAAGTATTCTCTACGCAAACACAACAACAAGGTATACGAAGTTTCAAAAGATTTTATTGAGGAAGAATCAATCTTTCATATAATCATTGTATCGACAGTTCATTTACAGTCAACGTACACAGTCCTCACAACTGCAAATGTCTTGCACCTCTGTTTTTGGCATAACCCTGCATTTCGCCACACCATTTGCAACGATCGTTGGTCTTCGTACATGGCACGCAACTCAATCCCTCGCATCTGCGGCAGAAGTTAACTTCCCCAGAAATGTTTTTACACGTTGCACACGTGAGTATCAAAGTAGTGTCCACTACTGTCGGTAGAATATTTCGCATGGTCTCCAACCATCGCTGACAGGCAACGTTGTCGTTTCCAGCGCTCCCACTTTCTTGAACCCTCGCCATCCATCGCTCGCAAGCAGTTTGATCAGTCATAATGTGTGTTTCTCGTTCTGTGTCAGAATGCGAAATGATTCAAACACTAGCGATTTGATCTTATATACTATGCCTGTGTGTGCTTGACTAGCTAGCACACCAATGCTACTGAGTATGTAGTAATTCATATCAAAAGCATACAATTCGAAATTCATGTCCATATTCTAGTTATTCAGACAAAGTTCTATCTCTACTCACAAAACTCAAAACATCAAATTACACGAAAATTGACAACTTCGTTGTGAGTCTCATTGAGACGTAACATCGCTTTGATTTGCGAATTCAAAACATAAACACAACCTTGAACTAATCGAAAGGAGTTTCATATTTTGTGCATATTTGCATCGATTGTATTCTTTTCAAGAAAGACGAGTTTTGTGGAATATTCGGATTAATTCATTCACGGATGCACAGTTCTACTTAAATCGTAACAAATATTTGTAGTTTATGTTGTTTATGAGCATATACAATGTTCAAAGTTTTACGGACATGGACAGATTTACTCCTGTCTGCCTTAGGTATAATACGGTGCGAGTCAACATATCGGAATTTGTTTGCCAGTCGAAATGTCGCAATGCATTTTGAGGCTTTTTTTGGTGGATTTTGTGTTGATTTGTTGATGAAATTCTGTGAGATTTGTAGAACACGATACAGTAAGTACCACGACAATGTGTTGTGCTCTTTGATAACAGACAAAACATTGTATGTTTGAAATTTGTTCAAATCTCAAATGTCAACAAAAAAGTTGAACTATACAATGAATCATTGAATGATCTTGTGTTTTGTTTTCTGTACCAAAACTGAGATCCTGAAAACAGAATGTGTTCTTTGATTCAGATGATTGTGACTACTTCTGTTTTGTGGAAAAGAACTCAGTTGAGAACAACTTGATATGTGTTGTTTTGTTTTCTGAGCTACACCAGACTTTTTTGACTTGAGTTTATTTGTACACATCAAACTCTGCCAGGAAAAAATGATTTCTAGAATGCATGGACACTCAGTATTGCTTGGTAGCTTTGTGTTATTAACGCCATGAATCAAAAACATTGTCAAATTTGTCCTGAGTTGAATAATTTCTGACCAGGAACAACATTTCAAGATGACACTTATGTGGAAGAAGACATGTACACTGATTTGTCAGCATATTTCTAGGCTCAGTTTTCATATTTTAGCCATAGAATGCACAACTGACAATTTCGAAGTCTACTTCACAAGCACATTTAATGTCTAAAACTGCAGAAAAAAACTATATACACGTCAAAATGCTAATTCTGCTTCTTTTGCCAGCATATGAATGTTTGGCCATAACAATCTTTTATTCAATTTAACACAAACGTGTGTTTCTACAAGCCAACCCTTTTGGTAGCCTGTTTCGGGTCAGAGTGCCTATAGTATAGATTATTGAGTTTCAAGAAGCAAAACTGGCATAACATTTGTGTGTTTAGAACGTTCAAAAAAATGTATTTACACAAAAAATTGAAACTTTGCATGTTGGTCAGTACTGAAAATGTATTGCTCCAAATCTGTTATCATGTTCACTTGACATGGCGGATAAATTCATCTTCAATCAGAATTGAACCTAAATGCATTTGAAAATCCTGTTTCAGGTCCGGTTTTCTCTGACCAGTGTCTATAGATGGTATATTTGAGATGTTTGAAGTAAATCCCACATAACCGGTTATGGTTGAAATTGATGGAAAAAAGGTATTAACACAGAAAATGGCATTTTTAGCTGTTTCGCAGGCATGGATTCAGTTTATTCAAGCAAGGCATATTGACTCTGCATAGTTAATCAAATCATGAAGCCAGAGTAGTTTAATGAAAAACGCTTTCTCATGTAGCAACTGAGAAAGAGATCTGGGTGCAATTCCCAGTTCTGGCATGTTTTGTGAAACCATTGCGTGAGTCAAGAAAGCATCTTTTGGCACCAACAAGCAATTTAAACCCTGTCTCGGTTCAAAATTTCTGAATTGTTTCACAATGCACATACTGCAAGGTTAAAAAGATTCAAGTTTCAATCCAGTATAACTGTTTTGACTGAATATTCCCATGATAAAATGGACATTCTCTATTTTATCAGCATGAGAATGTCTTCATACAAATCATTTCTTCACCATGTTATGTGGACTGTTATGAGTTTATTAGCAAGCAGAAACAGTTATAACCCTCTCTGGGTTCAGAATTTCAGAGTTATATCTGAAGGAGATATGACTGCAAATTTTCAAGTCAATCATACATACCCAGTTTGATTGGAAGATACAAGAAAAATGCACATGAATGTAATTTTGAACATTGTTTTCTCTTGTCAAAACTGAAAATGTTTTACCATAAACTCATATCTTCATGTTAGCAATGCAATACCAGTTGGCTACAGCATTGATCAGCTCATATTGCCCAAGTAGTTTAATGTGAAACGCTTTTTTCAGCCCTGTGCTTGAAGAAGGAGATCTGGGTTCAAACCCTAGCTCTGGCAAGAGTTGTAAAAGGATTGTAGAGTCGTGGGTCTATTGTATTAACTCTAGAATTTCATATCTATGTTCATGAAGCAAATTCTGAACAAATTCATATGAGTAGGTAATGATATTGATGAATGTTTGTATCTTGAACCATGGTTATACATGCTATAGTTGTAAGTAAAGTGACCAATTTTTGAAATCACATTTGATAAGCTACTATGATATGATATTGTCAAAATCTACAGTTAATATTTAACAACAGTCTTAGATTTCAAAATATACAAAACATCTCATGACACAATTGTAGTATCAAATTTTTTATTTCGTCAAATCACTACTTGTACAATTTAGCTCATGATATTTGCATCTATCTGATCAATTGTATAATTTGACTTCAAAAATGTATTTCACTCAGCTTCTTAATTGTGCATACATATTGCATTTCAGTATTTTCAGATTACATCAAACAAACATTCTTTCATTCAGTAAAAACAAATAACACAGTTGAAAGGTTTCATATTCATTTATGTATCAACCGATAATGACATAACCTGGTCCAAAATTACAACTAGTTTGACCATCATATTGTATTTTGCATTTCAGACAAATCAATCGCCCAGAATTTTTATTGTATACGAATTCCAAATAATTCAAGATGCAGTTCATACAACAAAATCCGTGCCCACACTTCTTGCTGAACACTCTAGGTGGATTGCTTTCACTTTTACATACTTTGCATGAGTCGATTTCGCCACTGTTTTTTAGATCGCTTGAAATGCTGTCTATAGCATGTGAAATGTTTTTCGATGCAGTTGATAGATACGAGGTTACCCTCGAGTCATCACTTTCTTCTGATTTTACGTATTGTAACGCTTTTTCGATGTATGCGATCCTCGTCTGAGTATTGCCGTGTAACGATTTAAGTTTGTCTTGTTTGCGGATGTAGTCTTCGACAAAGTCAGTCTTCTTCGGTTCAGTTGAAATTGCGTCTTGTTTTGCATTTCGCGAACCTTTAGGTTTTTTGACAGTTTGACCCTCAGAATCAGCAATAGCTTTACGTTTGTTCGATTTCGTTGTACTACTCGTAGCTGTTTAGTCATTGGAATTAAGCTGCGAAAGCTGGGCTATGAAAGTAGCAGCTTCTTCGTCCTCTCGCGAATGATACTCATTTTCAGCTTCTTCCACTGGCATTTTTAGGAGCGAGTACACCCTTTGACAAGTTTGGTCGATCTCACTTGGGGTGGAATAGAATGGATGATTTTCATCGTCCAAACGAAAACCAACATCGGTAAGCTGTTTGGAAGTCATGTCGCTTTGCTAACTCAAGTGAGAATGATTGAGTTCTGTCAAAAGCTAGGTATTTAATATACATAAAGTTAATTTTCTCATTTTGTATTCATTCGCTGTAAACTGTCAAGTTTACCATTGCTCTTCGAGTCAAGCTATGAGATTTTGACTTCAGTAATGCTAACCGAATATAGCGTTATACTTACAATGATTAACAAACGCATCTAAAATGTGTGTGTCTTGTTGTAGAGAGATCAAACATCGTTGCTTCGTTGCAACATACCAAAATCAATATCAATATGTTTTCGAGTCTCGAACTGTTGAGCAAAAACGCCTACCTATGTTGAAACATTGATATGTGAAAGTTCTTCACCACAACGTTCAATTTCGTGATAAGACAAAAAAGTCAGCTTATGTTGTCTGAAATGTTTTTACTTGTTACCCTGTACGTGCTTATGTTAGAGCCGCTTATTTTAGAAATCAAAATTCTGCTTTTCATCGCATTTGTGACAAGTGAGCGTTTTATCAGAAATTGTCTGATCAAGTATTTCGCTCTATCGCAATGTGATGAGAAGACGTTGTGAGCTCAACTACAACATCTACTCTAACGTACACTACTACCAAACAAATGACTAAGACATGAAATTTATTTCAACATTTTATTGCACAAACATACAAGCATATACACAAACATACAAGCATATACACATCTAGTCAGTAAGCAGAATTTTTACCCAACCATCCACTTCAGTTCTACACATTGCACATTTATCACCTAACATCATCAAACAACACATTTCGCAGAATGTGTGTCTGCATTTCGTTAAAGCACAGTTCTTTTCAGCATCGCAGCAAATTATGCACGTCCGCAAGTCTTTCACCGCTTGTTCTTTTTCCAGCTGAAGTTGGGCCGTCACAGCATTCACCCTCTCTTCGATTTCTATTTCGTTTTGCTCTCGAAGCAGTCGTTCCCGCTTAGCCCATTCTTCCTCGAAGTAACGCTGCTTGTCATCGATCAAGTGTTTACTGGCTTCGCGGTGATAGTAGGACGCCTTCTGTAAGCACGCCATTAGTTTGCTACAGACTTGGCGTCCTTCCTTGGTCATAGCAAAGTCGCTGTTGTGAGAAAACGCTGTTATTTGACTACCTAGTCTGTTCAGATGATACCCGAACGATTTAAATTCATTCAACGCCGATTGTTCTGGTCGAGCGTACGGTTTTGCGGCATGTCGCTTGCCCTTACTAGTAGAGGCTGCATCGCTACTGCTACTAGTAGCATCGGGTTCCTCGAACGTTGGTAGTCTGTGAGCGTATTTCGCCATGATGATGCGTTGATGTTCGCTCTTTGAGTTGCAAATCACGAATGATGACCATTGCTGTCCGGGTCGCTTTTTATACCAAGTCGCGCTGGTGCATTTTCACTATATAGACTTAGCATAGTGCTTATATGGCAAACTACTTGAGTATGATGAAAAGCAAATTTCTCACGCGTGGAAGATGTAGACATTCTCATCTGAGAAAAGCTTTGAACAAAGTTGCCTGTCTACGAGATTTTGATCAAACGTACGTTAGCGAGATAGGCCTATTTCTGAGGCAAACATTTCCAACGCTACGCGACGACTGTCGATTGTACATCAAGCACGAAGTGACAATTCAGAATCGTCGACCTGATTTTCTTATTCACATACCAAATGTTGCTCTCCTACTATTAGAGTATAAAACGTCCAATGTTACAACAAAAGTACGAAGAGAATATCTGACTCAAGTCATCGATACGTTTCACAAGTTTCGACAGAGTTTATGTGTTAGTGAAAATTCTAAACATATACGCTTACTAAGCATATTGCTCATTCGCAATTCGTCAACTCGACAAAATAAAATTGTATGCGTGAAAAACGAGTCGATACCGAACAGATGTTATTTGCTCTGATCTGCTATGAAAAAATTTGCGAAATGTACTTTAGGTTGTTTGTTTATTTGCTCGTACTCAAAACACAATATAAACGCAGCATTTTGCAAAGCATGGACTGGAATGTTATTCATAGAAATCAATAGTTGAAAATCTATCACGTTTAGTCGATTTACCGTTCAGCGAGAGATGATTTTACAAGCGTGTTTTCGCAACTGATTTAAGGCGATATCTTTTTGACTGCTGATCCGATTTTCATGAACCAAACACCAAAATAAAGTACAGATCACAGCGATTCTGAAAATATTAAGCTTGAAACAAAGTCTTATCGGGAACACGACATTATTTGGCTTCATTTGCAGAATCGTTCTTGTTTTGGGGATTACGCTGCTATAATTTCTGTATGCTTGTAAATACATTCTACAAATGTAGATTATCTGATTGCATGTTGTTAAGTGGTCATACTGATGTACAACATAAGCTATTTCTTTCCATGTTTAACGAGCATATCGCAATTATTGCTATCGCACGAAACCCGATAAAATATTCTCAAGTCTATCCAGAGTGCGACATGACGTTATATAACATGCAAACAAGAGTCTATTTAGTGAATGATTGTGATATCTACCTCACTGGTTTAAATCTCTATCTAGAAAAGTTGTGCACTTGTATGGAGCATATTACCAGAATAAAAACCCAACAAGCAAATGTCAGTGTTTGTCGTTTATTGTCACAGAATGATTTTCACAATCGACAAATTCTGTCATATCAAGTAGATACAGTCACGAGCAAACATTCGAACTGCATATTTTCAAATACAACGCTTCAAATTTCCCATCGACACTCAACAGACACACCAGCATCGCATGAGAAAATAGAGCGCAGAGCGCAGCGAGGTCATTGAGTACAAATATTTAAACTTTAATCGCAACGTCATTTCACATGTAGTCTTCGGAGAGCTGATTTTTTGCGAAAAAGTTTCAATCCGTTTTTCTCGACAACCACTGAAGATAGTGTGATCAAATTTTTGCTATGATATTAAGCTTCATTTGCTCTACAAGAATGTACCGACAGTTTTCTTCTTATGTTAACGCTTGTTGGACAAAAATGCGAGTTAATGGTCGAAAATACAGTCTCAAAGAAGAAAGTTTTTTTGTCTTGTCGTTTTGCGAAACAAACTTTGTACCATCGGATAGGGAATTTCATTCTGAACAATTTGATGCATAAGACTTCGTATGTTTGTGAATCGCTTCGATTAAGCCAGCGTTAATTTACACTCAACACTAAAAGTTTTTATTCAAATGCGCCAAGCTTAATAACCTTGTACAACGTCATTTCGCTTTATGTAAACAACCCCGAGAGTAAAATATCGCATAACGTGGTTTAAGTTGATTTTCTCGACAACCACTAAAGCTAGTGTGATCAAATTTTCAGTACAATAACCAGCTGATTGTTAGCTACAGCTTTTCTACTAATAGTTTTGTTCCAACATACGTGCTTATGTGATAAAAATCACTTTGAAAACTTTCGCAAGAAGGAAACTTTTTTATGTCGGTGATTTGTGAAACAAGACTTATATCAGCTTGTAAAGAATTGCATGCTGAATATTTTGATGTATGATGTGAAGTGCTTTCGCTAACTACTCAACGAATAGAGCAGAAATATAGCGCAACACAAACGCTCTTTCTAAGTTCTATAAAATCAACTTCGACTCGACGACGTTATGAATCGATCGCACAGTGTACAAAATGGTTTTCAAGTAAACAATCGGGTTGAGTCAAGTTGCTTCACAACCGCTAAAGATTTCAACATGATATTTTCGCTGTATTGTCGCGACTGATACTAGCAACATTTTTTGTAGGGAACATTTTGCTGTAATCAGTTCGTACATGTGAGTAATTTTCAATTTTTTGCTCGAAAATACATTCTCAATGAAGAAAAGTTTTTTGTCTTGTCGTTTTGCGAAACAAAATTGGTATCATCGTGTAGAGAATTGAATTCCGCACAAATTGATGTATAACACTACATGATTATACCTATCGCTGTGAAAATCTCAACCCAAAACGCTTCTGTACAAAATGCACTTTTAAGTTTCAAAGTTAAAGTTAACTGAACGTCGTGACAGCGCGCTGGAGAAAAATCAGATTTCTTCAAAGTTTAAGGCGGTGTATCTCCACAACCGCTAAAGATATTGAGTTGAAATCTTCGCGATATTGTTTGGATTGATACAAGTAATAAATTTTGTTGGGCATGTATGAGAAATTTTCACTTTATTGCTTACAAAACAGGTATCAAAGAAGGAAACGTTTTTGTCTATTTTACTAGCGAAATGATTTTGGCACCATCTTGTAGGCATTGAAATTCCGTATATTTTGATATGACATACTTGTATGTTTGTTGTATCGCTTGATCAAGACTGGCCGAAAACCATTTTCCTATACTCGCGCTTTCACTTTAAACTACACAAAATTCACAACTTGAACGTCATTTTCTATCGATGTAAACAACCGAGGAGAGATTTCAAACGAAAGCGGTTTATGTTGATTTTCTCCGAAATGACTGATGATATCAACATGAAATTTTCAACATAATATTCAGCTCTATGGTAGCTACAATTTTTGTCTCGCCTATTTTGTTCTCACTCGAATGACTGCATCAGAAATTCAAGCTTGAAAACTTCGCTAAGAAGAAATTTTTTTGTTTGATTTATTAGTGCAATAATTTTGATATCAGTTTGTACAGAATTCAATTCTGCGCATTTTAATGTATAATATTCTACATTGGGTCTTAACACAACGAATACACAGCCCGAAAACAAATCTACACGGAACGCATTTCAATCTTTAACTTGACAAGTTTTAACTGAACGTCGAGACCCGGCGCGCTGCGAGTAGAAAACTGATTTCGTACATAGTTTAAGTCGTCGTTTCTTCCCAACCGCTTGAGATACAAACATGCAATCTTTACCAACTTGTTCGGCGCGATATTAGCAACAAGTTTTGTGGGGATCATTTTTTCACTAGCATTTACGCGTGTATGTGAAAATTGCAGTTTTTTGCTTGGAAAACGGGTCGGAGAGAAGAAAACTTTTTTGTCTTTACAGATAGTGTTCTGATTTTGGTATCGGCTTGTACAGAATTCAATTCCACGCATTTTGATATGACATACTTGTATTTTTATTGTATCGCTTGATCAATACTGACTGAAAACCATTTTCCTATAAACACGCCTTTGACAAATTCTTCATAACATGATATACACAACGTCGTTTTGCAAAGTGAATGTTCTACAGCGAAACGCATTGTACAGAAAGTTTAACTCGCATTATCTCAGCATCCACTGGACAGATCTACATGAAATTTTCACCATATTGTTGGGCTTCATAGTAGCAATAAGTTTTGTGGGATCATTTTTTGCTAACATATACGCATATGTGAGAAATTCTCAGTTTTTCGAATGAAAATCACTTCGCTTAGAAGGAAAAAAATTCCCATTCAAGACAAGTACAACACAATTGGTATCATCATGTAGGGAATTCAATTTTGCACAAAATGGTGTACATTACTCAACACTTCGTCCAACTATAACGAAAATACGGCGAGAAAACGCATTCACGCTAATCGAAATTTTCAAGACTTAAAGTATCGAGTTAAACTCAACGACGTTTGACAGCGTAAATAGTAGACGAAACTGTGTTTGTTTGGAAGCGGTTTAAGTCAAATTTCTCCGAAATGACTGATGATATCAACATGAAATTTTTAACTTAATATTCAGCCCTAAGGTAGCTACAATTTTTGTCTCGCCCATTTTGTTCACACACGAATTATTGTATCATAATTCAAAGCTTGAAAACTTCACTAAGAAAAAAGTTGTTTTGTCTAATGAGCATTCATCGTAATTTTGGTATCATCGAGTAGAAAATTCGATTCCACGCAATTTGATATATTACACTTCAGTGTATGTCTAAACACAACAATGATACAGCCCGAGAACGGATTTCTACAAAGTGCATTTAGATCTTAACAGCGCTAAAAAAAATCACAACTTAAACGTCATTTCTATCGATGTAAACAACCGAGGAAAGATTTTGAACGAAAGCGGTTTATGTTGATTTTCTCCGAAATGACTGATGATATCAACATGAAATTTTTAACTTAATATTCAGCTCTAAGGTAGCTACAATTTTTGTCTCGCCTATTTTGTTCTCACTCGAATGACTGTATCAAAAATGTAAGAATAAAATATTCGCCAAGAATAACACTTTTTTGTCTGATTTATTAGCGCAATAATTTTGATATCGGTTTGTACAGAATTCAATTATGCGCATTTTGATGTATAACATTCTACATTGAGTCTTAACACAACGAATACACTGCCCGAAAACGAATCTACATGGAACGCATTTCAATCTTTAACTTTACAAGTTTTAACTGAACGTCGAGACCCGGCGCGCTCCGAGTAGAAAACTGATTTCGTACATAGTTTAACTTGGCGTATCTTCCCAACCGCTCAAGATACAAACATGAAATATTTACCAAATTGTTCAGCGCGATATCATCTGCAAATCATACGCTGATATTTTTTCACAAGCATTTACACATCTATGAGAAAATTTCACATTATGCTTGGAAATCAAGTCGGTAAGAAGATAGTGAAACAAATTTGGTATCATCGGGTACAGAATTCAATCCTGTTCATTTTGATATATAACATTCCACAATCGGACTATCCACATCGAAAATACAGCCCTAAAACGTATCTAAGCTAAACGCATTTTTACTCTCAGAACTTTAATTTCAGTGAACGTCGTGACAAGCGCTGCGATTAGAAAACTGATTTCGTACATAGTTTAACTTGGCGTATCGTCCAAACCGCTTGAGATACAAACATGCAATCTTTACCATTTTATTCAGCGCGATATTAACAACAAGTTTTGTGGGGATCATTTTTCACTAGCATATACGCGCGTATGTGAAAATGGCAGTTTTTTGCTTGGAAAACGGGTCGGTAAGAAGACATTATTCTGATTTTGGTATCGGCTTGTACAGAATTCAATTGCACGCATTTTGATATGACATACTTGTATGTTTATCGTATCGCTTGATCAAGACTGACCGAAAACCATTTTCCTATACTCGCGCTTTGAAAAAGTCTTCATAAAATACACAACGTCGTTTTGAAAAGTGAATGTTCTACAGCGAAACGCATTTAACAGAAAGTTTAAGTCTCGTTTTCTCAGCATCCAGTGGACAGATCTACATGAAATTTTCACTATAATGTTGGGCTTCATAGTAGCAACAAGTTTTGTGGGATCATTTTTGGCCAGCATATACGCATATGTGAGAAATTCTCAGTTTTTCGATAGAAAAAAATTCCCATTCACGACAAGTACAACAAAATTGGTATCATCATGTAGGAAAGTCAATTTTGCACAAAATGGTATATGATATTCTACAATACGTCGAACTATAAAGAAATTACGGCGAGAAAACGCATTCACGCCAGTCGAAATTTTCAAGACTTAAAGTTTCGAGTAAAACTCAACGACGTTTTGCTGCGAAAAGTAGACGAAACTGTGTTTGTTTGGAATCGGTTTATGTCGATTTTCTCAATAACGCGTGAACGCATTTTGATGAAATTTTCACTATCATAACCAGCAAACAGATTGGAACAATATAGGTTGGAACATTTTGCTATTAGATCAACGGGTATGTGAAAAAACTTCAGTTTATCGACCAAACTCGGATTGTTATGAAGAAAAGATGTTCATTTCTTAAAATAGTACAATAATTTTGGTATCATTCGATGGGGAATTCATTTTTGTGCAATTTGGTATAACATACTTGATGGTTTTGTAAGACGCTGCAATAATACGGGCCGAAAACCACATCACAACAAACACAGATTTCATGAATCGCGAAGAATTTGACCCTTCGTTCTCAGTGCAAATTTATGACGTCATTTCAATATATCTCATCCTAAAACTTAAAGCGGCGTTACATTTCGATGATAGAAAACTGCGCTTCTTCGCAAGTGGTTTAACTTCAATATCTTTTCAACCCGTTGTCCAAAATGAACGAAATTTCCACCAGATTAACAGAAATTTCGACGCGCACATATCCATCATATTTGTTTGTATTGAATCAAATAGGGGACTTATGATATTTTGATTTTTACGCAAATTCGACTTTACATTTTGAGCTTTAATGAACAATTGTACAGATAACCACAACATTTTCATATCATCTTGTAGGGAATATATTGATGAATATTTTGGTATATGTGTTTTGCTATTTCTTTTCGGGACATCAAAACTATAATCACAAAAACATAGTTGAACCAAACACGTCGGGGTAAGTCCCTTTAAGACTGCCAAAACATATCGCGCTGATTTCGTTTAACCTACGTCATGTAAACAATTGATTTCTAAAAATTTCTTGAATCTTGAATTGTTCAGGGTTTCATGGAGAAAAATAAACGGGTGGAACTGGATAGTTTGTGATGTTGTTTTTGTGGTGAATATTTTGAGGATTAGATCTACTGTAAATGTAAAATATGATCTAGGATTATTTCAGAACAATAGGTTAGTGAGTTTGACTAAATATTTGTCTATTATCGCATTGTGTCGTTTTTATGTTGAATGTGAAAATCTGCGTTGGGTTCGCTTCAAAACGATTTAAACACGAAATACCATGGATTTACTGGATGTATTGGATGGACTCATTTTTATCAATTTTTAGGAGCACACAAACTGTGAATATTTCAGTTGTTGTGTTCTTGGAAATAAAATCATCACAAAGTCAATATGGATCGGATTTTTGAATGTCACGTTTTATTTTACGATTATACATCAAATACACATTTAACAAAAAACTCAAATCATGAGCTGTAAACATTTTCTATGTGAATTTCTGTCATTCATGGTTTGGTCGTCGTCGAGAGCGGACGTGTTTTTCGATGCTCTGAACGACGTTGCTCCATTATAAATTGACTTGCGCTACATGACTTTTGGTCAGTTGACTGTTGGACGTTGACCAAGACGGACGTGTTTTCGGAGCTCTGACAAAAATATTTTGAGTTTGAATTTTTTTTACTGGGACTTGTTCTCAGTTGACTGTTGGACATTGACAGGGTCGGACGTGATTTTTTTAGCTCTGACTGTTGATGAAAAATACTTTCAGTGGAATTGAAATTTCTTCTTTAGAAATTAGGTGACTTG
The DNA here is from genome assembly GCA_027627225.1 of Congeria kusceri. Lineage (NCBI taxonomy): Eukaryota > Metazoa > Mollusca > Bivalvia > Myida > Dreissenidae > Congeria > Congeria kusceri. Next base: position 57,503,009 of record CM051035.1, on the reverse strand, counting down.
ACGACTTAGGCTGTCTACAGTAGGTCTTGAGTGAAGACAGCGCTGTATAGTATTGCTGATGAAAAATATTTTCAGTTAAGCTGAATTAAGTTTTGTTAAATGTGGACATACTCGACGTTATTTAATGATGGCGACAGCGCTGTACTGTTATGACTGGACTCGGTCGCGACTTATTGAATGATTGTCGGACAGTTTCGCTAGATTTTGACTTGAAGTGCGGTTTGAGATGAAATGGTTTTGAATGATATTTCATGACTTGATACTTGGGTTATTGTTTTGTCGAGACAGCGATTTACGATAGCGACTTAACTTAAAATGAAGTACACTTAAACGATGTTGACTGCTGAACGGGTATTGCCTACTGACTGCGATGTCTTTTACTGAACGTTAAATATTAAGTGTTTGACAGAAATTTATTTTTTTAGCGACTTTGACTTCATTTAAGGTTTGGACGTCGAAGCGATCGGACGTGTTTTTAGGAGCTCTTGACTTTGACTATAAGTGTAAATTAATTTTTTTTTGAGACTTGAAACAGTTGATGGCCAGTTGCTGTTTAGATGCCGAGCTGTGCGGACGTGTGTCGTGGAGCTGCATTAAACCGTGAGTACATTTTTTGTCTTTTTACATGAGTTTGTATTTGTGAATAAAAGTGGTGAAAATATTTGAGTGTTTGACTTGAATTGAAATGGAACAAACAGTATGCTGGTGTATGATGGTTTGACAGCCTAGCATTTTGAGCTGCCGATAAGAAGTGAATTTACTGCGATGGGTAGAATAACTCAGTACTGGGACTTGGTGTCAATATGATGGTGTACTTTGATGGTGAAACATAGCGATGAAGTCGTTGCTTTTTTCACCGCTTATGAGATTTTGATTTTAATCATGAGTTTGTGGTTGAAGTGAACAGTCGTGTTTGTGTGCGCTCTGATTGCGCTTTTGTAAGTGTGGGTTTGTAGCGATTCAGTTTCAGTTGGTGTGTAGATGTGGACGTGTGGGGAAGTTGAACAAGAAGTGCTGACCACCAAAGCGTGAGTACTAACATTTTTGTATACTAATGTGAAACAAAGGGTAGAACTATCCAGTACTTGCGCTTGCTGTGTTGATGATACAGTATAACAGATGATGAAATATGATACTGAATGAAGTTGTCTTGCTGTGCTACTGACCAGATTGTATGATGATGTGACATGGTGGTGAAATGATTTGCTATTGTAGCATGTTTACAGATATTGCTGTATATGATACATATTGATTCCTATGAATGCTGTTTTACATTGGTTTGATTTCAGGGGGCTGTGGTGAGTATTGTAGATTGTGTTTGATTGTGAATGTGAAATACATGTTGCAATACACTATGCAGAACGAAAACAAACTGTTTTACAGTTGTCTCTTCATTGAAAACTTTGAGATGAATCTATGAAACTGGTGATAGCTGCTAAAGCAGTACAAAAACTGTACTTGCTGATGTGGTCAGTCTTTGTTCGACAAGTGTTGTATGGAACAGATGAGGTTCATGTTTTGACAGAGAAGTGAAATTGTGTACCATAAGTAGCATGAATGTGATATGCTATACACTTGAATTCAAGATGAACAGAATACCTTGATACATTTTGACAACAGAGTGCTATACTATGACTGTATGCCTTTCTGATCAAAACTATGACATGCTTGTTCAGATAGGAAGATTTCTGCTTTCAATTTGTGTTTATCTGTGGAACAGAGCAGACCTGTTTCCATGTGCTCTAAAACAAGGTAAGTGGTTAACCATGACTGTGTGCTATGTATTTCTTTCAGAACATGACGGAATTGACATGATAGGATGTCTTTACTGACTGTGCGACTAAGATATTTGAGCAGCAGAGTTGTAGAAATTCACATGTAAGAAGGTAAGTAGTTGTTCAATGACAGTGTGCTATGAGTGTCTACTGATGTACTGACTTTTTTGTGCCATGCATTGCTTGTTTCAGCACATTTCAGAATTGACATGAGATGGTGTCTTGACCGACTGGGGGACCAAGGTAGCTGAGCAGCAGGGTTGTACATTTTTCAAAAGTAAGGTAAGTAGTAGTTCAATGACAGTGTGATATGAGTGTCTACTGATGTACTGACTTTGTTGTGCTATGCATTGCATGTTTCAGACATTTCAGATAGGGCGTGAGATGGTATCTTGACTTGACTGACTTGTGGAAGAAGGTAGTTTAACAGCATGGTTGTACATTTTTTCAAATGTAAGAAGGTAACTGGTAATATGATTCAAGTGTCTTCTGATGTACATATGTTTTGTGCCATGCATTGCTTGTTTCAGCACATTTCTGACAGGACATGAGATGATGTCTTGACTGTATAGCTAACTGGGGGACCAAGGTAGTTTAGCAGCTGAAGCGAGCAGACGTGTTTTTTGAGCTCCAGTACCATATAAGAAGGTTAGTGGTTTCAAACAACTGTGTGTGCTATGTTTGTTTGGTGTGATACATTTCAGATAAGACATACCATGATGGCATGGCAGTCAAGCTGAGCAGAGAGGCTAAGCAGTTGAGCTGTGCAGACCAGTTGAAGGTGAGATGTATAGAGGTTTTAAGGACAAACAATTGTATGAACCCAGTGTGTTGGTGTTTCACACAATGAGACCTATAGACATGGTATTACAAAATTTTTTATGGCTGACAGATTTTGTGATCAGTTGTAATTTGACAACTGGAGGGGTTAAATGTGTTTTTCATGTTGAGTTGTGCTAAGCTATGCTATAGACTGCAACAGAATTGTATAGTTAAAATGTGTAGCAAGCAATTTCACTTTACTGCACAAATGTTAGACATTCAAGGTCTTATACTAAATACTGTAACAAAATTGCATGTCTTGACAGATCTATGAAATTGTGTGGCAATGAACATTAATAGAAAAAATGTGAGATATCTGACTGTTGATTCATAGTAAACTTAAAGACACTACAAGCAATTTCACTTAACTGTACAAATACATGCTAGTCATTCAAGGTCATATATCATATTACATTTTTGGATCAGATTTTCAGACTTTTGCTGTCAGTTGATGTTTGGCAGTTGAAGCGAGCAGACGTGTTTTTGAGAGCTCCAGTATATGAGATGAAGGCGAGTATAAATGTTTGTCACGTATGGCTTGATATGATATTTTCAGGTCTACTATGAAACTGAAGTGGCAGTTGAGTGTTGGGACTGAGTGCAAGCTGTCGAGGTTTCACAGAACAGTTGAAAGAGGTACGATGTACAGAATAGCTGTGACCACTACAATGTGTTAAGCATAAACTTTTTTTCAGATTTTTGTGGTGAAGTGCTGTCAGTTGATGTTTGGCAGTTGAAGCGAGCAGACGTGTTTCTGAGAGCTCTCACATTATGGATGATGTTAGGTATTTTCAGGTGGTTTGTTTTTAGAGCTCCAGCTTGTATGAAGATGTTAGATATCATAATATATGATTTCAAGGTCATTTTCATTTCAGATGTTGAGAAGTACAGATGTGGTTCTGAAAGCTACACAGCTTGCATGTTGTAACAAGTTTTACATTTTGGATCATGTTTTGAGATGTTTATAGTCAGTTGCATTTCAAATGCCGAGCTGTGCGGACGTGTTTCTTTGAGCTGCTGTCAAATGAACCGTGAGTACAAACATTTTTGTATCTTGATGATAGTTGTTATACTGTATAGAAGTAACTTGACTTCACGTTGAGATGATCTAGCAGCATGATGGCCTACGATGGTTTGAGTGACTAGCATTTGTATGTTGAGTTGATGTATAGAAGTGAATGTGCATGATGATAGCAATGGGTAGAATTAATCAGTACTGAGAGTACGTTGACTTGAGATGTTGCGACAATAGTATATCATGATGATGAACTAACATGCTGGTGAAGCACGACGTTGTTCGGAACATTTATTTTTTTTACTGCTTTTACAGATTTGGGGTTTAGTACAGATTGTGTGGTCTAAGAATATAGACGTCTTTTTGTGCGCTCTGACAGCGCTGTTAGACAGTGTGTTCGTAGTAATTCATTTTCAGTTGATGTTCACATGCTGAGCTGTGCCAACCGAACCGTGAGTACAAACATTTTTGTATCTTGATGTGAGCTATTAGTAGTATATATAGAACTAAATGTGCATGATGATAGCTCAAGGGTAGATCTATCCAGTACTTACGCATGCTGTGTTGGTGATATAGCAAAGAGATGATGTAACACGATATTGACTCTAACGTTTGTGATTATATGTCAAAACCGAGGTATAACATGATGGTGAGCTGCTTGTGGGCACGTCTGTTCTATGATATTGTTTTGTATGCATGCTGATTTGCTTTCAGAGGGGCTGTGGTAAGTATTGTAGATGTTTATCACTGTGAGCTCTAATTTGGTATAGCCATGTGGTGGTCAGTCTCTGCGTGACAATTGCAGAGTGAAACATTGTTCCAGATTAAGTGAAATGTTTGACAGAGCAATGAAAGTGTAGCAACGATTATTGATAGCAACATGTCTGATATGATATTCACTTTTGAGATGAAGAGAAGTCTGTGAGACTTGATTGGCAATTGAGTTGTGTACAATGACTATGTGTGCCATACTTAGCATCATATTACATGTTTGTTCAGATTTTCAGTGATGTGCTGTCTGTTGCATTTCAGCAGTCGAGCAGAGCAGACGTGTATCTAAGAGCTCTCAAACCGTTATTGAAGGTTATTTGTACAGAACGACTATGTTTGCCATAACATGTGAAGTATTTAAAATTTCGTTAAGATTTGCAATGTTGTGCTCTCAGTTGCATTTCAGCAGTCGAGCAGAGCAGATGTGTTTCTAAGAGCTCTCAAACCGTTATTGAAGGTTAGTTGTACAGAACGACTATGTTTGCCATAACATGTGAAGTATTAAAATTTCGTAAAGATTTGCAATGTTGTGCTCTCAGTTGCATTTCAGCAGTCGAGCAGAACAGACGTGTTTCTGAGAGCTCCAAAACCAGAGTTAAAGGTAAGTAACTATGTTTGTTATGCATTGCTTGTTTCAATACATTTCAGATTTTGACATGTACTGATGACTTGACAGTTGGTGTGAACAGAGAAGTCAAGCAGTGGTTGTGTCTATTGCTCCCAAACCATTGTTTAAGGTAAGTTGTCTAGAATGACTATGTTTGCCACAGCTTGTGAAGTTTTAACTTTTTATTCAGATTATCTGTCAAGTGCTCTCAGTTGCATTTCAGCAGTCGAGCAGAGCAGACGTGTTTCTGAAAGCTCTCATATCTTGTAAGTACAAATTTGTTTTCATAGCATGACATCTGTTTTTCATGTTACTGTATTTCAGGTTTGACAGTGTTGCTGAACAGTGAAGAGAAGAGAAAAAAAGACTAGCTGCTTTGCACATGAAAATGTAAGTTTGCTAGTACTTTTGCTATCATGTCATGATATGTGCTGTATATGCTTTTCTGTTTTAGGATGAACAGTATTGCAGAACGGAGAAGAGGAACAGTTTTCAGACGTGGTCGAGCAGTCTTGTCTCTACAGTTGGAGCATATCAAAGGGTAAGTCATTACACTTGTTTTGTACTGTGTGTTTTACATGCTTCTATATTTCAGGTTTGACAGTGTTGCTGAACAATGAAGGAGTCTAGCTGACAGATTCTACAGTTGGAAGACATTGAAAGGTAACGTATGTAAGCATTTGCTTTGTGTTATTATTTGTGTTGCTCTGCTCTACTATGTTTCAGATTTGACTTGCAGTGACGGTTTCATAGTGGTCTAAGCAGAGAAGTAGAAATGTTTCAATAAGGAATGCCTCTGCTGTGACTCAACTCAACACATAATGTAAGTCATTTTGTAAACTGCAATGTGTTTTGCTGCTCGTTGCTTTATTTCAGATCTTACAGAAAGTGATGTGTTTGACCTTGGACAGAGCTGAGAAGGACAGAGTGGTGAAGCTGTTTTCTCTACAGTTGCAGCATTTCATGAGGTAAGTTAGTTGTCACAATTTTTGTGCCATGCTCGTATATTTCAGGTCTTGGTGTGGTGAGCTGTGAGGAGCTATGAAGTCAAACTGACAGAGTATACAGTTATACAACACTCAGAGGTTGGTTTGATGTGAAACATGTTTTTCTCTGCTTAACTATATTTCAGGTTTGACTTTCTTCAAGGACATTGTGCCCTTGGTGCTGAGAAGAACTGAAGACAGGTTTCAAGAGGAATGTAGCAGGTTTGGCTCTACACAATACTGAATGGTAAGTAGACAAATTGTTGGTTTGATGTGAAACATGTTTGCTTTGCTATACTATATTTCAGTTTTTACTTGCAAGGACAGTGTGACCTTGGTGTTGAACAGGGCACGGTATTGAGAATAAAGCAGCTGTGAAATTTCAACTTGATAGAGAAAGGTAAGTGGATCTGAATTGTTTCATGATTTTATGCTTTGTACTGTTTCAGAAATCATTTGCAATGACAGTGTGACCTTGGTGCAGAACAGAGATGAATACTGATGTTTAGCTGCTAAGAATCTACTCAACAGAAGACAGTTCAAGCAACACATTGTTGGTTTGATATGTGACATGTTTTGCTCTGCTCTGCTATATTTCAGCTTTCACTAGCAGTGACAGTTTTACAGTGTTGTTGAACAGAAGAGAAGACAGTTTTCTAGACAACATTCAGCTGCTGTGGCTGTCCTCCACAGAGACAAGGTAAGTTACTAGTTTTTGGTTTGCATTTCTCTGTTTCAGAAATCATTTGCAAGGACAGTGTGACCTTGGTGCAGAACAGAGATGGATACTGAGGTTTAGCTGCTAAGAATCTACTCAACAGAAGACAGTTCAAGCAACACATTGTTGGTTTGATGTGAAACATGTTTGCTTTGTTTACTCTGTTTCAGTTTTCACTTTCAAGGACAACGTGCCCTTGGTGCTAACAGAGAAGTGAGCTAAGACTTGAATTCAACTGGTGTCACACAACTGTAGGACCACACAAGGTAAGTTGATGTGCTTTGTACTGTATGTTGTTATGTTTTTGAATGTTTCAGGTTTACTATACTACCTCTGGAAGAATGAATTTGTGCTCAACGCTGGGATACATTTGGTGGGTAAGAATGTTTTGTCCAAACTGTTTGCTATGTGCATGTGGTTTCAGATTTTCGTTTCAGTTGCCAGCAAACAGTGGAGCAGTAACCCATTTCAGTCTGGTAGTGGTGAGTACAATCGTTTCTATACTTCAATAGTGTATGTGTATCTACATGTTTTGACTTTTTTGTTTGTGTTATGCTTTGCAAAATGATTTTTTCATTTCAGCATGGCTGCGGTAAGTACAATAGATTTCTTGATATATATACAAAAATGTGATAAGTTTGTTTCAACATAGCATGCCATTTTCATTTCAGCATGGCTGATGTAAGTAAAAACGTTTAGTTGTTACTAGGCATTTCTTGAAAATAGTACAATGAATTTCTACATTTTTCATAACGTGTTGTGCTATGCAAACATGTCTTTTTCATTTCAGCTCCCCAAAGTTTTAACAGTTGATTTTGTTCTGTTACTGTTTTCTGTTGACTGTTGTGTTGAATATTTGAATCCAATTGTATATGCATGCTCTAGTCTTGATTTCAGCTCGGGATTGGAGTGAAGAATAGTTGAGAAGATTTCAACCAGCAGGAATGGATCAACAACACAGATGTAAGTACTCACATCTTCTTTTACTCACAATTTTGTTTCATGTTACTGTACAAATGTCACGCTATCATTGCTATATGAAATGTTGTTTTTATTGCATTTCAGTGAAGACATCTTGGTGAGTAGAATTGTTCACTGTACAAAAATTTAGTTTGCTGTTCAAAGTTTTGTTTACTGTTTAGTAAATGTACAAACATGTTCAAACATGTTCAAACATATTCAAGATTCTCATCATGCTTTACTATTTCCATTTCAGCACAACACCAGACTAGCAGAGGCAGCAAGGACTCGACTCTTCACAAAATCATCTATACAAACAATAAGTATCGTTTCAACTTGTGTTTCAAAAATGCAAAATGCAAAATGTAAAACGTCTTTCTCATTTCAGACAACATGGTAAGAACAGTTGGTTTTGTTCTGTTACTGTTTTGTGTTCACTGTTATATTGACTATTTGAATCAGAAAGTACATGCATGCTCAAGTCTTAATTTCAGCTCGGGTCTAGAGTGAAGAAACGTTGAGAAGATTTCAACCAGCAGGAATGGATCAACAACACAGATGTAAGTACTCACATCTTCTTTTACTCACAATTTTGTTTCATGTTACTGTACAAATGTCACGCTATCATTGCTATGTGAAATGTTGTTTTTACTATGTGAAATGTTGTTTTTATTGCATTTCAGTGAAGACATCTTGGTGAGTATAATTGTTCACTGTACAAAAATTTAGTTTGCTGTTCAAAGTTTTGTTTACTGTTTAGTAAATGTACAAACATGTTCAAACATATTCAAAGATTCTCATTATGCTTTGCTATTTGATTTCAGCTCTACAACAGACTAGCAGAGACATCAAGGACTCGACTCGACTGTTCACATAATCACCTATACAAACAAGTAAGTATCGTTTCAACTTGTGTTTCAAAAATGCAAAATGTAAAACGTCTTTCACATTTCAGTGATGACAACAGGGTAAGTACAAGTTTGAGTTGAGTTCAGTTGACTGTTACTGTTCACTGTTCCATATCACGAAATAACAAATTACAAACGAGAACTATAAAAGCTCTTGTTTTTTTCAGTACAACACGCCAGTCTTGATGTGAACACCGAGCAGTCTAGACGTATGTAGAGACTTGCACATACCTTGAGCAGAGCTGCGACAAAACCGTGAGTACATGTTTGAACAGTTTGTTGTTTTGTTTTAACAGTTATGTTAGTAGTGCTGGCCAGCAATGTATGCTTGTATGCATGTTTCTCTTGCAGCTCTCAAAATTCTCAAGGTTTGATAATTTCAGTCTCTACTTTGGCTCTAGAGACTTAGGAAATCAAAATTCACATGGTGGCACACCAGTCCGAATATACTCATTGCACTAGCCAGGATTGCAAAGTACTTGTGAGCATTGGCAAGGCTCCCCAGCTTATGGCGCAGTGTAACTGGCGTTGGGTCGATAGTGCTAAGGCGAGTGACTTGCTTCGGTGCAGGAAGCGAGACGGCTTGCTTAGGCGAGTCAGCGTTTACTTGTAGTTTCCTATCTGGCTAGATCAATGTAAGGTTGTCTTTGACTGCTATCGGTAAGCACTCCTGCTATTTGGCAAAGCAGAAAGACAACAGCAGTCGATTAACTGAGTTTGGGCGGCCGAGGTATGTAGGTGTCGTTAGACCGACTCCACAAGTTGCGAAGCGCACTGATAGCACTTGGGGGGAAACGCCTCGGTTTTCAGCGCTATGATGTTTTATCAATGCTGTCGTTATACTCTGGCAAGGCTCCTCAGTCTATCGCGAGGGACACTCTTTGCCCGCAAGCTTTAGAACTGACGTGGGTCGATTGTGCGTATGCGAGTCCGAGGACGCGATGGCATTGATAAGGCTACCGACCAGTTGATGACTGCTTGACCGATAATATAGTCACTAGTATTGCTCAGTCTGTATGATTCATGTTTCTTTTTCAGCTCTCAAAATTGTGTTAGGGTTTAGGTTTCAGTCTCTATTTTGGCACAGAGAGACTTAAGTGTATAACTAAAAAAAGCAGACACCTTTCAAAATTTGTCCGCTGAGATTGAAAGTCAGAGGAAGTCCTGCTCAGCTAGCTGTGTAACAACGTAGGGCGAGGCTGCAAGCCAATACGAAATGAGGCGTTATAAAGCAGCCCTTCCCCGCGATCGTTGTGAAATACTTTCGGCACTAGCTGGGAACCTTTTCAACACCACATTGTTGCGCTGTTGGAAGGGTGGTAGGCACACATGGTGACATGTCTGTGCTTTGCCGTGCGACACCCGTGATATTCCCGTGAGGTGAAACGGGATATCTTGATCTGGCTCTCTCAGAAATGCTGCAACGCATGACCGAATAAACATTTTTGGTTAAGTGCATTATTGCACAACTGAGTCTGCTATTTGCTATCAAGTATATCTATTCTCAGGCAGGGTGGGAAGGCGACTTCTCTTGTGCTCAGACAAGAGGAACGGTCACAAGTCCGTGAAAACGCCGAGTGACACCCGAAAACTTTCAAGAGCATAGCATAGAAATTTACGTTTGAGTTGTGGTGAAAAAAAACACTATATACTGCAGTTTTACAGATTATGGCCATTAACTTGTGCGCTTCGATGAAGCTTTAACAATCATTGCGTTTTAGGTACTTCTTGCTTGAGATTTACAAGCACTACGGCTCATCATAGGTATATCTGTCTTGCAATGAGAAATATCAACATAAAATGTTAAACGTATCAAGGCTTGAAATTGCGCAAGTGAATCGATGAAAAAAACCTATATGAAGCAGTTTTACCAAATGTTATGACTTTCGCCGTATAGCAGCAACACACTCTGAAATTGTGCGACTCAATGTTGTGTTATGAAATTAACAAGCATTGGGTTCTCATCAAACTATCACAACTAGTACAGCGTATGAAACTGTTGGAAAAAACTATTTCAGATCAAAACTGCAAATTTCATTGTTCGCCTTCGGCCAAGCATGCAACTGTTTTGTGTTGTACTCAACAATATGCTACAAACGTATTTGCAAATCAACAACTCAATGGTTTGTGAACAATAAAAACCATAGAAGTTCAAACAAGAAATGAAGCCTACAGGTACTGTCTTACCAAACAATAGCTATCTTTTTGGTGGTAAAGCGACTCTTTTCCTTGTGAAAAGAACGGTCACAAGTCCGTGCAAAACGCTGAGTGACACCAATCCACAGAAATCAATTCGAAATACTTGACTCTGCAGCTTGTATGAACGTGTTTGCAACATCAGAATAGTTTAAAGCAGAACGCTTTTCCTTCTTCGAGGGAGAAGAGATCTGGGTGCAAGTCCCGGTTCTGGTTATAACACAAATACTCGCTGCTTAGTTGAAATGCCATGACAAAAAACATACTTTAACGCTTACTGAGACCAAACACCACTAGGGTCGATTTAGAGTTGCGAAAATACTCGCTGCTAAGTTGAAATACCCATCATCCTGCTGTGCCATGACAAAAACATTCTCAAACGCTTAATCGGGTGGGACCAAACACCACTAGTGTCGATTTCGAGTTGCTGAGCACATGATTGCAATGTACCAGTGTCAATTGCAGAGTATCATACCTACACACTTTCTCGATGGACCAAATGCCCATAGGTTCGATTTCGAGTTGCTAGACACAAAAAGCAACCAAGCTATGTTACAAAAAGTTTTATTCAACAATCACGATGTGACATAGCAATTCTGTGTGAATTTCGAGTTGCTGAACACATGATAGCAATGTACCAGTCGCATACAAAATTCTCTATTTAGTTTGTAGCAAAACTAGATGACTGCTCGATTGCAATGTACCAGTCGCATATGCTATTATGTTCGCATAAAACTCACAAATTGCTGAGCACACGATTTCAATAAAGATGTTAAACAATACCAAGTTTGAGAACACGATCAAATTTGAACTTTTGAACATTCAGATTCTGAAATGATTCATACTCCTTCACACTTAACTTTCTCGTGGGACCAAATGCCCATAGGTTCGATTTCGAGTTGCTAAAGATTATCAACAGTCTCTCAGCCCGCTGATCACGTGTGTTTACTTAGTGTTATCTGACTTTTCATTACAGATAGGTGGCAATGTTAAACACAGTCTCGTTTTGTTAATACTGTCCACTGAGTTTGAACAATTGTGGATGGGTATGGATTTATTAAAGCAAACAAAAATATTCAGATATGGACTTACTCCATTTACATTTGTAACGAGAGAGGGGAACGACTTAAACGATGTGAATAAATAATGAAAAGCAGAGTTTAAAGGTTTGGTGAAGTAACATGTAGAATATCTTTTAGTCAGGAAGGATAAAATAGTGAGACATTTTGCAGTGATTGCGTAAAATGAAACTATATTTTAGACTAATATGCACATTATGTGCTATACTGTTCAGTGCATCGTTCATATCCTGGATACAATACAAAGAAGTATGGAAAACAAGAAAACTGTTTACGTTTCAACGGTATAACTCTTCAAATACTCAGGAAACACATTCAACAGAGCTATCGAAAAATGGTCAAAAAGGCCTAAGTCCTTTAAAGATTATACAAGAGTTTGCACGATTTGAAAAACATAAGTATTGCGACGGCAGTTTTATAGCAATAGAACACAAATTTGCTATTTTAACTAATGTTTTGATACTTCCTAATAAAGGTGTTGGGCGAAAAGGTGGTGAAAACATATCTGAAGTGCTCTATCAAAATGAAGACGACGAGTATTATAAGCTACAAAAAGGTTACTTTACATTAAAGTGTGATATTAATTTAGTAAACTATACATTTAATAGAATAAGCCATCTAAATAAATGGCTGAGTGCACTGGAACTGATAACATCTCCTGACAGGAGTCAAGAACGTATCGACCTCTACACCATTGCTGTTCAAAGGTACGAATATGCAAACTTGTATCATACTATGACAGACTTTTACAATGCCTTCTATTTGCTAGAAGTGTTTAATATTAAAGCAGAACATGTCCAAATACTTCTTTTGGATGGACACCCCTATGGTGCACTGGACAACACATGGGCCGCACTGTTTAAAGGATTTTTTCGAGCCAGTGATATAAAACGACCTACCTTTTTCCCGTATATGCTGTGGTCAACAATTGGATACGATAGTCCGTTAAATCAGCATGAGTTAACCAGCGTTCCAAAATTAGAGGAATTTAGGAATTTCTTTCTTCGAAAACATGGAATCAGCATCAACAATAGTGTTAATTGTGACAATCTGACCGTTTTGTTTCTATGGCGACGAGATTATTTGGCGCATCCCAGAAATCCGTCTGGAAGTGTATCAAGAAAAATAAAGAATGAAGACGAACTGGTGGTAGCCACGAAACAACAATTCAGTAAGCACACTGTTCTTGATGTTCAAATAGATCTATTCGAAATGACGGATCAATTAAGGATGGTGTCACAAACAGATATTCTGATTGGAATGCACGGTGCAGGTCTTTCCCACACTCTTTTTCTACCGCGACACGCTGGTCTGGTAGAGCTGTACCCTACCTACTGGTCAACTGCCAATGTGCATTTTAAGTCTATGGCAAGATGGCGTCGATTGCACTACCTAAGTTGGCAAAATAGAGACACAACAAAAGAACTTGAGAACAAATACACTGTCGTTGATGTCAACAGTGTGGTTACTCTTCTAAAGAACATGGTGCAGAAGATATGTGGACCGAACTAGAAGAAATACCATGGACAAAGACAGTTATTATGCCTTTGTAGAAATTCATTCATTAATGTTCTAAAAGTCATTTTTAGCAAATGCTTAGCACATTGTTACATAATTATGTTTTCATCTCGCGATAATTTTGACATTTAAAGAAGTACTAGAGTAGCACTATTGACAATGTGCAGAGAAAAAAAAGTATTCTGTCCATTTGTTTCTTTATCTTAAGATGCGCTAAAAACTTATCATAATGATCGTTTAGTTGTTTTAAATACAGACACGTGTATAGTGTTGATAAACATAACCGAATACAAATGACCTTCTCTGTTTTACTGGCGTTTACTTATATTGCGTAAAATATGGATATGTCACGCTCTAGGGTTCCATACACTACATTCGCTCTGTTATCAGTCAATAATTTATAACAATTTTTTTCATAATTATCATACGATATATGTACATTTGTTAGGTACTGGTTTTAAATGCCTCAACATCTCTATAATTGTCTACTAACATGTCTTACGAAATTTTATTTAAACACAAAACACGTGTTTCCGCTACTAAAATATATTAACCACATAAATGAAAGAATTGTAAAGATTGTTATAAAAGTTGGAATATCGAAGATATAGTTGTTCTTATTCTGGATTTTATTCAACGATAATTATGCTCGTAAAGCTCTTTTGGTGAAGCGACACATACTGTTAAAGGTCCCGGACGTTTTACGGTCAAGTTACATAGGCTAAACAGACTACATAAATCGGTCCGTATTTCGCGAGCTATTACCTCAAATAAGAGAAATCTTGGAGAAACCCCATCGGTAGCACTAACTCGCCAGGCTGGCGACTTAATATGCTAATTTGTATCACCGCGGGATATATCACGTGATAGGGGCATGTTGTAAATAATACACAAACACTGTGTAGCAAAATGCCTTTTACTTTCGGTTTAATTTCTTTTAGCAATATAAAAAGACAAGAGGATAATAAACAGTGATTCCAATTCTGACATACCCTCGGATAATCACTCCACATCTACCATAATTTGATTGTTAGAACACAAAAGAACGAAAATAAAACGATAACTTACACATTTTGTAACACCGTCTGTCAGTGTCGGTCATGTTTGTTGTGTATTGTCTTGACACGTGATCGTAGATCATGGTCACATGGACATGCGTCAGCGAGATCTACTTTTAGGAGTTTTACTTTCACTTCATCGGTTGTTTAAGTGCCTAAAGTTGCTAATTTAAAAAAAAAAAAAATCGTAGTTTAATATGGTTTATACGGTATTTGTTTTTAGGTTATGCGGTAATTTGCCCGCTGAAATGTGTTAATATCCTCGTGGAAGTATTGAATATTTGAAACTAACTGGTTTGAGAAATCATTCGACTAGCAAGCGGGGTGAAGTGCGGACTGAATTTACAGCGTGTCAAATTATTTCATTTTTTGTTTTTGATAGATATATTTTCAGTCTAGTTTAAATTAGTTAAATTATATCGACTCTAATGTATATCTACAATTATGAGGGCGTTGCTGTAGGCGGCCAGGAATTCAACTCAAGTTGCGTGGATACCTCTGAAGGGGATAGGGAGCAGCCACGTGACGGTATCGTTTCAATATTGTACAATAGAACTTGTATTATTTAACCGATCTAAAGGTGAGATTCGAAATGAATTGCCGTTATTATTAATTATTGTACCTTTTGCATCTGGTATAAACGAAGATATATACTTAAAATGAGGGAAATGTGAGATGTGAAATATTTTAATTATTGTATTCTGGTACCATTTGTAACTGGTACAAACAAAGTCGTGTACTGTACACGATGAAATTGTGAAATATTAAATGTTGTTAAAAATAATTGTATTCTGGTACCGTTTGTTTCTGGTACAAACGAAGTCGTTTACTGTACACGAAAGACATTTGAGATGTGAAATGTTTTAAAGACATTTGGTGTCCTAGTTTCCCGTAAAAGGAATGTAGTTCCCATGCATGATTTTTGAATGGAGAAGTCCCGTTATTGTGGTTAGTGAAGTATTAAACATTGCATAACGACACTGTTACAGCAAATTGAGAAAACATAGGTCATTGTAAACCAAGTGACTTTGTTTTTCTGTGCAAATGTAGTTATTAGGGGTCAGAAACTTACGAAGTGTTTTTCATTTCGTAAATTGTTGAATCTATTATATATTTCAAACGTCTGATACTGTTCCAAATATTTCATTGACGGCCCTCGAAATGACGTGTCCAGTTTGATGACAGTTAATTATACTGTTTGAAGTACAGTTAGTCATGAAAAGTATGAAATTTGATTAAATCAACACACTGTTTTTAGCTCACCTGAGCACAAAGTGCTCATGGTGAGCTTTTGTGATCGCCCGTTGTCCGCCGTGCGTGTGTGCTTGCGTGTGTGCGTGCGTGTGTGCGTGCGTCGTCAACTTTTCATTCAATCAACATCTCCTCCTAAACCGCTTGGCAGATTTTCACGAAACTTCACAGGAATGATCCTTGGGTGGACCTCTTTCAAAGTTGTTCCAATATAAGTCCGCTGAATATGTAGGTCACCAGAGCTAAAAATAGATTTAAAAAACGAAAACTTTAAAAATCTTCTTCTGTGAGGAAGGCTCAGACCTTTCATATTTGATATGTGACATGCTCTAGAGGTCCTCTGTAAAGAGTGTTCTAATTATGTCCCTGGGGTCGAAACGGGCTACGCCCCGGGGTCACATGGTTTATAGAGAATATATAGCAAAATGATTTTATAAATCTTTTCCTCTGAAACCACAAGACCCAGAGGTTTCATATTTGGTATGTAACATCCTATAGTGGTCCTCTACAAAGATTGTTCAAATTATGCCCCTGGGGTCAAAACTGGCCACGCCCCGAGGGTCTCAGTGTTTATATAGAATATATAGCAAAAATCTTCTCCTCTGAAACCGCAAGGCCCAGAGGTTTCATATTTGGTATGTAACATCCTTTAGTGGTCCTTTACAAAGTTTGTTCAAATTATGGCCCTTGAGTCAAAACGGGCCACGCCCTGGAGGTCACATGGTTTATATAGAATATATAGCAGAATTACTTTAAAACTCTTCTCCTCTGAAACCACAAGGCTCAGAGGTTTCATATTTGGTATGTAACATCCTATAGTGGTCCTCTAAAAAGATTGTTCAAATTATGCCCCTGGGGTCAAAACTGGCCACGCCCCCAGGAGTCTCATGGTTTATATAGAATATGTAGCAAAATGACTTTTAAAATCTTCTCCTCTGAAATCGCAAGGCCCAGAGGTTTCATATTTGGTATGTAACATTGTATAGTGGTCCTGAACAAAGTTTGTTCAAATTATGCCCCTGGCGTTAAAACGGGCCACACCCCGGGGGTCACATGGTTTATATAGAATATATAGCAAAATGACTTTTAAAATCTTCTCTTCTGAAACCACAAGGCCCAGAGGTTTCATATTTGGTATGTAACATCCTATAGTGGTCCTCTACAAAGATTATTCAAATTATGCCCCCGGGGTCAAAACTGGCCAGGCCCAGGGGGTCACATGGTTTATATAAACTTATATAGCAAAACGCTCCTCTGAAACCGCAAGGCCCAGAGGTTTCGTATTTTGTATTTAACATCCTATAGTGGTACTCTACAAAGATTGTTCAAATTATGCCCCATGTGGTCAAAACAGACCACACCCGATTGGTCACATGGTTAATATAGACTTTAATAGCAAAATGACTTTAAAATTAGAATCCTCTGAAACCGCAAGGTCTAGAAGTTTCATATTTGGTATGTATTATTGTATAGTGGTCCTTTACAAAGAGTGTTCAAATTATGCCCCTGGGGTCAAAACTGGCCACGCCTCGGGGGTCTCATGGTTTAAATAGACTTAAATAGCAAAATGACTTTAAAAATCTTCTCCTCTGAAACGGCAAGGCCCACAACTTTCCTATATTTGTTACGTAACATTGCATAGTGGTCCTCTCGAAAGATTGTTCAAATTATACCCCTGGGGTCAAATCTGACCACCCCCCGAGGGGTCACATGGTTTATATAGACTTAAATGGCAAAATGAGTTTAAAAAATATTTACCTGAAACCGCAAGGCCCACAGCTTTCCTATATTTGGTACGTAACATTGCATAGTGGTCCTCTCCAATGATTGTTCAAATTATGCCCCTGGGGTCAAATCTGGCCACCCCCCGAGGGGTCACATGGTTTATATAGACTTAAATAGCAAATGACTTAAAAAATCTTTACCTGAAACCGCAACGCCCAGAGGTTTGTTCAAGGTTGTTCAACTTATGCCACTGGGATAAAAATAAGCCATGACTCTGGGATGCACATTCCAATTGGGTTACAAGGTCTCAGGTGAGCGTCTTGTTATTAATAGAGTGACATTTGTCATTAATAGTCATGCTTGTACCGTTTATATCTGGTACAAAACGAGGTGCACTGTGATGCAATTTACAATTCAAAATGATGTTTTTGTTCAAATATATATTTATGATATATTATAAGTATAAAGTTCCGCGACGATGATATAATTATGTCAAAGTTCCCGTTCTTTTTCTGTCGATTAAATGTTACGTATTTTATGAAACCTGGTTAGATAATAAATAATTTATATTTGGCATAAATGAAATGAACTGGAAAACATAAATAAAGTTATTATCGTAGTTTAATATGGTTTATACGGTATGTGTTTTTAGTTTATACGGTAACTTGCCAGCTGAAATTTGTTAATTTCCTCGTGGAAGTATTGTACATTTGAAACTAACTGGTTTGAGAAATAATTCGACTAGCAAGCGGGTTGTAGTGCGGACAGAATTAACAGCGTGTCATATTACTTCATTTTTCATGCGATGTTTATGCAGCTTACAGTGTGTACTGGTTTCCCATACACGGAATGAACTGTGGTAGAACTGGTTTTCTCCCGTTTTTGAATTAACTCGCTATGAATTAAAAACATCATTTTTGTTAAAGTAGCATATCTTATATCTTCAATGGAATTATTTACTGTAAAGTTCTGCATATGTTGTAATGTCGCTTAAACCCGAACAAGTACATCTTTGAAGAATCCTTGTATCTATTAAAAAGGGACATATACATCTTAACAATAATAGTAATTACAGTTCTTGTGTGCGGAAACAATTGGAAGGCTTTTATAGGCAAATTATTGATTGAGGTTGAAATTTAATGTTGATTGAGATTGAGATTTAGAAATGTCGGAGATTAGGGTTGACGAAGATTTAGATTTAGGATTTTTTGACATTGAGATTAAGGGTTAACTGAGATTTTAATTTAAGTGCTTGTGATTTAGGATTGATTGGGATTTAGGATTATTTGTAATTAAGATTTAAGGTTTATTGAGATTGAGATATAAGGTTAATTGAGATTGAGATTTAAAGCTGCTTGCTATCGATATTTAAGGTGGATTAATGTTGAGACTTTATGAGAATTAAGGTTGCTTGAGATCGAGATTAAAGGTTGATTAAGATTGAGATTTTAAGCTGCTTTAGATTGAGAATAAAGGCTGGTTGAGATTGATATTGATAGCTGCTTGAAACTGAGATTAAAAGGCTGATTGAGATTAACTTTAAAGCTGCTTGAGATTAAGATTAAAAGGTTGATTGAGATTGAGAGGAAAAGGTGCTCGAGATTGAGATTTAAAGCTGCTTGAGATTGAGATTAAAAGGTTGATTGAGATTGAGAGGAAAAGGTGCTCGAGATTGAGATTTAAAGCTGCTTGAGATTGAGATTAAAAGGTTGATTGAGATTGAGAGGAAAAGGTGCTCGTGATTGAGATTTAAAGTTGCTTGAGATTGAGATTTAAGGCTGATTAAGATTGAGACTTAAGATTGCTTGAGATGTAAAGCTGCATGATATCGAGATTGAAGGTTGATTAAGATGGACATTTAAAGCTGCTTGAGATGGAGATTAAAGGTTGATTGAGATTGAGTTTTTAAAACTGCTTGAAATTGAGATTAACGACTGATTGAAATTGTGTTTTAAAACTGCTTGAGATTGAGATTAAAGACTGATTGAGATTGAGATTAAAGACTGATTGAGATTGAGAT
The DNA here is from genome assembly GCA_027627225.1 of Congeria kusceri. Taxonomy (NCBI): domain Eukaryota; kingdom Metazoa; phylum Mollusca; class Bivalvia; order Myida; family Dreissenidae; genus Congeria; species Congeria kusceri. The sequence goes on along the minus strand of CM051035.1, from coordinate 57,483,600 downwards.
TTAAGGTTGATTAAGATTGAGACATTTGGGTGATTTATCATTGGGATAGAACATTCGAGTGCAAATTTGAAAGCAAACATACTTCATTCAAGAAAAGTGGATAATCAGTCATTACTTACTGATATTAATAAGGGATTAGGGATTCTATTGACCATGTTTTAAACGCCTAACTTTTTAGCTGATGACTCAAATAGAATGGTACACAAAGTAAAACTATGACGAGTAGTAGGCGTGATGGCAGCTCATATATTCCATGTAGCAGACACCAGGAACAAATGGAGCACTAAGTGGTGTCAGTGAAGGACATTTTTATCCCAGTACTGAAGCTTTTGGGGCCTAATTTCATGATAGATACGTTCACAGAAATGTACTCAGTAGAAAATTTTATAGAGACCCTTAAGATGATAGGACATATCACCCATTAGGCAGAGGTTATGAACTGGAATCAAGGACTATTGTTGGCAATTTAAACTTTTAACTTAAGAAAAGAGGAGAGGTCCATGTACTATGAAGCCAGAATAACGATTGCCAAGCAAGTGGATGGTCTGATTATGCGGTTTAATTTGAGCAAATTTGTAATTGAAATGGGTGGAGTGATAGCAAGAAGGGGTCGATGTGGACCATATTAAGGAAATCTTAAACCAGAGTTACACACCTAGAAAGCGGGTTTTAGCATACAGATGTGAATTTGGAACTTGGAAAAGATGTAGAAATGAATCAGTTATAGCTTTTGGCAATGCTCTCAGGAACTTGGGAAACAATGCTTTTCCCTGGATGGAACCCCGGGTTTTAGAGACTTGTATAATTGATCAATATATTAAGGACTTTTGGCGATTTTGATTTACAGAAATTTGTCCAATGTACTCCCCTTTTATTCTTGATGCTGCGATCAGTGCAGCAATGGAATAATGTGGATTCCAGGGTTCGTTATATTGGTAACGTAAAGACGTACGAGTCCCAGAATTAGGCCACTCTCTTTAGTGACCCAGTTGCATCCCGCAGATCATCTGTTATGCGTACATATGTTCAGTAGAGGGAACTGCAGGAAATGTTTAGTTCTATTTTGAAAGACAGATTGCAAAAACTTTAATTGAACCTCAATCAAAGATGTAATAACAGCAACTTTCAGGCATGAAGAGAATCTTACAGCAGGACCTCGCAGAACCTCAGTAACACTAATTCATGCTTATGTAACAGATACTGCTATGCATGGTTATTATCCTCAAAATCCAAGAGGTAATATATTTGAGGATAGAAAGCTAAAATATGACATTGATAACTACCAAAATAGGTACAATGGTTCTATGCGTCATGATATTTGAAATCCAAGACCATATCAGCAGGCCAGTTTTGAGAGAAATTACAGACCTAAATTCCATATACCTGATCATGGTCACATGAGATATACAGTTAATTCATATGAGAATTCAAGCCCTCACACGGGTCCTGGAAATTTATATAATCTTTGTCATAATAAACCGTCATACATTAACAGACCATTTATTTATAGATACTGTGAGGAAAATGGTCATGTAAAAAAAAACGCTGCCCAATAAAGAACGGGAAATATGTTACTGATCGGTAAAGAGACCGATTTACTCGTCAAAGAATCTCTCAGGCAATATAACCAAGAAGTTGTGAATGTAGAAATCAACTGCTTAATGTAATATGATGCCACTAAGAATGTTGATAATGTAGCTGACTGTACACTTAAAGGGGTTAACAGAAAAGAATCTAGTATATAGGAAATGATAAAGATAATTTTGTCAGCCAAAATGATAAAGAGGTGGTAGTTCATGGTATAGAATTTGAACAAACCTGTACGAGTTCTAACGAGTATTTATATTTTCAGTACTGGTTAAGCATGTTCTTACCAACAGATGGGAGTTTGTGCGAGTTGATGGATGCGTTTGGTTTTGGAACCTGACATTCCACTATGCGGAGTCATCCACTCTGTTTGAAGGACGATGAGCCATGCGTCCCTTGACGCTGTGGGAGGCGCCAACGCTTATTTAATTTAAATTGATCTGTTACTTGTGAAATTAAATACCCCGCTTGTTGGCACACCTATCTTATGTTATGCGTTATGAAACCTGATGGTTAGATAATACATAATTTATGTTTGGCATAAATGAAAGAAATAGAAAACATAAACAGTTTTAAATTGTTTAATAATGTTATGTTGTGTGTTTTAGTCCATTTTACAGACGATATAAGCCCGTTTTTATAACATAATGTGTCTTTAACTGTGTACTTTAATAAAACACAGATGTAGTTGAACTAAAAGTCTTTAATATGAGTTATATGATATATTAAGTGTAACTGGACTTTATATAATATTGTTTTAGGTCAATAATGAAAAGGGGAATAGAAAAGAACTAACTAAAACCATAATTATAAAAAGAACATTTGATTCGATTATCATCACGTGGGTTATTATGACGGCAGGGATTTGATTAGAGCTATGCTCGGAACAAGTCAAATCTCTGCGCGGAGGTTGGAATGTTATATGTAATACGTATTATGAACCCCGTTCTTATTTTGAAGTGATTATAACTTATATTCTAACTTTCTTGCATGGTTGCACTTATATTGTATCAATAGTTAGCATACAAATGTATACTTAAATATAATTACATAATATCGTCATCAACAATGTAGCTAAAGCGCTACATTTAAAGTCATTGCTGGCTCAATGCATGTAATAAGAACGGATATACCGTTATATACGACCGTTAGATTAATTAAAACAATACTCAATCTCATTAAAATCATCTCCAGACTGACGCTACTATATTATCCGCTGATTGGATCTGATGACTTTGCATTAGGGGTCACGTTCAGATGACCTTTTCAGGAGCCAATCACGAAATAAACGTGAACTTGTGATGTTTACTCGCCTTAGGTACCACTATATCCATTGTTATCCACGTGAACATTAAATGTAAATGATTTATTCCCGAGGATCAGCTGGAAATGCATCACTATTAAAAAACCGTAGCCAAACATTGCTGTGTAAAAGGCAATTTTATTGGACGCAGCAGGGTTGATATTTAATTGATCGGAAGGTCATTTGAACCTGAATTGTTATACGATGTCTTCAGATCCTGACAATGTTAGGATTTGATTTTAATGAGATTGAACAATACTAAGTCTATGATTAAACACATTCGTTTACTTACTGTCTGATTATGAAAGGCGCAGTGACGTTTTGATCAAAATAATTGTTATACGGAATGTGTGGATGTAAACTGATCGTCAAGAACTCTTAATGATACGTTTCCTGTTCCACAGAACGCAATGCTCTGTGAAAATTAATCAGCAGACTACCCTAACAGTTCCGATCGACAGACATTACCATTTTCGGCTACGTCTGTATATACTGTCAGTGTTTCATTGTCATAATGAGCGTCTGAAAGAACACATATTTAATCGTCTACTCACAGAGATATTCTGTCATTGTATCTTAAATAAAGGACCAGCGGATAGTAATAAGGGTTTCTCTCCTGGTGATATCACTGGATTTTCATTATACCTATATCTAATTATAAAAAGTGAATACTGAAAACCAAGCTGTTTCGTAAATGTTCGACATTATAAATATAAATAATATGAGTGAATGTAAGTTCACGAAGGCCTTGTTCAACCTGAGAACGTATTTTTTTATTCGACACAAAATTCCTCTCAACGCACTTGGTAACCTGCTTGGCAACCATGACAGCTTCGGTGGTCTGAAATGTTTTAATACACATATATTTCATATGTAGACATATGTGCTTTTGAAGTTTGTGAAGTTTCGCCTTATAATCAAACTATTCCGAGTCAATGCATGCTATAAGTGGTATAAGTATTGAATAATATATATATATATATATATATATATATATTATCCTTGTCAGATTATAGGTCCATGTTCATCAGATTAACACAATGGGTATCTTGGTGTCAGATGTTATTGATTTTTATGTCAAGCGTACATAAATATTCTATTGTCATTTGCATCTAGTTAAAACGGTCAAATCTTTCACTTGACAAATCACCTTGCTTCCATCTGTTGAATCCATAATGAGTATTATCGTACAAATATTTATGAACTATTATTGAAGAATAATGCCACTTGAGCTCATGAAATTTGCGACAATATGTGTTATGTAGAAAACTGTCCACAACAGCTGTAAGTCTCGTGAGGAAATGTACGCCTGCCTGCCTGCATGATTGCAATATATCACATTTGTAACAAAAAGTATACATGGTTACAAGTATACATGGTATAAATGTATTTACAAATATAAGATTTCGAGTGAAAAACTGAATTAAATTCCTTCAGCGAAAACACAAGACTTGAGTATGATATCATGCCCATTATAGAAGAAAAAAATATCCCTGGCCTGCTTCTGTGAATTGATTTTGAGAAAGATTTTGATTCATAATCATGGCCCTGTGCAGAAAACACTTTTCAGTTTGATTTTGAACCAGACATTGAACGCTGCTTTGAAATTGCTATAATTAAGTGCGGTCACTTATTTGACTTTTTTTTCCCATACAGCGTGGATGCCGCCAGGACCACCCCCTATCTGATTATATTTGTATTGTTTGTGTTGAATTATTGTCTCTAAAAATGAGAAGCAAACCACATATAAAAGGTATTACTTTAAATGACGTAGAACATAGATTATCGCAATTCTCAGACGACACAACCATAATTTTGGACGGAACAGAACAATTTTTTAATGAAACATTGAACACTTTCAGTAACTTTTTAGGTCTATCAGGATTAAACATAATTTACGACAAAACTAAAGTAGTATGGATAGGCAAAACAAATTGAGCTTGGACACCATAAAACAAAATGGAAACTCCAGTGGAATCAACACGATTTTCAGATACTAGGTATTTTCTTTCATGTTGATATGCAAAGTAATTTAGAACTTACTTACAATGATAAGCTAGACAAACTGGAGAGCATATTATCACAATAGAAAAAGAACCCCAATAGGTAAACTTACAGTGATAAAAACTCTGTTACTTTCTTTGTTTACCCATTTGTTCATATCCCTTCCAATTCCGACGCAAACTGTTATTAAACATTTAATCACTATATTTACTGACTATATCTGGAGTGCACAGAGCAAAAATAATTGTAACATTTTAACCAAAGAATATTGTGATGGAGATCTAAAAATGATAAATGTAGAAGCTTTTATACAATCGATGAAATTATCATGGCTACAACGCATATACGAAACAAATGGAAAATGGCTGAGCATAGCCAAAACATATATAGATTTATACCAACTCATACATTGTGGAAAACATTTTCCGGAAGGATGTCTTATTTAGTTTTGTACAATACCAAGAAAAATTACCCTGAAAACCCAAGACATATTACAACACCCACCTTTTTACTACGAGAACATATGCATAGGGAAACAAAGTATCTATTTCAATGCCTGGCATAAGGCAGGTCTAAATTATGTATGTGATTTGTTAGATAATAACGGTTAAATTATTCAAAATGAATGAACTTAACGAAGAATATAATCTTACCATTGATTTTCTTTTCTACACTGGTATCAAAAGAGCTGTCTTTGCAAAGTTTAAAAAATATATTAATGAAAAAAAATCGACAACGAATATTTAAACATACAACTAACTTTCATACCCTCTGCTTTCAAGACTATTCTCAAACCTGAAACTGGTGCAAAAAGAATGTATATATATATAAAAACATTTTATATGTTATTATTTCAGCGTTGATGTGTAACGCCTGTTAGAGAAAGAATGTTATTGTAATTAAAATAATCATTGTCTTTAACTCGTTTTTATACATACATTATGTAGAAATGTAGTTACTTATGTATTAGGTAAATGTAAGACCAAAACAATATATTCTGACCTCTACAACAAACACATGTATTATAAGTTAACTGTATAACCATTGCTAAGACACTTTCATTTTCTCATGTTTAAAATTTTATTTCTTACATGTAGATTATTGTTATTTTCCTTACCGCAAATTTTATCTGGACAACTGATTATTATGAATTCACTCATTTTGTGAGTCATTACAGTCGCTCTTTTATTTTTTGTTGCTATTTCTTCTTCTATCTTATCTACACTCTTACACATTTCGCTAAACGTTACTACTATTTAATTGTATTATGTGATGTGAAAGATATGTTTATACGTGCATATATGGGAACACTTCTGGAAATAAAAGTTTATGCGATAACAAATGCTTCTAAAAAGAATTTTTAAATAACAAGGTTTGCTCACACGGAATCGTAGGCTTTGTCATGTCTTTAGTGTAACTCAAGGTCGTTGCGACATTTGTAAAATACTATCGTACTGTGCTCGATACATACGAATTACGTGTAAGGCTCGTGAGAAGTACAGTAAACCGAACGGCGTCGGGATCGGGCCGATCGTTCGGTTTTCAGAGGTATTCTGTTTACCAAGGTTTTTATGGAAAATCATTTTCCTTAAAGACAATGCACATTCTAATTTACATGTTAATTCGAGTATAAAATAAGACAAAAGCATGTTCATGTTTACAATGTTATTATTGTTTATTATTTGTATTATTTGCACGTCAAACATGTATGTTTCGTACATAAAACGACACATAAATAATCAATCAAGTTCGTGTACTCAAAGAGCAACTTAATTACATGAAACAGGGCTCTAATTATCAATGATGTAGAGATTGTATAGTCATGTATTAACAGCGTGTGACACCATACAAGACTGTTTTCTGCCAACTGGCATATTTTAACTATAAATTACACTGTTTTGAAACATAAAAAACTGTACAATGTACTTATATTTTAACATAAAACACTATCAACTAATCTGTTTTAGCTCACCTGAGCACAACGTGCTCATGGTACTTTGTAGAAGCTGTAGAGCTGTACCCTACCTACTGGTCAACCGCCAATGTGCATTTCAAGTCCATGGCAAGATGGCGTCGATTGCTCTACCTTAGTTGGCAAAATAGAGGCACAACAAAAGAACCTGAGAACAAATACACTGTCGTTGATGTAAACACTGTGGTCTCTCTCTTAATTAACATGGCGCATCAGATATGTGGACCTACGTGGAATTAAAAAAGTAAAACTACACTTGACATGTATATGACTTTAAGTTACTATAATGTGTATTATTCCCTTCGATAATTTACATAATGTTAACCACGTTAAATTGACCATCATCACGCGTTTACACTAACAAAGTGCGATATTACGAAAACATGCACTGATTTAATGCAGGATATTGTTTCGATTTCAGTTTTTTTAAGTTTTATAAGCATTTGCTACCATTGACAAAAATACTAAATTAAATGTCAAATACATATCGCAAATATTTGTGACAACATCAACTATTCGAAACGTAAAAATAAGGTAAGAAATGTTCACATGTGATGCACCAACAAACACATATGAGTTGACCTTAAGTGCTATAACAAATCATATAAATGAATGCAGTAATACGGTTAAACAGAATAGACACATTGACTTATTTCGGTCAATAAAACTTTCGTCTAAATGTGTTACTAAAATTGTAAACAATAATTAATGCAATGAACCAACAACCGAATGCAATGAACCAACAACCGAATGCAATGAACCAACAACCGAATGCAATGAACCAACAACCGAATGCAATGAACCAACAACCGAATGCAATGAACCAACGATTACAATTGAGCCCATGATTGATATTGTATATTGTATATATTTGGGATCATGGGTTGAGGTTTTGTGAAAAGTTGAATACTGTTCGAAATCTACATGTTTTGCCAAAAAACAGTATTGTATCTGTACAAGCGGTTGGTTTTTTGTCTTATCCCGAAATTTGACGAAACATCCTTCTCACAGAAAGAGAAAACATTTGCAAAATTTTAACATGGCATTTTGGTTTAGAATAATGATAACGACCAGTGTTTTGAGTTATGCACAGCAAAACAACAATGTATGAACTGAAAACTGGTTTATCGGGAAAACATTAGTCGATATAGGCGAACTGCGATTGCAAAGACACACGCGATTGTCATTCTGTAAACATTTCAATTTCAAAACATTTTCAAAACTTGCTGAATACTTGACTGAAATCAATTAGTAGCTAAACATGCATCATATTTGGTGGGATCAATTGCTGTTCTGTTTTGACATCGCACAATTTGCTGACTACACGGTTGTCATTCTGTTAACATGTTTTTGGTGTTTATCGAGCTGCAAAAACAAAAACTGCCATGGTGCTAAATACAACTACTATTTTTAGTTTCAATTTTGTTGGATTGTTTTTATTAGGCTTATAACCAGTTGCAATACACTATATCATTTTGAACATAGATAGGTTTTTGATAGATGATCTGGTTATTCTGCCTTTCAGCATTGATCTGGTTTGAATTCCAAAACGTATATGAATTCCGAATAACAACCAAATCTTTGTTGGAGGAATTTATTTTTTCAGAAACGTATATATATTACTGCGTAACATGTTTATCTCAAATCATAAATTCCATAGCATGTCGTTTAACAAAATACCGACTGACAAGGAACTTGCAAATATGTCGGCTTGTATTGCTGATGGGTGGGAACTGTTACCAGCATATCTCAACATCAATGAACCGATTGATGTCGACGGTTCAAGAGTGTACACAATATTTCACATTCTCCGATCATGGAAAAGGCAGAGAAATGAGCCCATGACATCGTTACTCAAAGCATTGGTAGAAAGCGAATACACAATTGTTGTGGACTGGGAGTTGCTGAGAAAAATTCTTGTATATGGACGTGAAGTGCTAATGTTGTAACAATCGTACTAAAATAACATGCTTTATTTGTTTCTTGTTGCATGCAAGGATATAAAAGACCTCAAATATGGTCATGCCTGTCATTATCGTTCTGACATCCAAAGCGACAACATGTCTCACGAAAGCAATAACGTTACATCTGAATCAACCCACAATGATGAGAAACGGTTGACATGTGAAGATGCAGATATTGATTTGCTGTTTTGGGAAGATATCGACTCTTACCTTGAACAAGAAAATCTCATTTCAGCAGCAGACTATTCTACTGCAATGGACGAAGAAATCGCCAACTTTCAACTCACTCAGTCTTGGGAAGACCATTCTACTGCGATGGACGAAGAAATTGTCAACTTTCAACAATCTTCGTCTTGGAATGAAGATGTCTTAAGTCAGATGGACGACATTGATGTCGAAGTGGCGTATGTCCTAGCGCAGCGAGATATTGACAATCAAATTGCATGTTGTGTTTCAAACGAAAAATAAAATGATTATATTGTACATATTTCTTGAGTTGTTTGTTCTGATGAGCATCAGTGTAACCCATTTCACTTCAAAGCAACAACATGTCACAAAACAATCAAACCGCAATAACTTTGACTATGTGGAATGAACGAGAAAAGACATTCGCGACTCAACTTGTCACATTGCAAAAAGCGCTACAGCAAAAACATCTTTGCGAAATATGTTATTGGACAGAAAAATCTATTGCAATTGTTCCATGTGGTCATACGTTTTGCGAAGACTGCATTTCTCGAATGATGGATAGAACGATAGAACCGATGTGTGCTATGTGTCGAGCAGAGGTGCAAGAAACGATTCGCATCTATTTCTGATTACAAAAAAATTGTATATATGCTTGTCAAACGTTAGTTGTATTACTCAACAAAAAAATCATGGAGGTACCAGATTGCCAGACAAACAAAACTGACTTGAAGTATTTTCAAGAACGGCTACGAACGTTTCACGACTGGCCATCACAAATGAGACCCGATAAATATGCACTAGCACAAAGTGGATTTGTATACTTTGGCAAATCCGACCGAGTGAAATGCTTTTGCTGCGGTATCGAATGCTACTCGTGGAAAGCAGACGACAGCGCTTGGCTCGAGCATCAGAAACTTTCTCCGAATTGCGAATACATATCCATGGTTGGATTTGCTCCAGCAATAGAAAGGGAAAAATCAAACTTTGGTCACTTTTGTGGTTCGATGACAGGAGCAAATCTTTTGTAAAAACCTTTGTATTTTCCAAAGTGAAGTTTGAGAATGTAACCTTGTGTCGTGAATAAATGTAAACCTCTCAGCATTTGTGTTTGTTTGTTTGTATACACGCTCGTGAAAACCTTACAAGGAAATACAAAACAACAATCTGTTTTGGTTGGAACAAATTTTATTCCTTGAACATATTTTATCATCAAATACCAACACGAATTCATCATAAGTCAAATGTCAATTTGTCAATAGTCTTCAATCACAAAAGCAAAAGTCCAACTCAGAAAGTTGTGTGTCTCGCACCTCTTTTTCTTGCGTAGCCTTGAGTCTCACCACACCATTGGCATCTGTCTTCCACTCGAATGCATTTTATGCATGATAAGTCCTTGCAATTTCGACATATGTTAACACTACTGTAACAGTCCCCACATTTGTTGCACTTCATTTCAATCGTAAGATCGATGACCTTTGGTTGCAGCTTCGATACTGTTTCCAACCACTGCTTGCAAGCGACTCTGTCATTGCCATATGTATCTATCTTTGTATGAATCTCTTGTCGATCGAGCCATCGCTTAAAACTACCACTTTTCTCCACCATCCACATCCAGCGATAGCACTCTTCTCTGCTTGACATGATGTCTTTTGACTATTGCCAATTTCAGTTTTGGTCAAGCTGAATTCTGAGAACGCCTTATATACTTTTCAACCAACCAATCAAAATCAAGCACATGTATGCTCTTGCTTGAAGAGTACGAATCCGACTGAAATGGGTCATTCTTGCAATATCTATCGAACGATACACAGCTCAAACTACTCCACGATGTTCGTTGTGCCAGTAACCGAGGATTGGGACAGAGAGTTGTTTCAAGTACCAGAGACAGAAAACTGGGACTTCGTTGTTCCGCAGACCGAGGATTGGGACGAGGAAATACGACAGCACGAAACAGGTATGTTGGCTTTCTTTGGCGTTGACTTATTCATAAACATTGAACTAGATATCATGTACATGCCATGTTTGACTAGCTTGTAACGTTTTTCTTTGTTTATTGCAGACCAAACCCAGAAAGAGTTTCCAGCGTTGCCAGACTTCATGTGGTCGGACGATTACGTTTGCGTGGACACTTGTTGGATTTGTGAACATTTGAAATGCGATGGAAAATGTTACATTCAATAAATTTTTAAAACAAATGTGTACGTTGTGTTGTGTTTTTGAAATATAGCAAACAATAAAACTCCAGAAACTATATCACGGGAGAAATTCTTGTTTGAAAACATATGTACGTTACGCGATTTCCTGTTCAAGCAAGTGGTCTGTTTGACCATACAAAAGCACTCTTGGTTCAGTTGTGTTGTTTTTGGTACATTTAAATGCCACCCAAGACAAAAGCGTCATACAAATAGCACCCAGAAAAGATATTGAAACAATGATTAGTGTAGTTTCCATGCTTTACAAAATACAGTAATTCAGAATGACCTTGTTATACTCAAACATATATATATAAAGGGCTCAAAAATCAACTCATAAGTTCATTTGCAAAATGGAATTCGAGGAAGCAACATTCAACATAAGTAGCTCTCTTGCGATGAAAATACACACCGATGAAGATGATTTCGTGCCAACTATCACACTGTGTGGTCATCAAGAACTAACCTTGTCGCTGCAGAAGTGGAAAAAACTAACGACAGAATCAAACACAATTCTTCTAGCAATCGAGGGCAAAAGTGAACAAAGGGAGTGGTGTTTGTGTGGCAATTTCTATATAAGAATCGACAACGGAATCGTAGATCTTCACAAACGAAAAAACATCAGAGGTGTATTGACTGAAAGTGATGCAAGAATACCGCTGACAATCAACGAATTTCGACAACTGATGAAACTCAAAAACGTTGTAGAGCAACTCATTCCAGATCTGGTTAACCTGAGGCCGTGCTGGGAATACGACGACCATTACAATCAGCTGGGAGCTCTGATGTGCAAAGAGTGTAATCCTGATGATTACTTGAATTGGATTGATTAATTCAAGAATGTTTGCGCTACTGACAGTAACATTTCTGATGATAAATGAACTTGGGTATAAATTGTGTTTGTGTCGGCAACATTCGAGGTTGCGCATTGCGGTCAATGATTTGTCACGAATTGTTCATGCATATGTTAGACAAAATTCGCTATTCTTTGCTGTTTTGTAGATTGAAAAATATGCAATAAAATGAAATAGATGATCTACAATCTTGTGTTGATGTTTTTTGCTATTAACTTTGCGTTTGTTTCAAAACCACACAGCTACAAAAATGTGCTTCGATATATTCCTAGATTACATTGAAAGTGCTCTAGCTACACGACGAGATAACAACAACCTCGCTACTCGTTTTCCAAAGTACAAAGACCGACTGAGAACATTTCGTTCTTGGCCAAAACTGTCAAAACTGAACAAACGAGCGTTGGCAAACAGCGGCTTTATCTACGTGTACGATAGAGTGCAATGTGTCTACTGTCACAACATATTTCGAAACGTTACTGAGACAGACTTGGACCACAAATGTCCTGAGAGGATAGATATTTTGAGGCAAACGATTCTCAAACCAACTAAGAGTAATATATAAACACTATAGCTGACAATATGTTAGTTTTTGAATTGTTTGATCATTGACCCATTCGTGACAATAAACAACAAAATACATGACTATGATTCTATGATTTATTTGTAAAAACTCAAACACAACACTATTTAGCTTTCACTGTGAAATTTTTCTCAATAAACTGTCGAAACAATTCATTGATCAAATGTTCGCTTTCGTTGATTTGCATCCCCGCTTCAATCAGCGCAGCCTCTGCAGACCTTTCCTCATTTCGTTTCACTTCTTGCACAACGTTCGTTTCTTGCTGAACTGGTGTCACAGGTTTCTGTTCCGATATAACAGGAGATGGCATGGTTTGTGGAACATTTGGCTGTTGTACAAACGTTGGAGGGTTTTGAGTTGGGATACCCTGATACTGTGGTTGATGATAATACTGCGGCGGTGGAGCGTTTACATTTCTCATAACTGGACTGAATACTTCCTTGAGCATAGTAGTTTGAGCAGCGAGAAAGTCAGTTTGAAGTTTTTGCATCTGCTGTTTAAATTCGTTCAACTCTTCACGTATATTTGACTCCTTGGAAGTAGATGGTAACAAAGTTTCAGCGGCATGTACCACAGGTTCTTGTTTTGATCGTTTCACGGGGGGCTCTTCATCAGCACTATACGTTCGCTTTCGACCTTTCTGTTGGTTTAAAGCAGACGCTATAGTGCTAATAAGAGAAAGAGCATTGGTCATATGTTCGCTATCCATGTTTGTTGTGGTCGAAGATTCACATGGAATAACGTTAATAGTTTTTTTCTCCGCACAAATAAACTCGGTGTCAGGATCATCACATAACAATGCATCCTTGAATAAGAGCTCGTTTCGTTCACGGCCGTGTTTTAACGCGTTTCTCGAATAACATCCCAACGCTATGAAGAAATCATTAGTGCTACTCGCATACCGCTTTGGTTGAACGTTTTGATTTGCATAGCTATAATTTATTAGCGTGCCTCGCCTTGCACCGAGATCAACCAACGCAACGTGTTTTATAGCCAATGACTTTTTATCATGAGAAAGACTGAAACATGGCAAACACGACTTGAGATACAAGAACGGCGAAGGTGTTGCTTTGGTGAAGAAATTGATAAAATCGTCATTCATTTGATTTTGCACTTCTAGAAACGCAACGTTATTGATCAAACCTTTGCAATACAGCCCTCGGTTATCAATTGTCAGCTCGGTCAGATACCCGACAGTAAGGTCTACTCGAAAATTGACATGCGATACGACTAACGGAATGCTAGAAATATCATTTGAAGCAATCAGTTGTTTTGCTAGCTCTTTATTCATGGCATACTTTACATCGCTTTCTTTCACATTGAACAAGGCGAGATAGCCACAAACGTTTATACAAGGGAACATAGTTTCGAATAGTCGCTGTAAAATGTGTCACGAATGTCTTTCTCCCAACAATCGAACAGAGTTGCTGGCAGCTTAAAATCAAATCGTATCAAATATTCTGGAGTGCACTGATCTTCTCGATTAACAAACAGATAAAATACCGATATTGCGATAGTATCTAGGTCGTTTCTGTGATCACGAAATACAAGACACTCTCCAAGAATTTGCTTTCCTCTGTCACTCGATAACAAATTCACATATATAGTTTTATCGTTGAAACGTTTGCTCACGTCTTGCAAGTAGTCATGTAGAGTTATGGATATCGTTTCCTCGTAGTTTTTGATCAGAATATCAATCATGGGTTTCGAAATCCAGTTGTATGTTTTTTTCGCGTATGCATCTGGTTTCTTTGTTTCAGAACCACGAAGTATGTATCGATTCTTATATGCTGATCGCAGCAAAGCGTGCATTTTTGTTTCATTCAGTTCGATGCTGTGATCAATTTCATCTGGACTCAATGAGGTCTTGACTTCACAAATACCATACGCATTTTTGACATAGTCGTATAGTTTGGAAGGCTTGTTTACCGTTCGTTCTAGCATTAGGTAATCTGGCGTAGCACCAAAACAAGGGACATTGCGAAGCAGAATTTTGCCTGATGGCACGTATGTGTAAGCCGAATCAGTTTCGTTGAGATACTTCAGCAGGAGCTGTTCGCCTAGTTGACCATATGTGTGAAATTCGTACAGTGGCCTCGATGGTTGAACCCGTATACCAGACTGTTCATTCCAGTATCTGTCGCGCAAAAACTTCAAACTGAAGATGTGAACGGCTTTCGATTTATCGTTGATATAGTTGAAGATTTTATCTTGTCCGAAAAAATGACTTTTTATGCTCAACCAAAATGTATGATTCAAAACAGATTCGGTATAGACCTTTTGCGAAAACGTATCTATTGTCAAGCAATCATCAAACTGTACGATATCACATTCCGCATTACATGCCTCTCTTAGCTCCTCGAACAAACGTGTTTTACTATCGCTATTCATCGTTATCAAATGAACAAGATACACATACACTTGCATTTCATGAGATTTTATTCACAATCCATAGCATCATTACTATCAACAAGATACAATAATTTGAACAAATCTGGCATTGGTGATGTAAAAGGTTTCACCACTTTCATGACAAACTTTTGGAAAGGTTTGATTTTAACAGATCTGATATTCGGTGGCTCGTGGCCACTTTTTGCCAACACGTATCCACAAGGAGTAAATTGACAACCCGATATAATCATTTCTGCCATTTCGTTACCAATGCTAGTGAACGTTTTGAACAGAATTGATGAAAATGTTGTCTCGTTTTTGAAACTTTTGATGATATCTTCGTATATGTTAGCAATCTCAAATTTGGGCACGAGTATCGGTTTGTAACACGCGAAACGTGGCGACACTTGAATTTTCAGTCTCTCTACATCGATGCACTGATTAGGTATTGGCGGAAGCACGTACACCTCATCGGCCAGACTAAATGGGTATGGTCCAGTGTTTTCAATTTCTATATGAGAATCGAAATCTTCGCATTTAATGTTGCACAGTTTGTTAGCATTGCATTCGATGTCTCGAATAGGTAGCATGTGGGAAGAGCATATTTCTTTGATTCGAGACACGGTGCTTGGCATGTCCATCGAATCATTGTACAGAAAATTCTCGATGTATGCGTCTGAGCATTTATGTTTGTTGCTCTCGTACGCAGAATTGATGAAAACACCTTTTAAAAGTTCATTGTTTAAATGAGTATCATTCAATAAACCAAACAAAGACATGATGTTGAGTTCTTTTATTTATTCAACAAGTCATACACTTAATAGTTTTTTTCACAATCGAAGCAAACATCTATCATTAGCATTAACACCACGATCTAAATTCTCCATCAGCTTACTACCATGCAGCAGGTAATCGTTCTGTTGGCGATAAACATTTCTACCTGGAAGTGGTCTATTATCTCTCTCGCTCATGATTGTCTTCAGCATTTTTGGATTCGAATAACAAAACTTACACGTAGAACCACCCATCACCATCGCTAGGTCGTCGAAGTGAAGCGATGTTTCACTGATGTTTGTGAAATTGTCCTGGAGGTTTTTCATCAATATTTTGTTGTTACATTTCATGGCATTCTTTTGGAATTCAGTAAACCAAAAGTTAGCGTACATGTTTGGAACAACGTGCTTTTTCATAGTGAAACCGGCCGGTGAAACAAACAACTTGCTGTGGAAAACAAAATTCATGTTAAACATTCCAAGACACATTGAGTTATAGCCAGCCACTCCACTCAGAGGATCAACGACTAAATCTGAGTTCAAGTAGTCTAAAGAGTCTCGTTCAAAGGCAATGTTACTTCTACCATATGGATTAAACGTGTCCTCGAACTGAGATTCATCAGCTTCACACAGACTGAATATCGGTATCCATACTTGTTCGTCATAATTAGGAACGGGTTTCTTCGTTTGAAACATGTAATCGGAGCTGATTACTTCAGCACCCATGTTCCCGTGTTCAGATAGGAAACAATGGGGATACCTAATACACGGATGACCTAGAGAAGAAGGCATATGTCCCGTTTGCATACTTGTCACAAGACTGTAGTTTGGCGACTGACACTCGTTTTTCACTTCGGTCGTTGTTTCTGAGTAAAACAGTTTATACCCTTGACATCGCGATAAAAGCAGCGATTCTGAATCAAACGTTTCGGTTCTGTTTAACACAAAACCCAGACCGAGATGATAGTTACCACTAGAAAATAGCTCTTTATACAACCTTTCGCTGTTAAGCAAATTGATGACAAACTCAATGAATTCCTCAATTCTATCAGGAAACTTCAGTTTTTCTACGAGCAAGCTTCTGAGTTGCATACCATTGTTAGCTACCCACGAATAGAGACTTGGGTTATGTTTTTGTACGTATGATAAAGCGTGTTCTTTAAGTAGACGGGCATCGCGCCGAAACAAGCTATGTCTGCTAAACTGTTCGTGCACAGCATTGGAAAAACCGTACTCGTTCCATAGAGCGATGATATTTGTAACCACCGCTTCATACGTTAGTCCACTGATCATTATCCACATTGGCTTCTGATAGACATCATCATCTGATAGAATCGGCAGGTTATAGTGCATAGGGAACGTTTCGTACACGT
Source organism: Congeria kusceri (assembly GCA_027627225.1). NCBI lineage: Eukaryota > Metazoa > Mollusca > Bivalvia > Myida > Dreissenidae > Congeria > Congeria kusceri. The sequence goes on along the minus strand of CM051035.1, from coordinate 57,466,418 downwards.
TTTTCAACGCTTTAGTCTTTTGTTCGTTTATAACATCGTTTTCGCGGCCACTGGTGATCTGAGAAAGCTTGAACAATTTTGACAGTCTTTGACCTGCGCTGTTTAGAGCTTCTTTGAAATTACTGAGTTCGTTGATCATTCCTGTAATAAATGGAATCATGGCATCAACTCCAATAGATTTAGTTACACCTCTCGCGTCTTTAAAGTAAACCCTTGTTGGCAGCGTGTGTGCACTGGAATCATCATGCTTAAATATATCATCTGTTGAGTGGCCTTTGAATTTAACAGCGAGCGGCATTGTAAAATCGACTTTGACAGATTCCTTTAACCTGTTCTTTGCAGTCGTATCACCCTGATAATAAGCTGGATCTACGACGTTAATGGCAAACACTTCAGATCCCATTCTAAGAAACTCAACCTTTTTACTTTCGCTGCTCGTAATGGCCTGTTTTTCATCTTTCACAAAGAGGTTTGTAGATTCCATTCTTATTTTACCATTGGTTATGAACGCTTTTTGTGGATTGAAATCTTCAGGATTAACATCGCACACCACGATGTTATTTTTCAAACGAGTGCTTCTGGCAAAGATATGATTTTGAAGTTGCACTTTAAGGTTGTCGGTCAGAATGACAATTCCACTCACTGGAATATTTTCACCAATGATTTCGATATTTGACTCGCAGTTACGCGGTGACAGACTATTGTCCGTGTTTATTCTCCAACAATTTGCTACTTCAGCCAAAATGCTAGATTCCTTAGCTGCACTTCCATATTTGTCTAAGGCAAAAATGAATTTACTGCTGGCACCTAGGAGCCAACTAAGCAAACTTGCAGCGCTCTGTCCTGTGTAATCTTTGATTGATGGAGGTAACGCATACAGTGGTGGTGCTCTGTCCCACATTTCTTCTACAAGCCGATAACATAAACCGGCATGCATGCTTCTGTTTTTCAAATCGTTCTGGTAATCTAAGTGCTCGTAATAGTTAGCTAGAGTATTTTGCTTGGCAGCATTCGTATTTTTGATGCTAGAGACGTCCCCAGCTTTGAGCAGCTCATCGTGAATACCGGCTAGATACTGAAGTAAACGTTTAGTAACCTTTGATTGAATCTGTAGCATATCGTGCATTTTGATTTTGTTTTCTAGTGTAAAGAAACCCACAGTTGGAACACTTGTTCCAGGTTTCACTCTATTTGCTGCAACTCTACTCCCATACACGTATTTGCAAGTAACTGATTTTAGAGTATTCGCTTCGGTTTCAACGTTAACCTGTTGTACGCATTGACCGAGAACGGATTCTGCCAACTTTTCGAACTGAGTATCTATCACGTCTATATCAAACACCATTTCTAACTGTTGCTGTACCATTTCGGGTGTAAGATTTTTGTGGTATCTAAACTGTTGCATCAAGTTGTACAGACAGTGGACAATGTTTTTGTTAAACATCATCGATTCAGAAAGATGCGAATTGCATTCTTTCTTTTCGGTTGATCGATGTACGTGGAGCATTTTGTATTGGGTATATGCACACCACGTGCATGCTAGCTGCCTTATATAGAATTTTTTTCACTATATCAGTTAAACAATACGTTTTCCTAAATGTATACGTATCAGCATGCGATTTGATAAACTGAGTAAAGTGTTCAAACGTTATCGAATTCAGAACTATCAAAAGAAATTGGTTAGAAACCCCAACTATTTCATTTCACAACTAACAGAATGCGCTATAAGCAGTCGAAAAGACATGAAGGAAATTTGCTACTACCCAGGTTTGCTTAAAAGTTTAACAGATATAAACACGACGAGACTCTTGCTAATTTTGAGCGCTGACAATTACTTTCTCTGTAATGGTGAAACGAAAACGGAGAACAAAAAAGTTATCGAGTATCAGCAAAAACTTTCGAATATAGGAGATCACTTTTACAGAGAATGCTATTCAAGAAACGCGGAACATGAAATACAAGCAAACGAAGCTTATGCCGAAATCAATTCGCTTCTGGCTGCAGCAAAATCAGCAAATTCTAAGCGATTTCGAATATCACCGTTTTTCAACTTTTGGCACAGTAGCCTAACAAAAGAAAACTGGCAGTTATACGAATGTCAGCTAGAAACTGACGATTTCGTTACCGTTAACTACAAATTGCCTAAAAAGAAGCACAAAAACTATTGTTTCAATCCAAGCCTTTTATTTGGAGCAACAAAAGAAGACATATACATCGGTTTAAACACAGATGAATGTTATTACTACTGTTATCTAAAAATCGGTTTGCTGATCGACTCCGCTGTGAAGAAAGTCGCTACTTCTGTTGCAAGTGTTGCAAGCTGAACGCCTCTCGATACCTCTGCAATGTCGTTTTGATCGCACTGTTATTGTTGTATATTTGCATTTTTGTTTTCATCTTCTTTCCATATACTTGGGTCAAACACATGGCTGCAAGTGTTACTGAAGCTCGCTTTGGATGGTCATATATGATTTTCAGACTGCGCCAACATGCGTTCTCGTATTTCCTCAATATTTTTGGTTTAACGTGCTTGAAAACAGCATACGCGAACCGTTCGAAATCATCATCACCATCTTTTTTCGATTTTGATTTGCAGATTTCTGGCATACTTCGAATAACATCTTGATAGAAAGCATTTGGATTTTCACTGCCGTATTCCCATGTGTCATAGCTCACAAACATGAACTCATCAGTTCTTTTTTGCAACGCACCCTCTGTGGTAATAACATATGAATCGGCAGCATGAATCTTTCTTTTGATAAAGTTGTCAAAAACTGGAAACTGGTCAAGACTGTACATTTTTCTGAACTAGCTCGCGTTTGTATTGTTCTGATAAGCTGAGAATAATTGTGAATGCGCCGTTCAGCGATGTGTCTTCTTCCAAAAAAGTGAAATTTGAAGCGATTCGTTTCAGTGAGTCTATGAATTTTCTTATGTCGGTTTCAGTCGCTAGTGTTTTATGAAATGTGTGTAGTTCTGACGCTAGCAAAGACAGATCCATACTAACGCAAAACGCACTCATTCAAACTTTATGTACAGGCGATTCTAATTACTCAGAAATTCAATATAAACTGCGAAAGTTTGTAGGAAAACAATATGTAGTTGAAAGTGGAGCTTTTGTGTTTGTTTGCAATAAACGAAACGACAGAACAAGGACAGGAAAATGTTTTATATGTTGAAACTTCAAAATAAAGCTGTTTGTAACCACCACTTATGTTTGACATTTTCTTTCCTATGTGCTGACACGAGTTGAAATGTTTAGAACATAGCAACTCAGACATGTCTTTTATCATGTAACACGATTCCTTATACTGAGATGAATCGAGTTGTAGCAATTTGAAATCTATATCGAGCTCTAACAATTCCCAGTTGTACGGAAACAATATTGGTGTGTTGAAGTACAATTGGTGTTTGGGTTTACACAATGTAGATTGTAAATCATAGCAGTCATACATATCATCTTCATCATCATCTTCGGGTTCATCCGTGTCCATAATATTTGCTTCTAGAGAGTAAATCTGATTTCCTAAACAGAATTTGGGAACTACTAGTATATTTTTGTGACTGTGAGCTTTGTATTTTAACGACGAAGAATACACACAGACTAGATTATTTGATCCATGCAGCGCAAGCAAGGTGTGTGCGTTGTTGCTAAACGTACTGTACATGTCATAGTTTTCCATACGAAATTCAAACTTCCAAAAATGATTACCGATTAGAGACCTTACTCCTAGCTCACTTGGGTACGAAAATAAATCCATACTCGAATTCAAGTTTTTTGTCATAAGCAAGAGTGTACTTATCCTGCTCGGTGCTTATACAAAAATGTCTTGGGAAATATTCGATTGAATACAACGGATCATTGTTTGCCATACGTGTTCTGGAAATGCACATTTCTTTTGTGCACTTGTCCGCACCATAAATGAAATGCTGATCTATCAGAGAACCATTGTCGTCTGAACATTGTACAATATTTCCGATTAGCGCAAACACTTCACCCGGTAATAGTTTTCTTAACCAATTTTCGTAGATCCATTTCACTAATTCTGCATCATGGTTGAAATCAATAGAATGCGTAAATATGTCAAGAAAATGTTTGGTTAGCATTTCGACAAATGAATCGATGGTATACAGGCTGGTAGCCGCGTTACAAAACGTCTGCAACAAAAGGTATTCTGTCACTTCGTTTGGAAACACGATACTCGGTAGTAAGTCCAAAGAGTTGTTGAAATAAGGCTGAAACTGATTAGAAACCCATTCATCGTGTTTGCGAACGCAAAATTCTGACTCTTGTTCATCGTTGATTTTGAGGTCGCCTTCGTCTGTCAGGTTGTATTCAATTTCATCTTGTACTATTGAATTCTCATCGAAACCATCATCATCATTTGTTAGCAATAACACTTTGTTCTTTGAAGTCCCGAGTATATCAATGGCTCGAAATTCTACATGCTTGAACATTATATGAAGATTTGGATTGAAAGAACTTGGTAGTTCGATAAGATACATACAGTTTTTGCCATTCCACTCCATAACCGATCTGGGCTCATCATATATTGTAAACCTATAGTTTGACTCAAAAACGACATATTGTCCCGTTAGAGCAATTGGGGAATATATTTGTATATAGCTTTTATCATGTGTCCAATTTCGAAGATAAATCATGGACTCGTCAACAACTGAAGTGTATGACATTATCGGTCGATTGGACAATTTCATTCTCGGAGACGCAACAAATACAAAAATATCTCTACAAGTATATCTCACGTACAAAACGCTTTTGAAAAAGCGAGCATTCATGAAAGAAGCAGCAGTTGTTAATGTCGCGAAACTGAAATGCCTTAACAAAGCTGTATCTTCATCAAAACTTCCCGAGGAAGAAACCGTGTACTATAATCAGTTTCTCAATACTATTGTCAATGTGTTTATGGACGTTACTATTTCTTTCGTAAAAAGAAACCAACACGAAGCAAAAAATCCTCTCAAATTCATAAACGAGCAATGGCATAGCCTATACGAATATTGGATGAACTCTAACAAGAACACGGCTTTGGATGAAGATTGGGTTATTTCGACAATAAAACAACCACCATCCAAACAACCAAACAATATGAAACTGATTTTCAAAATGTTTGTTCTTCGCTGCGTTATTGAAGCGAGTGTCTTGTCGCTACCGAGAAAGCAATACTCGTCTGTACCAATGTTTTCATCTCTGTTCGACTCGCTGAAATTGTCTATTTAACTGAGTGATCATTTTCACATTTGTGTTTTGTCACTATGGCTAGCAATATTGTATCGCTGTGTTTTGTAAATGAACAGCTGAAGGAATGTTCTGTGTCGTTGATATACGACAGCGACATCAATGCATATAAAGCAAACGCTGACATGAGTTTCAGATTCCCGTTGTTGGCTAATCTGTCGAATTTGCAACAACTGAGGTTCAAAACCAACACTCATCACGAGTTGCTATTTTCGAGTAATGAAAAAGATCTGATAAGGATATTTTTATATGAACAAAATCAAAAGCTATACAGCAACAAACACACAGATGTTCGAATTAACGAAGACTTTATTTTCGACCTTTTGTACAAGAAACAATGTGATGAAGCAGTTCTATATTACGATGGCAAAAGCTTTGACTACATATATCAAAGTGATACAGAGCAAACAGTTATACAAACAATTTGGTCCTTTCTCACATCGATGCCAGCAAAAGCTATCTACACGGTTATTGCAGCGTTGGAACTGTACGAGCTCGGATACAGAATATTTCAGCAAATAAGTTGACATGCATGAAGTCGAAATCCTGGCAAATGACTGTGCTTTGAACGTTCGAATATGTTGGTAAATATATGCTTTTTCAAAAATAAATCTGTTTCAAACAATACATTTTCGTCAATTATGCTTGACAAGTTAAACGTTTGTGCAAAGCGAATCAGACAACTCATGATTTCATTTGCATATCGTTTGACGTCTATTTCGCCAGCAAATTGTTTTGGTTTCACATGAAGGGTTGGTTCTGCCGGAGTGCTGTATACCTCGTTGCTTATGTTGTTTCTACAATACACATAATCGTCCGATAGTTTTGTTCCGTATACAAAATAGTCACTCGCTTTCAGCTTTTTGGGCAACGATACGTGAAAATCAGATTCATTGAGATTCACACTTTTCAGAATGATGTCGGGTAGGCTTTCCAGTGTGGAAAAATGAACTAGATGTTTGTACAGTCCTTGAACAATTTTTCTTGCAGCCATGAACGGGGGGAAACAAATACCTTTGATGACCACTTCACCATTTTCATTGATTCCAATGTAGGTGTTGATGTTCTTTATTCTGAAATTCGTCAATACACACTCTTTCTTCAAATCGTATCCTGTAAAAGGCACTGCCATTTCCTCCTGGTGTGTGAAAAAGCTGTCCTTGCAAATTCCAAATGACCTCTTTTTGTCCTTTGCATATGTTTGACACATTACTCGAACTGTCTCGTTCAACGTTCTGTAGAATAGCGTTGGACAGTAGCGTTTGGTCATCCCGAATAAAGTGGTTATAGTTTGCTTCAATTTTGGATGGTACTGTCTTTTGTCCACAAGCTGAGAAAATATTTGCTTCAAACCTTCTTCGTTACATGATCGAAGAATAGTAGTTGCATAGAAATTACTGAAGTCATGAACGTACACTCGGCTAATGTTACTGATCTTTCGTTTGTTGAGATACAATACACCCTTCTTCAAGTAACACTGCTTTCGGAACTTGAAATCTCTCTTTAGTGTTTTCAAAACACGTTTTAAGTGCAGCATTCTATCAACTGGCAAACATATGTTCTTTTTGATGGAAAAATGCTTTCTTATCGTTGGGTGATTTGTTTGAAAATGCTTGGTGTTTTTGGTGGATAGAGCTTTTTTGAGGCATTTCAGAGACTTATAGATCCCATATATCTCATCATGTTTGCTAACCACTAAGGCAATCAGTCCATCATATAGTACTAGATCTGTATCTTGTGAATTGTATGCTACAGACGGATTGTCATGAAAGATAGACGAGTAGCTAAAACGTGGCGCGTAACACAGCTTTTTCAGTTCTATATCAAAGTCAGGTGTATTAGTAGCGCACACAAACTGAGATGATTCCTCAAGCAAGTGTTTAACAACTCGTTCATTTCCAAATCTCAGAAAACAATACGAAGGGTGCTTTGGTATATACAACGTTCTCTTATCATTTATTCTGATAGCTTTGAGATATTTTGTTTTGATATAACTCACTATTGATTCCTTGCAAGAGAAATCTACTTGAGTTTTGATAAAATGTTTCAGTGGATCTTCATCGCCACATTCGCCAAGCAATCGCCTTTTAGCATTAAGCTTTATTACAGAATCGTTGCTTTCGAAGGTTGAACAGAGAGACGGACTTTCGATAGTCACTGAATTTGAAATCTTGTCTAGACCTGAAATGATGTTCAGTTTAGTTTCATCGAGAATGCCTACATCAACACAATCCGTTAGTGGTTTGGGGACTATCGAAATAAACCTATGTACGCTTGGTATGCTTGATGAACAACTGACCAAAATGGGTTTGTTGTATTTGCACATATATGTATTCTCGCAATTCAGTAAAAATATATACAAATTGCATACACGATTGTTAGATGTAAGCAAATCAGAATCAACATAATACGAATGAACTAGATAACAATCATTCAATATCGAAATCGAAGTCATCATTTGCACCAAAACGGTCATACAAATTTCCAGAAACGTACAAAAGGTGTTTCTGTTGGTTAATATACGATATCAAGTTCTGTATTTCTGCAAAATTGCTAATGGTAAACCAGCTTTCAAGAAAAGCCACCAAATTCGAAATGTCAAATTTAGACAAATTCTGCTTGATATACAATTCTGCCAATTGTAATGCTTCTTTCATCGGATTGGAACACAGTGTGTCAATGTCAACAACGGGTTCTAGCGAACTCAATCGATCCCGAAGTTGTATTTGGTTGTTCTTATATCGTAACAAAATGTCCACGAGTTCTACTGTGTGCGCTCTTGCTATACATGGATTCAACGTTGATGAAAAAAGTGGCAAACTCGAGTCTGGAATCAATTTGCTCGTTTGACCACTCAACACTTTTTCTAGCTGCCGATATGTTTCTAGTATTGGCAACGATAGCTGATTTTCGTTACAGTAGAGAACAACGTCTTTGAAGCATATACCACCTGCTTGTACAGTATATGGAGCTGATTCCTCCTCAGTTATTGTTCGAGCGACTGTCGTATAGATGAAATCGAAATTTGAAGCGGTATGTTTGAAAGACTGAATAAGGTTGCTTATAGGCTCCTCGCTTAAATATACTATGTAATCAAATATGCCGTTCCGTTTATATATGATAAGGTAAATTATGCTGCCCGTCAAGGCATATCTGTGGTTTTTTATATCCATTGGTATGACTTGTTGTCTGGATCCAGTCGTTAGATATTCGGCGATTGTTTCAATGGGCACAATTTTCTCATCAAAAAAGTTTGCCATTGGCACAAAGAGGTTATCGGGTTGTGAAACGTGTCCTTGTATGCAAACACCAGTATTAAGTTTGCGATCATCGCGTAGAATACTAAATGCTGATGTACCGACAATTTGTAAACGTCGTGTCATCTTGGCCAAATAATCAACGCATTCGTATGAATCCTTTAATTCGTCATATTCTATGAAATTAACATCACCTGTCATTGTTTTGTGAGCTTTTGCCATTTCCTTGAACCCTTGTTCGCTTGTGTTAATCAGTCTTAATAAATCATGAACATAGTAAGTTGATAAATCACTACTGCTCACACATTTCTTTACGGATCTATCGAAATGAACGCGACAGACCAATAAACCGTTTGTATGTTTGTTACACGCATCTGAATAACAAGTCAAGTCGCAAGTCATAAACTTGGGTTGGTATGCAAATTCACCAAACGTACTCATGTTTATTTATCGAACGATCGCCACATTAACATAAAGTCAGCTAAATAGAAAATTAAAGAAAAAAGTCTTTGAGCGTATTTAGTTTCTTCACATGAAAGAATGGTCTATTAGAAACTTCAGTTGGCAATAGACTCTCTACCATGTGTTTATCAGCATCTACATAAACGATAGTAAAGTTCAAACCCGGAAACGTTGGTTTGAAATAGCAACTTTCGTGAACAAGATGGATTGTAACATCTTTGTCATTCTGTGGCAAATATTGGAGATTTTTGACCAGCGATGCTTGTGACAAAAGTAAAACGTAATATGTGGGGACGTCGTCGTAAACGTTTTTCATAGCTGTAACCAAATCGTTTTTGACAAAATGGTTAGGTGAGCTTGTCGAAGTGAGAATCCTAAATATTTGCACTGGATCCACATCAATAAAATCATTCAGGTACAAGATACAAGCTTTGCTTTGTAGCATATTTTTCGAGGCCAATGAGAGTTTTGTTTCATGTGTGATTAAGATGTCATAGTTCCCCAGAGATTGAGGTATCAGTTTCACTTCGCAATCTTCAACCGAACAAGTAAGCGGGTCTGGTGGTTGGTCTCCAATAAGCTTTGTTAATATCGCTTCGGGGTTATCCGCATTGATAAGTATCATTATAGAGTTTGACACATTGCTCTCGTTTGATTTCTTTAGCAAGTAGAACGAGAATATGTTTTTGCTTTTGCAGAATATGATTATCAACTGGTTAAATCTACAGATCAGCAGTTCATCGTTGCAGTAAATATTGCTTTCAATGTGGTAAACATCGGTGTAGAGTTGCGAAGGCATTTCTATGATTGACTATGTTAGAAAGTGTTCATTTCAACCCTTTATATCAAAAAAAGATATTTACGTATTAAACATGTTTTTTTGTGAAAACAAAAACGATCTGTCTAATAGCGATAGCGAAATAATTGTCATTGACGGCGTTGAATCGGACACTGGTGAAAGTGAAAACGATGAACATGATATAGATGAAAATTATGCCGTTAGATATCTTGGTTTACATGTAAATAACCCATCTGATTCTGACGAAGAAAGCTTATCTGTTTCACTGGAAGATCTAGATCCAGAATTAGCCCGTGGTGCTGTTATATCTCTTCGTATATCACAAATTCAAACAGAATTTGACAAATGGATGCACACTTTCAAAAGAAACAAGGACACAAGTATCATTAAGTGTTTAGCAGATGTACATTTCCATCTAGATATGGCTATTAGGAAGCAAACCGATTTATTAAAACAGTTGCCCGATAATAGATTCACGGATATCAATGAAATCATTACAGCTCACACACGACACATTAAGGAAAAATGTGAAAAAATGTTAAACATGAAAGATGAATTATGTGAACTCCAGACGAACGTTGCTGTCCAAACAGCGAAAATCGAATCAAGACAACAACTCATGGAATGTACCATATGCTATAGCCAAGAAAAAAATACGTTGTTATCACCTTGTTGTCATATGTTTTGCAAAACCTGTGTCGACCAATTACTTCGCGGTAATAAAAAATGTGCTATGTGCCGATTACCCATTTTGACAATCAGTCATGTTCGCCTAACCGATTAGCACTGACGAGGCAGTATAAAAGGGCGATTGTTTCGAACATGTTCATCATTTGTCAATCATGCATCTACCAGTGTGGATCGTACACACGAGCAAATCTGAAAGCTATGCTTTCGATATATGGGAAGATTTTGTGGCGAAATATCCATGGTACAAAGGCAACACGTGCCGATTTGTCAACCTGACACTAGCATTACCACCAACACAGTTGACAAAGTTGATGCTGCTAGTTTTTGAAGACGGTGAATGCTTTAGTGAAATAACTGAAAAGAGACTTGATGACTTGCTGAAACTCTGGAACGTCTCAGATATGACCGTCAAAGTGGTTGAACCAAGAGAACATTGGCGAATTCCAGAATGTACATCGAAAATGTTTCTAGCAGCGATGTTTCCACTACGCACTTGGTGGTGTGGATGGGAAAAGAGTTTAGAAGAAATGATACAACAAAGACTGTAACATGTTTGAATTGTTGTTTATTTTGTACAAATACTGAACTGTTAATCAATCTGAAATTGTCTTTGCTGCTGAGATGTTATATATCTGTTCAACATATCAGTATCGATTAAAGCATACACATTTTTATTGGAGTTTGCTTTTGGTATTACATAGTGAACAAACGGTTTTGCAACTCTATACAACAGTTTTTCTTGTTCTTGAAATATATTTGCTGGATCGAGTCTGATATGACCATCAGCTAATCTAGACTTCACATACACTTCTTTGAAATCCTTGCTCATTGAATATTGAAAAGGTGTTGATGGTAGATGCTGGATGTTGTAACTCAGATCAAACCCAAATACGCTTTCGCTCTGAGATTTTCTTAACAAAACCGTTTGCTTTGTGTCTCCAGTGAGACATACATTACACATCTCGTAGTCGTCATTATCGCTTACGGTGATTATGTTTTGAATAGCGAGCCATTTACGTTTTTGAAGATCAAATACTTGTTTCGTTGCTTTGTCCACCAGAATGATGCTATTGGAATCGGTAATTACCATCTGAACTGCCGTTAATGGGTTCGTTGATTTCGGCAACGCATAAAATTCTACATGTTGGGCGGATTTAAATACGTTGCTTAGACAGGCAATCTGTGGCCTTTCGCCGTCAATAAACAGATACACAGATTCTTTAACAAACAAAATGTGATCAGGGCTACTAATTCGGTCTAACAAAGCAGCGAATCGCCGATTCAAGCTGATATCCACCCATCTCTGTTCATGTGGTTTGGGTCCAGAGTAATACTGAATTGTCTTTGTGTCATTGTTTAAACACAAAACTGTAAACGGAAACTTATCTTTGAACGCAAAGGTGTTGTCGTCCAGCTGAACAGAGATATACTTGGTACTTAGGACGACATTTTGTTTTTGCTCAATTTGAGCCTTAAGTATGTTGGAAACAGTCATTGTATTAGCAGTTATATCGCACAATTTATCTAAACTGGTGTCGCAGCATAAATCACTGAAATATTCTGCTAGTTCTTCAAAGTGCTTTCTCGACTGTCCTTTCATTCCATCTAGGAAGGCTGCAAGCTCTTTTACGTTTTTACTGCTTTTAAACAGTCGTATTAAAAGCTCAACTAGCGAATAGCAGCCGTTTTCGCAGGCGAAATTAAACAGATGTACATTTAATCGTATCTCGTTCTCTCTAAAATTTGCAAAATGTTCAAGCATTTTCAAAGCGTCAGTGTTAATGAAAACTTGATGTAGTACTTTACGAACGGCTTCTGTGCATAGTTTGCTTGAAATAGAATTCAGCGTATCAATTAGAAATTTTGCTGTTGTCTCACCGTTGGTTATACTTATATGCTGCGAACTGAAGCCCATAGCTACATTGTGCTTAAACTCTTCGCTTTCAAATTTCAAAACCGGTCTTATATAACCCATATCCATATATAACACAAACGCACAGCTATTTGTTGCAGGGCTGGGAATTGAAAATTTGGTGGGTTGTTCTGTGATCGGTTTTGTGAATAAATAAACTGGAATCGAAAACATGTGGGCAAGAGCTTGCATTTCGATGAAACCATTAGGCAATCTTCCAAACGCATCGGCTCGCGTTTCTTCAATGTAGTGATCAATTGATTTAAATGTCGTGCTACTCTGACAATATTTGTTCATCACAGTTTTGTGTGTGTGCATAGATTTAATGAGAGCGTTGCGAACAAACTGGTGATAATCTTCCTTCTCAAACAACAAGTAACTTATGCTTCTATAGAAACTATTCCCATCGTTGACCGTTCGATGCGTAACAAAAACAGAACTATGATCATCCTTGTCAAGTGGTTTGAGGTCTTGTACTCGAACTAAACCTTTCATATTGTAGGTTTTCAACATTTTCTCTACGCAGTGGATGCGCGATTGCATATCCAATATTTTGATTTGTGGACGTGATATTTTGTTTGGAATTTCAAAGTCGTCCAAGGAATCATCCTCATCAGGCGTAACGTTTAATTTGCGTTTAAGTGTTTGCTTAAGCGACATGGTTGCGAAATTGGTAAGGTGAAATTGATCGACCAAGCTTTTTTTTCTTATATACATTTTTTTCACTCAAGTCTGTGTAAAAATCGAAATATGAATCGAAAAAGAAAAACAACGCAAGATGAGTATTTACCAACTTTAAAGAAACCTCGGGTGCATAGCCACGACGAGAAAGTAGAAATTGCAAAACGGATGTTTATGGCTTTGAATCCGAGCGAATTTTTGTACGTGCTAAACAGCATTGGATTTCCGCGAAGTCGATTTTTGCACATAATGAGAAGTCATAGAATGCATTTACAATGGGTTATGTCAGAGGTGTTTGACGCGTGGTATCAGGTTGCAAGGACAGTTGGTCGATCATATGGCGTAAAACCAATAACGTTGTTAGAGTATTTGATGAAACATGGCAAAAAAGTGAAATTGTACGAGTTGGCCCTGTCAGAATCAAAACAAATGTTGTGATCGAAGACACACTGAGAATTGTGTATTTACTTGATTGCTTGTTGAAATGATTTAATACATCAAAAATGATGATATTCTTGCTGTGTGTGTGTTGTTCATTGCTTGCTATAGTATCTCCCAAAATGTGCTTTCAAGCAAATATCGATGCTCTCCCGATACACATTAGAAACGGAACGTTTAGCATAGAAGTTCTCATCAACGATGTATCGAAATTAACTGAAATGTTTACGCAAACACCCGGTAGACAAAATGCAGAGTATGGTGTCAATGAAAATAGACTCATTTTGTACACATCAATTCCTGACCAAATGTATAAATCAATGGAAGAGTTAGTTCGAAGAATCAACATGGTAATCAACATCAAGATGTGGATGCCATTTTACTCTACTAAATCGAATCTATCAGTTTCATACTCAGATTCAACAAAACACTTTTGTATTGAAAAGAGCGACAATGTTCAGATACAATTCAGTTCAAACATATGTATACACATTGGCTGCCAACACCAGTTAGACAGTAGTATTCACCATGGCTCAACAACATTGAAAAATGCTGTAGAATTGTTACTGAAAAACGTCAATTCAAAAATCCAGAATGAAATGGCGCCATGTGTGTGTCAAAACTGTGACAAAGACAAAGTTGTTGGATTAGTAGTTTTGGGCGATTGCTACTATATTCATATCAATGACAGATTTTCGTATGCGTACACTGGAGTAAAACAGTTCACGGGAGGATTGGACGTTGAGATTTCAGATGGCTTGACCGCTCAATTAACATCTCAATTCTTTAGCCGTTTCAAATACCCAGTTATAAACTATAACTTTATTGGTAGCAAATTGTTTCAAACAAATGCAACATCAACAAAAACGTGTCTCAAATTGGATATTGCGTCAAGTTACATCTACGAAGACGAATTATTGAATAGATGCAAGGAAGAACCATCAATTGTACAAACTGATATATATGATCTCACGACAACTAGTCATACGATGGATATTTTGAGAGACTACGGCTTGGGTGTTGCACCAGAATCATGTGTTGATGTTCAAGACAGTGCTGTAATAGGAAACAACAAATGCTTTTATTTCATGAACGTCAACGAATTCTGTACCATTGCCAGTATTCAAAACGCAGAAGAATACGATGCGTTTGAACGTTTTGTTTTACACAAATCCATGAACGTTGCTACGAGTATCTGTGGCTTAATTAGCGAAGCAAAATCAATCACGTCTTATTCAACGTGTGTATTCGGTTTGCATGATAACCCATATCAAACATTTGTTGTCCATATCAATCCGATATTTTTTAGAAATGAGTTCATTAAAACGTTCTTTTCATCGAGTCGATTAGATGCTGGTTTTTATCTCGTTGATATCATACGACGAAGAATGGAATACTTTCCGTCGTATGATTCTGCCATCGATGCGGTTAACAATAGGTACGGCTTGTTTGAAAGAAAACATTTGTGTGAAAGAGATCTGGTGCATGACAAAAAGGCAGTATATTCAAAGGAACGCCTCATATCTCCCAAACCCATTACTACAACTACTACTACGATACCCATTGACATAGAAGACACACACATTCCGTCGAAAAATCAGAATTCAATTACGGTGATCATGATTGTGTTAATATGCATCTTTGTATTTGTTGCTCCTATAGTTGCATGTATTTGGGTTTACTGTAATAGAAAGTAGCCATTATTTAGTCGGATAAAAAACCACATAGTTTTGACAGTAGTCGTCAGTTGTGCAATGAATTCCGAAGATGTAGCACTAGAATTTATGCGCAAATATTTGAATGCGCCATCCCTTACGAATTTTAGATATCTGTTAAACGTTTACCCACATTTGAAATCTTGTGATTTTGAGGATGTTGCTTTCAACATGTATAATCAACACAATGTATTGTACAATGGGTTTCTGAATTTGATGTCGTCAACGCTAGTTGACAAGAAATTGTATAACCCGATCAATAAATCATTCATAACCGATGACTGCTTCTCAAATTGGAATTTGCTAATCATGCGATCCTTCTACTATTTCAAAATGTTTTTCCCAGCTATGATTTTCTTTTTTCAAAACCCAAACTTTGACTGCTATTTAGAGAGTGCAAGAAAATTGATTTTGAATCGTTATTCGATAAATATATTTTCCAAAAGCAGAGAAGAATACGATTTGTGCGAAGGTTGGAGACTAAAAGTGAAATTTCTTCGAAGTGAATATCTTAAATCCTGTTTCTACCCATTCAATGTTATCAACAATAATCTTCTCACCGATACGCGCGATACAACAGTTAAGGCCAAAACAATTGCTGTTAACTACGAAGATGTTGAACATATCGCAACGATCATCTACAAAAACTATGCCTTTATGATCAAGGGAAGACCGTTCATCATTTGCAAAGAAAAGACAATGAGCTTGAAATTTGCCAACCTATACAAACTTAAGTTTACAGCACCTTTGAACGCGAAAGCATTTTTGGGAACATACTCAATCGAAACCAACGTACCTTTGTACTTCCTTTTCAGGCGCGAGAAAGATCTCAAAACGTTAGTGCAAATTCACAACGCTTATGCTTGTTCTGGTCAATGTTCAACTATTGCAGAAATTCCACTACCCGCTGAAAAGGAAAGCGTTGCTAGCAAAACGGTGTATAACCTGGATGATTTCGTTCAACATTTGTCTGCAATATACACTAGCAAGAAGCACAATTGTAAACCGTCTTTCGAGCCTATTTGTAAACGCACATTAACACAGTATTTGGAAAAAACTGGATTCATCTCAGTGTACGATTTGAAAGACTATAAATCATTAGCATATGTCAAAAACAGGGTAATTCATCTTACTACAATGTTCAAACGGCCTATGCTGAGAAAACCGTTTTTCGAGAAAAAAGGAAAGCCACTTGTCAAAGTAGAAAAGATGGTAAAAAACATCACGATGACACGATACAAAACAGAAACGTCGAATCTAGACAACATATCGTTCAACATAAACTATCAGGGACCTCTTAGTACTTTACAGTTAGCGCTTGCTCGTTTTCTAAACGAAAATGGCAATTGCAAGATTTCGAACAAAATATGGGTGAGTAACGTCTGTACTACACTGGATTCGATACATTCTGGAATTTTAAATACGCACGACTATAGGCGCGCGTGTCTGGGCAACGATGATCGAATGTCGTATCAGATGATAAACTTCCCAGCAATAGTAACGTTATTCAATCAAGCTAATTCGGCACAATCGATAATCAACAACAGAACATCACTGAATACCTGTAGAATGTATGGCGATGAATTGAAACAGAGTTTGATAAAATGTGTCGACTTCATCAAATCAAATAGTGAAAATGATCCAAAACTTGTAGAAATGTTTTACCAAATCGAGCGAAAAAGCTGTGAACTCCTTCCAAGGAACACGATAACACTTTTGCATCTGTTAAACCTGTTCAAAGAATCTAAAGGGTTTTCAACACAAGACATAGTTCGTCTCTTTACAAAAGATATCGTGTGTTCTAGGTTACTCATGACCTCGAATAGATCATTTTGTGTTTCGAATTTGTACAAAAAATCATACAAATCAGATGCTGTTGAAAACATTAGCGTTAAATCTGTAAAGTACGATAGAGTACAACCACCGCTGATCATAAACAGAAAAAGATTGTATCGTCAAATCAAGAAGAAGTTCACAGACGTTGGATCATTAAGCAAAAAAATATTCCATCAGCGTGGACGGAATGCCAATTTGATCGATATCATTCTCAACTCCAAAGATGAATTTTTTCTAAGTAAGAATTGTCTCGATTTGCTCAACAAACTACATACAAAGTACAAGCATTTTCCATCAACAAAATCGGAGCTTGAAATCATTCGCGAATTCCTGTCAGAAGAAATGGCATATTACCCCGTATTATTTTTCTAACGCCTTAAAAGACTCATACTTAAAACATCTACCATCAGTTAACAATGGCATGTGAAGGTTGCAGCCGCGAAATCAGCGAGTTAAGCGATTCTCTTCAAGAAGAGGTGTTGCGTGGGTGTGAAGGTTGCAGCCGCGAAATCAGCGAGTTAAGCGATTCTCTTCAAGAAGATGTGTTGCGTGGGTGTGAAAAATACAATGATTGGTCAGATTACTTTCAAGATTGTATCCACAATATGTTAGAAACGGTGGTACAAAACTACTACACGCTCGTTAACAAGGGCGAAGACACATCTTTGCAGTGTAGTTTGATCAATGCGTATTCCCGGAATTACACCTATATCACAAAAAAACAGCCAACTATCGAAAAACTGTGTGCATGCTTTGGAATGTTAAACAACACTTTGTATCACGAAAAGGAGTATAGTTTCGAACTGAAGAAATTGTTCGGATGTGTAATGCATGGCGTGTTTCCCAATCACTATAGAAGATACGCTCATCTCGAGAACCGACTGGACAATTGCGCTGAAGAGCTGTTGCAGCGAGTGTTAGAAAAATTTGTATAAGAACATTACTGCGTTGGTTTTTATGTTTGATTAGTCATGTATATTGTTGACTACAATAACCGAATAATAAATGTACCATTGTACGAATGGGCTTGTTCTTGTAACTCAACCTTAGATACGTCTATGAATACTATACTGTGGAGTAAATTGCCGTTTTATTCCAACATTGTTGGTGATTTGATATATCGAGAAGAAAGCTTCCTTTGGCAGACTTTGTTCTTAAAGAAGGCAAGCGATTTTCTCAAACCAGTAAACTATTTCAATAACATTCAGCAAAAACGCCAACCATCTCCTCTTGTCCGCGAGTCAAGCAATGCTCATTCCGTAAAAGAAACAATGTCGATCATACTACAGCATAAACCAAACTATCTCGACTTTATGTTCGTGTATCATAGAATAGCTAAGGAGGAGGACATATATTACGAGATGTTCCAAAAGTCCTTCTTTTATGAAATGTTTTTCCATTTGCTCAAGAAGGAACCCATAATCAACAATGCAGTTATGTTAGCTGTTGGTGAGAAATATATGGGTCTAGACGTAAACGAATCGTTTCTAGAAGACGTGAAGGAGTTCTATTCTCATAAATACGCTTACCAAATTATACCTCGAAGACATGGAAAAACATTTATGACTGGGTCTGCCTTTGTAGCACTGTTGTTCACTTTTCTAACGTGTGGTATGCGATTGGGCTACTATTCGCACACAAAGGACTTGGCACAAACTGTCAAAAACTATGTTATCACAAAATGCAAGGAATGGAGCGAGAAATTAACGCATTCGCGATACAATATCATGACTCCAACAGACTCGGTCGTTGTCAAAATCATCAGCGATCAACACGGGACAATTTTTACGAATGCCAATAAAGATGATGACTTTAATTGCTTGGCCAAGTTCAAAAGTGCACGAAACGATAACGCTCTGAGAGGCGATGATCTTCACATTTTAATTGTGGATGAAGCGTTTTCAATCAACAAATGTCGATTTGGTACCATCTTAGCTCATGGTCAAAAAGCTGATAACAAGATCATATTTTTAACATCACCCGTGAATCATAAAGTGGACGAAATGTGTGAAATCACAAGCAATTTGAAAAGTAGAAAAGACATAAATCTGTATCATGTCTACTATTTCTGTAACAATGAGGAACACTTAAAGTACGCTTCAAAATACCCAGCATGTCCAAATCTGATTTTCTATAAACCAGACCATATAAACATAAACGAAACAAATAGGTTTCTGTCAAACTTGTTGGCGCATTCGACGTCAAGCTTTGAGGATGAACTGGGTATCGTGCCGGCATCGTATACCAAAAATAAGAATGGTGGTGGAAAACTCTGTCCATTTTCAGACAGGCTATTATCGTACATGAAATACAACGTTAACATAATCGACGATTCGACTTGTGTGAGCAACGTGTTTATTTACATGGATCCAAATTATTGCGATTCGCTCAGCAGCGGAATAGGTATTGTCGCTAGTGGTTTAACACAAGATGAAACGTTGTGTGTATTGTATTTAGACCACAAGTTTATCGAATCTGAGGAATTGGGCAAAGCGAATGAAATCATGATTAAAATGATTTTGCACTGTGTATATCATTTAGAAAAAGTGTCAATTTCATCTTCTAAAAAACGATACATCACTGGAGAGCAAAAGCCTTCGAAGAGAAAATACTTCATTGCTGTGGAAAACAACGCTCAAAGAAACAATTGTGTGAATATATACGATAAGGTAAAAGAGTGTTTGAGATGTACCGATATTGAAGCTTATTTGTACTATTCCGCAGTTGAGAATCGCATCACTAAAGAGCTCCATAAACAAGCTGGCTATAGTTTACTAAACAAATTGTCCATATTTACACAGACTATAGAATATATGAACGAACATCTTATTTGGTTTTCGAGTTTATTGACCTCATATTATTTGAACAAACAAGGCATAAACGAAATCGAATATTTGTATCAGAATATGATGCAGTTCAAGTTCAGCCCAGTCGAAAGGAAATTCAGTGGAAAAGGCACACATTCCACTGACGACGTTCCAGACAGTTTGATAGGAAGCGGATATTTCTCGTTATCTCACCACTGGGCTGTCATGAAATCAAATTGGATTGCACTTGCTTGTTGGGTAAATGTAAAATAAATATATGCATGTAACATGTTGGATATTGTTTTGTTTCACACATACAAGTTATGGCAAACAATATTGATATGTTCGATGATTACAACGACGAAAACGCTGCACCTTGCGACGAATTTGATTTGTTGAGCAATGTTCAGTTGTTTGTGAAGGCAATTGAGAATCAAGATCGTATGATGATCCAACAATGTCTAACCCATTTCAGTCAAGGCACTATAGAAAACAAATTTCGATTTGTCAACTCTATAGGTATTGATCAGGATAACGGTGCTCACCAGCGACTTGTGCTAGAAATCTTGGATATTTTGACATGGGCACCAACAAGTCAAATATCGAAAATCAAAATCAATCCGCAGTTGAGTGAAACACATCGAGATTTGGAGGAATATCAAAATGAGATACTTAGCTTTCGGTCAGATATGGTGCCGATACATAGCAGTTACGATGCACCACACGTTGTTCTTTCGTTCAGTGCTAACGAGAAAACATACTTTGCAAAATATTTCAATGGTTCGAGGTGGTGTAAACTTCAAATGCATGAGCATGTGCTATCCAGTCTACCAGATCTGAACGAACATCAGTTTGCGATTGTTGGTAACGAACTTTGGTACATCAGTGATAACTTTTTGTACAATCTGGATTTGTTTACCGAACGACCGATAATATACTATATTTTGCCCCAACCGATTCCGAGAGATACACAGCTATGCAAAAGTGGTGACACCTTGATCATTCTGTCGAGAGAAAAGAAAATCGCAGAAGTAATTCCAAAAGCATCAGTTAATCAGCCTTTTGAAGTTACTACATGGTACGAATTGCGACGAAACGAGTATGATATTCAGTTGTCAAATGAAGATTTCACCACGTTCAAAATACAACTGAGATATTTGCGAAACTGTGTAAATGTGTGCTTTTGTGACAAACGTGACAGTTTGTACCACATGGACAACAATACTGTTGGTGAATACTCTATTATTCAAAATGCGTGCTTGTATCGAAAGAGTTATGTTGACTCTTCGCATGTGAAATATGACATTCCGAAAGATAATCGCGACAATTGCTTGTACGTACTGATTGACAAAGCAACTCTGGAACAATTCCTGAACCAGTTCAATTCATCTTCTAGTAGATACAAACGCAAACACAACAACGATGTCGGTGAAGAGAGAAAGAAACGCTCTCGTCAAACCGATATTGTTGATCAAATGAATACCCTTGTCGATCGTATGGAAATGAAATAAACCAACATATTCTCAAATAACTGTGTTTTTTGTATATATAACGTTTGAGTCTTGTTGTGTTTTACCAGCAGCTATGACTAACATAGATTTCACTCCGCTTTTGAACAAAAAAGAAAATGTCGAACAAAGCGAAGATGAACGAATATTGCTCAAACAGCTCAATGATCCATCTGTCAGAGTAAACCTTATTAAGCATCGAGATCAATACTGTTCGTTTTCAAGTGTAGCGAACTATGAACGGCAAATAAATCATATACTGACAAAATATGCTAATACCAAAAACGATTTTGATAGCATTAGGGATGTTCGTTTAGTATCACCAACCAAGAAAACCCTCGCTATTCACAAAATGCTTCACAATCAGGTTTTTATTCAAGAATTGGGAGCTCCACTTCAATGGTCTGGTTTCAATCTCGAGTATAACGAACGACTTCAGTATATAGACATAGCGTCATTTCTTCGATATCTTTGGTATGATCAATTGCTAAACTACTCCGGTACTGGACCAGCATTTTGCAAATTGAAGCTGGAAAAGTATGTTAAGGGTGTCATGACAAATATCAGTTGTACACACACGCGTATTAATGATGATCTAGTCACTAGTATAACAAAATTTGTGCAGTCAAAATATATTAGTGACTTAAACGCGACTGTTTCTAGGTACTTGAATGCGTTTTTACTACAGCATGCTCTAAACGAAAAGTTTAGGTTGTATTTAGAATGGTGCATGATTCTAGGCCTTATACCTTATAGGAAATGTGAGAAAGGTAAAGCGATCATCAAACTCGAAAAATTCAGCGATTTGCCAAAGATTGATTTACAACATTTATTTTCGATTGCGAACGATATACCGGCAATATCCGATGTAGCTATATTTGTGGTGAATAATACCATCGAGTGTTGGCATTTGCCAACAGAATCTCAAATTCAGTTTGTTGGTTGCAGTAATATAAGAGTTGAAAACAACGAAATATGTTTAGGAACGGCTGGCGAATCAATCTTTTATGCGGAACTGAAGGTACTGCATTTAGCCGAACGGCATTTCGAGTGTCAAACCTCAGAACGCTATATTCTTACTGAGATACCCAAAGACGAAACCGCAAATGCTGCAAGTAGCGAAAAAAACGACAGTCCATTGTTTTCCACATTAACAAAAGCACAGTCGGCTCTTTTTGACGAGAACAATCCACTGTCAAACTTTTCACGTCTACAAGAAAAGAACAAACATATACAGGATTACATTTCTCGAGTGTCGTATGAAATGAACGATATTCAAGAAAAGATGAATTCCTTTTTGGACGACATTTCCCCAGATGGAGCAAATACTCTCGTTGACGATATGGTTCGACAAGGAATGGAGAACTACATGAAAAACATCAAACCCAAAATGGATGATTGGGAAAGAACTATTCGCGATCACTTGAATAAATTTCGAATGCAAGCAGTGAAATATTTGTCAACATTACCTAAAGGTTTATACGGACTTCAAGAAAAGGTTTCCGAATTAAACTTTAACAACAATATAGATATCGATGATTTCATGGAAGACATGGCCACGTTAAATGGCTCAAAATCCGTTCCAAACATATCACATTTACGGGACCTGGAACGATCCGAAATCGATTTGAAGCAAATGCAAGATAAAGTCAGTCAGTATTTTGATTTGGCTATGCGATTCATGGGTTACGTGAAAGATGCTCAAAAAGTAATTTCGAAGTTGCGAGTCGACGACAGTGTTAAAGATTTACAAGTAAAAACGTTAACTGAACAGAAGAAGGAAATCGTTAAACTAGCTAAAAAATTTCGCGAAGTATCAAACAGACGAGTAAATGCATATGCCGATCAATTGAAGGACGTAAAGAAACAACTCGAACAATACGTACAGTTTCAAAGTCAAACGGCCGCTAAAACTAAACAACATTTTATAACCTTGCGAGACACTCTTCTCACTCAGTCTGGAGAATGGGTTAATAAATATCAATCAAAACAGGACAAACAACTGAAAATGCTAAAAGAAGGTTTTTCAAAGCAACGCGATTCGACATTCAACGAGTTGCAGACGCCTCTTGAACGAAATATTGAATACATAAAAGTCGACGGTACAGTTCGTGGAAGTAAGCTCGATTCAAAGGTCGACGATAACACTCTTACGATGTATCGAGAAAATCTTCGAAATGCATGGAAATCCGTTTTGAACGGTTTTGTGTGCATAGAGAAATCTGTCACAAACAATGGCGTTCAGTTGTACAACATCAACGAAGAAATGATGTTGCAAAAATACGTTCTTCCATTTTTCACTGTCATATACGATCAAGATTTCTATATATCATGCAAAGGTTTGGAAGAATGTAGTCGGATATATGGTATTGATATTGCAATCGAACTGATTGTAAGACGCCTTCTCAAAACAAAATTCGAAGTTAAAACTACAACTGTTATTCAGCAAAGTGATTCTACGCCGTTATGCAACGATCACACTGGTGTACTTTTGGATGCTCGTTGATGCCTTTTTTGTATTTATAAATATTTGATCAATAAACGAATTTATCTCATGATATGAATCAGTTTTTGTCCATTATGAGTCGTTTAGATAACATTCCAACTACGAATGTCGATCTAAGCGCAGAAAATATTTACCAAGAGATACGAAACACATTTTTAGCTAGTAGGCCAATCGATGTTCAATTGCCTACAACTAATGCCAAACATCATTTGAACGTAAATACAAAACCAAACCGAGTTCATCCTCATCCAGTTGAGTTGAAAACTAGTAGTGTAAACGTTGCATTAGATGACAACAATGATTTCAAATCAGTGTTTCGAAAACAAGCCAATGAGTACGTTCACGACTGGATGACTTCTGTACAACAAACTAAAACACAACTAGCAGATAAACACACTCAAATACTTGACCAACAACCATTGTCAAAACCTGACCATGGTTCTTTTTCACAAAACGACAGTTCATCAACACTCCAAGCATCCTCCTCTTCATCTACCATTTCAGACGACATCAATTTTGAAACAAAAGAGGCTAATGCGGTTACAGAAAACAACACTGATAACAAGTTTTCAAGCACAGATTTACCCGACACAAGTCAAACAAAACAATGTCAATCACTACAAGAAAA
This sequence comes from Congeria kusceri, assembly GCA_027627225.1. Taxonomy (NCBI): domain Eukaryota; kingdom Metazoa; phylum Mollusca; class Bivalvia; order Myida; family Dreissenidae; genus Congeria; species Congeria kusceri. The sequence goes on along the minus strand of CM051035.1, from coordinate 57,441,922 downwards.
CGATACACCGTATAAAATATCAGCATGTTCGAACATACAAACTCAGGCGATCGAAGATACAACTTTAAGAGAAAACACTACAACACATACGGTTGTACAAAACGTGAATTCACATGTTATCGACGATACAAATATCTTACAGAAAACTAGAAGTGATGATCCACCTATTGCAAGAAAACCTAGGAAACGTAAAAATGATAGCTCTTTACAACTATCTGGTAGAATGTCCCATAAAGTGAAAATACCTTCGAAAACTGACGAAACACCAGTGAATTTATTACCCACGCCAATTGAAATCGATTCGTCAACAAAAGAGCCTCCTATTGAAAGAAAACATGCAACTGAACAAAAAACTCTTGCGAATTTAAATTTCAAAGTTCGAAAAAATGCAAAAAAGCAAACTATAGAGTCTCAAGGATCAAAAAACACAAACCCATTAATTGAACTGATTCCAAAACAGTTACACGTAAACACTCAGTCGTGTAATGATAAATATCTGAAGTACATAATACGTTCTTTGCTAAAACTGGTCAACGACAAATCTGACAAAAATAAAGGTTCTTGCACTCTAGAAGCTGATAAATCCATAGTCGAAACCATAGAGCGTGTCACTAAAACTGACGTCAATGATATTCAGTCTCAAACAAAAGAACTGAAAGAACAACAATCATCCTTATGTAACGCAATCGAACAATTACGAGAAGTGTCCAAAATATACTCCGATATCACTAAGCTGAAAGGACAACAGAAAGAGTGTAAACAGGATGAAAACATTCAATCTAAAATAGAAACCATGCAAATGGAACACGATCTAAAGTTGAACCAAATACAGTCTTCTATTGCTATCGCCGAAATAAATGCCAAAATTCAAGCACATGATGTCCAATCCAAATACGAGCTAGGTTTGGGGAAACTGAAATTAGAAGAATGGAAAGCTCAACTGCAAAGTGTTCTTAGTAGGGAAACTCAAGCACAGACCCAGTCTCACGACTTTCAGGTGATGAAAATGAGAGCTGAGATCGAGAGAGAGAAGCAACAGCAAAAAGATTGGTATGTTGCACAGGAAAGTGAACGTGAACGTATTTTCAAAAAGGAGTTGCAAGATATTCAACATAATCAAGTCATACAAAAGGACAATATTGAAAAACAGTTCAAACAATTTCAGGAACAACAACGACAAGACCACGAAGCGAGATTAAAAGAACGAGCAGAAATGTTTGCCATTGAAATGCAGAAACTGAAGTCTGAACAAGCCCTTTTCATTGAAGAACGACAGAAGATATTTGCGCGTGAAATCGAGAAGGACAGGCAAGATTACGAGGTACAAATGCTAAAAATCAAGGAGGATTTCAACAGAGACAGAGATGAACGTAAACGATTAGCAGAAGAACTTTCGCAAACGAGATCGCAGAATTTCGAAAGAGAAATGGAAAGAGACAAGATGATGTTTTCTGTCGACATGTGTAAAATAAAACAGGAGTTTGAGGAAAGGATGCGTTTGATACAAGAATCTTCCAACTTTGAGAAAGAAGGTAGGAAGCAACAATTTTCCTCGGAATTATTGGATAGAAAGCTGCAAACAACACACGCTCTTGCAAACCAAAAAGATAACATGGAAAAATATAAAGCTGATTTGATGGCGCAAATCAAAAACAGACAAATAGACAAACACGACGAAAATGAAAAACTGAAGCTACAAATGAAAATGGCAGAATATGAACTCAAATTGCAAGACGCGACTATGAAGGCTTCTTCTAACAAATACCTGTTTAAGCTCATACCTAGTCCGGTTACGGCATTTGAATATCAGTTGGAAAAATCAGCAGAAACGGCACCTTACTCGGTCATTCGAACATTTGAACAATTATGGAATGTGCAATACGAACAATCGTTGGACATACTCAGACTCAATAAACTCAAAAGGGAACTGGCAACCTGTGCGAAAAAATCTGTTGAAAATCATTCATCTTTTGCAACATATTTATCTCAAGATGTTCCAAACTGGATGTTAAACACGAGATTAAACTACTGCGCTTATTTTAAACGACCGGGAATGTTCATGTTTAAAACTGCACCTAATTTTGTTCATTCTCGCAAACCATTGACTGAGATTCAGTTAAAACAAATTGATATGCGACGCGAAATAAGTGGCCACGTAGTGGAGTTTTCAGTTCCTAGATACACTGTTTATGAGAATCACCTTATTGACAATTTAGAGTTTATGACCACTCAACTTGTTTTCCCACAAAATACACAGTATAACGTTGATGTATCGTTAATTGATAGTGCTCTAGTAAATGGTATGGTTATCTCGCTTCCAGAACTGAATACTGGGGGTGTGAGTGTTGAACAGCAAATGTTCGCAAGTTCCATATGTAAAGATTCTCAATTGCCAAAGCGATCGAGACCTATCTACATAACTGACAATACAAGCGAAGCAAACAAGCGAGGTCAAAACTCTACAGGTGTTCAATTGTTTGTATAGATGTATTATCTTCCGTGATACAAAATAAACTCGAAAACTCAGTATGTGTCATTCTTTTGAAAGATGGAGTACTTGTACGTACACGACATCTTAACAACAACTGTTTTGAACAAATTCCTATTTCAGTATTGTTCTGTTAACAAAATTGACTTGAACGATATAGCAGAACATATACGAGTGCATATAACGCAGCACCCGAATGCCTCAACCGAAGTTGCAATACTTCAATGTTACGAATGTGATTCTCTTGGTAATGTGAACCAGACTATGAAACAGTTAGTAACAGTCATTGGTGAGCAGTATACCCACTATGTTTTAGATCCGGACGGATCACATGTGAAGTACTTAGCTACAGCAGATGAGTTCAACGTGAACTTGAAACAGTACACCGAGCGGCGATTTGAAAAGGAATGTTTCTTTTCCGAGAAAGACAGTAGCAAAAGGGTTGTCGAACTAGTAGAGAATAAGAGAAAAGTGTACGGAAATTCGCACAAATTCATCAATGAATTCTGCTACAATCTATATGAAGAGTACATAGAGGAGTCTGAATTCAAAGGTCGTTTAATTGAAAAGCCATCTGGGTTCCCTTTCCCATTACTGATGAATGCTTCGATGATTGCTAAAGAGACAGTTGTATTTGGCTCTGCAAAATCCATACGAATAGTCAATGATTCAAACATCAACCATTATTCGTATGAACACAAAACCCTAGCTTTCGACATAGAAACGATAATGGTTGATAGTAGAGGTAGTAAAAAGGACTGCGAAATTATCCAGTTGAGCGCGACATACCAAGAAGGGAAATGCTTGCGCCGGGTAATCGGCATTACAATTGGCGAAGCAAACACCGACCCTGCGTTTTATAGTTTTACACATCATCATCAATACTTTGAAGATACATTTCCTGAAGTTGAGATAATTTGCGTGAAAAACGAAAAACAGTTGATAGAAGCGTTCATTGATATCTGTACTGACGTGAAACCCGATTACTTTGCTGGGTATAATGTTTTGGGTTTTGATTTCCAGATTCTGATGATGTCTGCTGAACGCCATAAAATTCCATTGTATGATCGGATAGCCCATATGTGTGCGTTTTACAAACCAATATCGTTCAAGAAATCAGACCGATCAGAAATTCGCCAGTTTGAAATAAACTACAATACGTTCCCTGGCATACTTATTAACGATTTGTACCGATGTCACAAAGGTGAAAAACTTGACGAGCTCGCCAAGCAATCCTTTGGTGTTGGTAAAGAAGATGTCTCTTACACCGATATACCGAAACTGTTCTATTCTAGCAACATTATGGACAGAAGTAAGCTCCTCAAGTACAACATAGTCGACTCTCTTCTGTGTGCCGCATTAATCAACACAACAGATAACTTTGCATCGTATACGTTTTTCGTTGTGTCATCAGATACTGCAAAAGTTCCACATTCGCAGTTTTTCAATATGCAGAAAACAACAATGATAACGCCTATGGTCTATTATCGATACAAAAAGAAAAACTTGCTACAAGATCTAAAAATCAAACCTTCGTCGGAAAACAACCGTTTGGTAGTTTCCGATATTCTGAAATACTTTTTGTACAACGACAAGGATGTGTGTATTCCAGTGGCGAACGAGCTGATTGATCAATTCAAATCCGGAGAAATCAAAACGAAGACGATCAGAAACCACCACGATTTCAATATTCACCATGATTCGGCTCAAAGCATTGATTTTGATTTGGCTTTGAAGATTTTGGATGAACAAATACAAGCAGCCAAGAAGAAAAATGCAAAACACGGCACTTATTATTACACGCTTACGCATTTGCTTCTGTACGTACGGTTTCTTACAGAACCAACCACGAAGCGGTTTGATATGAAACGTTTATGCGAAGAGTACTTTAAATACGAACAAGTTGGTCGCTATTCCATAAATCTGAAGAAACGGAAAACAATAGACGTACTAGTAGAAGAAGAAAAATCCATGTATGTTGAATTCACTCGTTTTATTGAACATCTCGCAAGCATCAGGTTGTACAAAACTCACACTGTGAAAAACATTTTGTCAAATTACATGGACAATGAAATGTCAAACACCAAATACAAAAAACAAGTGGAGCATTTTGCATATTACCTAAACAAAGACAAAGACGGATATTTAGACAATGGTTTGATGACTGTGATTAAGGCGTATAAAGATGCATGTGTTGGACAGCGATTCACAGACGAGTATACATCGAATACATTCTGTGAAGAGGTGTATAGACGCATCGGTAATAACTTGCTGATGAAATTCGACAAACCATATACTTATGACGGTGCTTATGTTTACTTGCCAAACAAAGGAGTTGAATTTGAAAACCCAATATGCTGCTTAGATTTTTCAAGCATGTATCCATCAATCGCTTTGAGCTCAAACATGGGACCAGAAACGATTGTCACTCTAAACACTATCATACGAAACAAACTCATCACTGGGGAAGATTACACGGCGGTGAATATTTACTCACGCGACGACCACAGAAATATCAGTTTGAATCCGTTATCTAAAACCGAAGCAGACAAATGCTACGTATTTTTTCTTACTCGCAAGCACGTACAATCCATAACCTGCGATGTATGGGGAAATCTACTAAACGATCGCTTGAAATACAAACGTTTGATCGGCACATATTCTAACGTCAGGGATAATATGCTTGTTGAAGAGAAAAGCAACACACTCAAAATCGTAGCTAACTCTGTCTATGGTATTCTACCTTTGATTGGGTTATGGAAAATCAGCGCATGTGTCACATCGACGGGAAGACAGCACATTCAACGAGTCGGTTGGTATATTCAGGAGACTCGAAATGGTACAATTGTATATGGTGATACAGACTCGGTTATGTTTCATTTTGGTCTTAACACACAAGAACTTTGTGACTCGTTCGAATCATTCATATCGAAAGGATGGTTGCAAGAGTCAGATAGAACATCGATTGATATATACAAGGATGACCCCTACAAGCAGGCTTGTTTCATATCGGCCGCATTATCAAAGCGACTGGCAAACGAGCTAAACGAAATGCATATCAAACAACCACAACGGGCCATTTATCATCCTCCTAGTAAGCTAGAACACGAAAAGGTTATGTTACCATTCGTGATATTCGGCAGAAAACACTATTTCGCAAAAGTTGTAGATACGGATAAAAACGACGCCCATATCATCAGAGGACTCGAAGTGCGAAGAAGAAATCGTTTGAAGGCAACTGAGATTGTTGAGACTACAATGTTCAAAGACTTGTTACAAAGAAACCCAAACACATTTGGAACGTTTAGTGTTGCTAATGCAATTGTAGTTGCCTTGTTAGATGGAAGTATAGATCTGAGCCTCATTTCGTCAAGAAAAAAGGTGTCGGTTGCTCAAAACCGAATGAATGTAAAGGATGCGGGTGTCGAACTGTTCAAGAAAATGAGAGATCGTGGTGAAATTGTTGAGACCGGAGGTTTGGACAAACTGTCAATCGATGTTATAAAAGTTCGAAACTCAACGTCTGGCGTGAAGTATGACTCGCTATCAAATCTGCAGTCATTGCAGGCGAACAAACACAAATTAGACTTGGATAGCAAAGCTGTTGTAAAACAAATTTTGAACGAAGTTGTGAAAATCATGGCAGTTGTACACACGCCAGAAACGTTTACGTATTACGGAAATTTGATAAAACTACAAACAGAAGCCAACCCAGACAGACAACGATTCGAAGACTTCAGACGACCAGAGTGTGCAAAAAAATCCATATATAAGGACGTTCCTTCGAATTCAACAAATAACACTCTCCACAATTACTTCCAAATAACTTTGAGTGTAGAAAAAAGAAAGTGTACCAGTGAATCAAATAAATCTGAAAAACGTTTGAAGCAGATGACATTACCATTTTAGGTGACAGCATGCTGTTTTTGTGGTTATTGTATATGATCCTGTTAAATGAAGTGAAATGTTCCAAATTCAATTTCTTTGTTGAGCATACACCAAATGATAAAACAATACAATACTGTACGTGTCTACAAAATTGCAACGACAATGACACATTGTTTGGTCTAGTGATTGACAATAAATGCTATCATATGTCAGAAGCGTTACCATCTTATCGCATGATATATTCTCGCCCACTTCATCCTTTGAATTTCAAATTTTCTGAAATAGTACATATGTTAACGTGGCAAATGTTCAAACTGACAGGCAAAACTCATATAGGGTTGAAAACAAGTAGGTTTTCCGACGCGATGTTCAGACTACCTTCTTTACCAATACAGAGATTGAAATGCCCAATATATGAAATCCAGACCAACATATTACTGGATGATGCTTATTGTCAACGGCGTTATGAAATATTCGAATCACAACCTACGCTCTACAACGAGGTGGCAGTAAAAGTAGACATGAACGAATTCTTAGATTCATATACCAATGATACAGGTTGCTTATCGTTTCAATATTCGGATGCAGTCGATGAGTATGTACAGATAAACAGTCAAGAAAAGTACCATCAAATGTGCAATCTTGTGTTCAAACAAGCAAAAACAAGTCGACATTGGTTTTATAAGTACAGTGCGTTTATTGTGAACTTTGATCCAACAAACATATCATTAACAAACGAATATTTTATGCATATACCGGATCACACATACTACAAATCGCCCAGTGGTTGCCACATTGTAGTCTCTAAAGTGGGCAAGATATTTCAACAACCGTCGTGTGAAGAAGCAGAACGGGTTTATAGGAAAAACATTCTTCAGAAACTGAGTCCTACCAGACTTATCGAGAATTGCTGATTACTTGTTCTTGTAGTAATGAATTGTTTGATTTAAGACTTCTGTGTTGTTAACCAAAATGTATTTCGTGTCTGAAATGTTGTCATATGGGCATAGCTTTATTTGAATAAAACCTGGATGTATTTGCCGAATTGTTGTCTGTTTTGCGTTTTGATTAAACTTAACAATATACTCGTTGTATTGCGGTATGAAATAATTGCGGTATACATGCAGATCCGTCAAAGTATATTGCTTTTCTGTCTGCACTGAAGGCACAATTAGGATTTCAGATGACTGATCTGCGACCGTGCGCATTGTATATTGTACAGAATTCGAAAGCTTTACGTGTTCTATCTCGGAAAAGCATTCCCATTGTAGAGCTCTGGTTTTTGTTACTCTGATATAATTACTACGAACGGTGTCCAAAATGTAAACTGTACCCAAATTAGATTTGGCTAATTTCAAATCTTTTTGTTCTGACATCGGTATGAGCATACATATCGTTTGTTTGTCTTCTTGAAATAAGTCAATTATAGTAAGTTCGTTGTTGGTCAGAACAAACAATTCATTGTCAACAGTCAAAGATTTCGTTGGTACAAGATAACTATGAACGTCAAACACTTTAGGGTTGATCGGCAACGGAAGCCACTGACCAGTGTAACCACCCGTGTAATAGTAGCATAAATCATTGTCCATTGCCTTCGAACTAGTTGGTAAAGCGATGCAAGTAAATCTAACCTTCCCGCGAATAGATTCTTGTGGAGAATCAAACATAAACGGTTGTAACCGTGTTCTCATATCTATGACTTGAACTCTGTGTTCATTTGCCCGTTCGTTCAAAATTGAAGTTTTCAACAAATCGGTAAGATTGGCTTCGCGACAGACGCGCTTAAAATGATCTAATATACGAGGCGGCATGATTGTAGTATGAAATGTCTCATTTACCATTGCCGCAAGCAAGTTCCAATTTCTTTCACTAAACAGATCACCTTTTTCGATAACCATATCTCCTAAATCTTCTACTAATGAAGTTGGTTCCATTGGCTTTTTCAGCACAGTTTTCATAGCGTATTCGATGCCTTCCACCCTGGATTTTAATGTACAAGGTACAATAATAGTGTAAGAATCCCTGTTATCGCCCATATTTTGCTCATAATAGTACTCAGTATTGCTTTGTGTAGCAGATACTGGAACGCTTTTTCCTCTTGGCTGTTGAGCTGTTACTGTCATTTCTGGATCTCGTGGAAATTTGAAAGCGGGACTGCGATTGTTATAATAGTAGTCACTTTTGCTTTGTGTAGGAGTTACTTGAGAGCTTTTTTCGGGTTTCTGTTGAGCGTTCAATGTCTTTTCTGGATCTAGTGGAAATTTGAAAGCGGGACTGCGATTGTTTTGATCTACAATAGAATCGAGCAACATATCCTGTGGATCACTAACTATAGCATCAAATAAATCGTTAGTTTTTAAATTGCTCAACGAGTTACATAAAGCAGGATTTTCTAAGCCGCTAAAATCCAATTCGCATATATCTTTAAAGTAATCTGATAGCGTTCCCTTTGGGGCATCGGTTTCCATTGGTACATTCTGAGTTTCTACCACGACATTGATAGAGTTATGATGTAAGTACTTATTATATTTCACAACCGGATTGAAAACGTTGCTGAAGCAATCGATGCGATGAAGAACTAATCCTCCTTCACACGCCTCGTGGCTTGTGTACACTTCTGGGAAATCTTCAATATTTCCATTGAATACATAAATGGTACAATTTAATAGTAATGCTGCGGCGTGAACTTCAATAGGTTTAGCCGAAACACCCAATTCTTGTACATTCCAGTTCTTTAGATACGATTCGATATCCATACCTTCTTTTGACAGGCAATGTTTGTTTAAGTTATATGTGTTCATTGTATCATTCATGAACTCGAAAACTCTAGCACGTATTTTGTCATGAAATGTTTCTTGACTTGTAAGCAGAAACGAGAGACTTCTGTAAAATGTGTTCCCATCATTTACCATTTGCTTCGATTCAAATACAGTACTACTACTTTCAACACTTGGCAGCTTGTCGTCTAAACCGCCAAAGTATTGTTCGCCACGCCAGATTGCATTCACTAAATGTTTTCGTTCTTCTTCGCTAATAAAATCTGAAATGCTGGATAGTTTGTGTTGTTTACTTGGTACAGGTACATTTATTCGTTCTTCTTCGCTAATAAAATCTGAAATGCTGGATAGTTTTTGTTGTTTACTTGGTACAGCTACATTTTCTATTCTCTTGCGAGGTATAACTAACTTGACAGCGCACTCGGCCTTTTTGTATGAGTATTGCCTATTGAATCTAATAACGGGCTGAAAGAATTCTGGTTGTGAATTTTTGTGCAAATGCAAGGCATGACGAATTGCATTTGCACGTTTATCAACGCTCTGTGGTGTGATTTTGATAGGCCAGCAACGCTGCAGTATGCTGTCTGTCGTAAACACGTAAATCGATAGATTGAAAAAATGCGATATGGCTCGCAAGTCAATATCTGAAACCATATTGTTTGCATTATTGTAGTTAGCGCTGTATTTGCCGACTGATACCTTGCCGTACTCTTTACAAACACGATTGAATATATCAACGTGTATATGCATATGATTTATAACCGCGTGCCTGATTGTTGCCCAGTATTTTTCGTTGCCAAATATGATCATCGAAACGCATCGATATATGTTTGAACCGTCGCTTTCTGTTATCGGTGTTGTTACATATTGATTGGAGTTACTTTTGATAAAATTTGAAGGAATAGACGAAATATCCTTGATGAGACTTTCTTTGACAGACGAAAGCTGAGGGTAGGAGTATTTCGCTATCAAATCGGAACAAGCGAGCCTTTCTTTAATGGTGATAACATCATCGAGTTCTAAAGTGTTTTGATAATCTTGCACGAGATTAACATTAATATGCTGCTGCGAATTAGGTAACACGATTGCCATACTAGTAAAAACGAATGCATTCGTTTATTACAGAATCTTTATTCAAATAGTTTTTTTTGTCATACACGGCATTTCCAAATACAAAATCGTTTTGTTCGTTCTTTGCAGATCGAACTGAAACAATGACAATAAATAAAACACTCATGCTTGTCAACTGTTCGCTTCAAATTCACCCTCACATAAAAATCACACGGGTTTCTAGCAGGATTGGCATGATTGGATATGGCACAGAATTTTAAGCCGGAACACCAGCTGAAAACACCTTTGCCCTGATACACCAATGGCCTGTTCATGAAAATCTTCAAGGCGAGTTGATTCTTGCTCGTTTTGAGGCGACCACCAGAATATCTGTCAATGGCTTCGATCAGCTTTTCTTTTTGTTTCGCTGAAAATTTGAAAGTTTTCAGAGTGTCCTGTTGAGATGATTCCGTTCGTTTTGCACGTTTGACCAAGAACATATTTTTGTAAACCTGGTTGTTATCAAATTGTTCGATAATGTCTTGAGTGGGCAATGACATTTCATAGATATATACTAGTTGAGCGTCGGAATCACGGTTGTTTCTGCTATGCACAAATGCCGTTATCATTTGAAGAGCATCCATAAAATTGTCTGTGTGCTGGTTGAAGAACACTGGTATAAGTGGTTTTGAGCCGTCTGGTTTCATATTCAACGGTAACCGAATCTCGTGAGCAGGAAGACCGTAAACCGCTTTGTCAAATATCTCCTCATCTTGAATCTGTCGCAAGTGATCAAACTTCCATCTGTACACATTTAACACTTTCAGAAACGCATCAACAACTGTTCTGTTCATGAAGCAAACTGTTGTAAATTTCATGATTATCCGCAATCCTAGTTTGAACTTGGCTGAATCTATTTTGTCCAAATCATCTCTTACGGACTCGTACATGTAAAACGTTGTGTTTTCCAATGTCACGGGCAGCTTTAATACGTCGTTGCAAACGAATACGACTAATTTCGATATACTTTCAAAAAACGTCTGCTTGATATTCCATTGATTGTCATTCAAATAGTAAGCTTGAATGTACTGCTTATCATATATATCCAAGTCAGCGTTTATTGTGTAGATCGGAAGAAATGGATTGATGGTTTCGTGATAGTAATAGTCACTTGACGAGATGTGCTTCACAAGATCTATACCATATTGTACGTAACTGTCTATCGATGGATTTCGTAGGTGATGTTTAATTTTTCTAACAACTCCACTTGGTACAGGTTTATCTATATTGGAACAGTTCAATACCAAAATGTGATAGTCCTTACCCTTCCAAGTTGATAACAACGGTTTGAATGGCTTCAAGTTGAGAATTTCGGAAGCAGCAAACTTATTGTCACCGTTGTATGCACCTGCGAGCATTTCGCATAATATTAACGTTGAGTGCATTTCTATATATGGTGGTGGATTTGTACCGTAGTATTTGAGTATCGAATTTGCTAAAACGTACTTGAGTTCGCCTTTTTTCACTTTGAAGTCAAACATTGATTGTTGATGATTTCTCAACAGATATCGTGTTAACGATGACGCTGATACAACAGTTGACTTGAAACCTTTGGCTATATCGCTGTTTATATCTTCAAATTTTGATGTATCGTAGTACTCGATCAAGTTTGAAAACTGTTCCGCAATACTCGAGTGATTGTCTTTCAGAAAGGCGAGAGGCTGTACGTTTTGAAAACACTTTGTCAGCGCGTAACAAGAAACAACTCCTCCAGACTCATCGTGTGAATACTTCTTTGAAAGTTCATTCAAGTTTCCATATATCTTTAGCGAACAGGCGGTAAATAAATTTACAACATTCTTGAAGTGCACAACGCTATCGTTCATATCTTTTAGCGAATGTAGCTCATAACGTCTGATCATGTAACGCAAGAGGTGATAATTTTCCTTGGGGTTAGTAGTCTCGATGTTATCGAAGTATTTGTCAAATATATCACTTAAGACGTAAAGAGCAACATTTGTCCCGTATCGAAAACAGTAGTATGCAATTAGAAACATTTTGAACGGGTTGTAGTTCATATTTCTATACAGGTTATAGAAAAAACTATTTATGTCCGTGTACAACTTAATGTATGCGTGCGTAAATTTAGTTTTTCCCTTAATATTGACTAAAAGACGTTCACCTACTAAATCGCGAAGGCATTTGTTACCAAAATACCTTCTTGGCAGAACGCAGCTATTGTTGACTATTTCATTTACAAATATAGTCTTTTCAATTCGCAAAACTCTATAAGGTGTCGAGAAGTCATTCGTGTTGCCCTTAGACAGAGTGTGAAGGTACAATATCACAAACGAGTCATCGTTCTCATAAGTCTGTTCAACGTTCTCCGTGTTGCATAAAAACAAAAGCAAAAGGTCTGTGCTAGCACTTAACACAGACTTTGAAGCTTCGCCGTTAATCGGAAGAGTTATTGCCTTAAATGCAGTCATGTTCAAAGCTCTAAATAGATGTTGTCGCGTCTTGTTTCCACACAAATGGCAAAGCACTCCCTCCCTTCCAGCAATACAAATAAATATGTATACAGATGGAAGCGATGATTCCGATGACGATTTTTGCGATATGCCTGCAGAAAGCACCTCTTTGCTGACTTATAGTAATCAACACCAAGGGTCCGATGAGTTTGAAACGCAATACCTAAATGAAGAAATTGACGAAACTGGTTTGAAAATGTACTGTCTGGACAGAATACAAATGATACAAGAAGATCTTAAAGATCCAAATCTTAGTATGTCCGAACGCCTTGTGAATAAAACTAATCTCAACGCTTTGAATAACGTTCTTACAAATTTACGTCTAAGCGAGAAAATCAAACTTGGCTCCCTAAACAACTCGCAGTACACAGACGCCGTGATATTACAGAAACAAGTAGTCTGTAATTTATCTGGTCAAAAGGAGTATAGTAATTTGATTCGACCAGTAGTTTTAGCTCAGCCTCATATAATACCGTCTATTACAGACACTGATACGAACATAAATGAGTATAACCCAAGCTCTATACTGAAGCAACCAACATCAAAAAATAATATACATGTGAGCGAACCTTGTTTGGCTGTATAATACCGCACACATTCCAGTTACCAGTACACAATTCATTTCACTCTCGTCATGTCTGCCGAACAAGATAGTAAACAAGTAGAGACTGTTTTAACTAACAGGTCGATCGCTATCAACGAAGGGGCCTTCTTACTTCGGCTCAACGATTCCGATATAAACGATGAAGACTTTTCAAAGCAATGTTTGTACGGCGATGCATTTCCATCAGCCTACTCGCGTTTTGTGACCATGATACCAACTGGGCTATTTCTTCCACAGCTTTTTGCAGGAAAGAATGTCTTTATGGAGCACAAGGACAAGTATGCAAGGGTTGCTCTGTTGGATCACTTTTTACCGTATGCGTTTCTGATAAGGGAAAACGGGCACAGTTTGATTAAGGCGATGTATGATAAGTTGTTTCAAAACTCCGAGAAACCATCATACAGTCAAACGTACAACGAAATGATATCATCTGTAAAATTTCATCTCTCAAACTACAAAAAGAATGTCATGTTTCCAGATGAGCTTGAAATGTTAAACGACAAAGAAGAGCAAAGCGTTGAAGACTTTAGAGCTACTTCTGAGCATTATACGGTGTTATTTGTTACGCATGCATCTGCAATCCGATTGCTCGACTTGAGTCCATCCGAGTTTAAGTTTGGAAATGACGGCTCGAATCTGCTGGTGACACTCAATAACAACAATGCTGCTCTTTTTGACGGTATAAGTACATGCAATGCGTTTAACATAAAACTGCCGGAACGAATATGCAAAGCCATTCAGAGAGAACTATTAACAATGACGCAGTTTTTCGTTGGTTATGATCCTAGTGGGCAACTGAAAGACTATATAGCAAACATGAAATTCTTGTTTAAAGACCAGCTGAAATCGATTTCTTGCTCAAAAGATGACAGTGTTAAGAACTATTGTGTATCTGCACTGAAACTGTATTTGTCGAGAAGTCTTGAACTCGATGACATTTCCACTACATCACCAATATTGAGCGATCCAAGTTATGAAGAGACGATAAGGAAGAAAATATTGTTTCAGCTTTTGATGTTGCTGGATGTTGGGTCGGCTTTGAATAGTCGCAACATGGTTAGGAAGGAATTATCGAGTGGCAAACCAACGCTTGTTCACGCAAATCAATACACTAATCCGTTTAACGAACTCTGTGGGGCACTGTACGAAAATGTAAGCTGGATTACTCATACGCTATCAACGTGTATGTTTTACACCAGAGTAAAGAATCGCAAAAGTTGTGAAAGTTGCATGCAACATATTTGTGCTGTTAACATTCCGTCACTTTTGTTTAACTTTTCAACAAACGCTCAATCTCTGAAAAGGGAAAGATCTTCTGCACTGCTGTGCTTTCTCACATCGAATCCGTTTAACAAAACCGGACCGTTAGGTAATCTCAGAAACAACGACTCAAAAGAAACATCCGATGAAGCAAACATAGTGTCGTGGGAAAAACATCACAAAAATCTGTTGAATATACTTCTCGAAAGCACACACTGTGATTTAAGTTATTGTGTTGAAGACGATAAAACAACGGACGCCAACATAGACAATAGGGCTGAAAAAGTCATGGAAGCTATATGTTTGCAACTGGACAATTGGCTTAACACATGCGATCAATTTTACCAGGAGTTAGACGATGGTCCCGAAACTGTAACCCAAGCAAACAATATTGAATCTGAAATTCGCAACGTCTATAAGATTACATCAAATCTTGACAAAGGATTCACCAACGTACTACTGTCTGAAGGACTGATGTACCTGTTGCGGTGCATATTATTGCACGAACAATCGGACTTTGAAAAACATCCAGTAAATGACATTTTCCTTAAAGTGCGCCCACTGTTTCTAGACAACAAGTCTGGCTTCAAAGTGATGCAATTTCAAAGTACAAAAGACATTTCAATTTCAAGAGTCGGTGTGAAAACGCATCTTGATGAAGACATTGAAATAGACATCCAGAGTAAGTTGACGAAAAACTACAAGTTCAACGAAACATTGTACAATGTATCTTTTAAGTGCAAAGCGTACTTGATTGGAAGGTACAATGAATCAAAAGGAAACGGTAAACGTAAAGCTAACATGGTTCAAAATATGTCCAACCAAAAGCTGGCATCGTCATTAAGCAATAGCTTTTTGTATTTCAAGAATTTTTGCTCCAAAAAGGCGTGCGATAGTCTCAGTATTCATGACGACGAGTTTTGCAGACACGTTTTGAATGAAGTTCGAGACGATACGTTGGACAAATATGCCAATTTGTTCAAGTATACAACTCAGTATAAAGTCGAAGATTGGTCAAGCGTTGCATATCTTATCAGCGTTGTTAAAACACTAGAATACCTTAGAATTCAACCATCGTACGACAGAATCGGATTTCTTACATTCAACAAGTTGTCCGATGCTAAAGACGGTTTTAAATTTCAACAACAGTTGCTTGACAGTGACTTCAACGCGTTCGAAACTCTGTATGGTGTGAATTGTAACTTGACCAAATTCGTCGCCGATATTCAAGGGACGACGTTAAACTTCAAGAAATGCTCAATCAAGCCGCTGGATTCGCACAACGAACTACTCAATTCGTTTTCAGCCAGCAAAATGCACCCAGGCCCACCTGTATATTATATGTCATTGTCATCGAAAAAAAGCAGTTTCAAAACAAACAATTCCAGTGCGAACTTTTTGTTGACGTTTCTAAACGAAGATCAGTACAAGCTAGAGAAAGACGCCGCGTATACCGACTACATTAAGACGAATCGGAAAAAGTTGTACGATTGCGTTTTTGATGCAACGTTTTCCGATCAAGGGTTGGATATCGAAAACAAATACAAACCAGATATTCTCGAGGAGATGATAGGTGAGTTTGATGAAAGATATCCGATCAGTGTTTTTGCTAACGAGCAAGTCCATGCCTTTGTCAAACTTGTTTTAGAGACATATTTTGATCGAAACCAGCAAGCCGTAAATGTCGCTGCAAAAAGGATCAAGGAGATCAACATGCGGGTGAAAAACAGAACCATAAAACGAGTACACAGTGAAATGATGGCAACTCCGGACCATGCGGTAGACGAGGATGATGATGAAGACGAAACTCAGTTCCTG
This sequence comes from Congeria kusceri, assembly GCA_027627225.1. Classification (NCBI taxonomy): domain Eukaryota; kingdom Metazoa; phylum Mollusca; class Bivalvia; order Myida; family Dreissenidae; genus Congeria; species Congeria kusceri. Next base: position 57,425,506 of record CM051035.1, on the reverse strand, counting down.
AACAAAAAGCAAAAGTTGCAATAATATGTTTGTTGTGACAAATGTACACTTTTTCACAAAAGACTGACTTGCTGCTTGACGGTTTGATCATAAAAATGTATAAACGTTTCTTGTTTGCATATGTTTGAATAAAACTATGATTCCCCAAACTCAGTCTTACATGTATTCCTTTCATACATCATACGAGATGTTTGTGTCAGCAATGCTAACATTGTTAGTGTTGTTCACCTTCTACAACTGTGTTGTACTAAGTCTAATTTTTGTCAAATACAACAAACCGGTAAGAAAAAATGTATGGCCACGCGCAAGTCAAATCTGCACGAAAGAAATCAGTGTGTGATTCTGATGGTGTTTTTTACTATATACAACGGGCAATCGTATTGTACAAAAGCAAACATCAACAATGTATGCGTTAAGTGTACTTTTGTATATTTTGTTGGCGAATTCAGCATTTGCCAATGAATGTGAATGTGGTGAACACTGTAAACAGCTAAGCGGATACATCAACGCAGATATGAATAAATGCTTCTTTGTAGCGAATATAAACCATATGTATGAACCAGTGTTAAGAGTCCACAATTTAGACACTGAAAACATTGTCATCGACAAATTGCTAGGTGGAGCTGTATCAAGTCCAACCTTGTTAGTTATCAATGAGCCAAACTACTCGTTCCAACGGTTAAAGCAAACATGCGTTAGCATAAACTGTACACAATCTGTTTATGTTTCGACATGTAAGTGCTCAACAAATGAAAGCATTTTCGAAACCGTTTGGAGCAAAGTGACATTTTTCTTCAAAAACTACAACGAGATATTTTGGTGTATTATTGGTTTATTAGCGGTAGTCATTTGTATATTCATAGTGAAATGCGTTCTTTGCTAGAGGAAAACATTCAAGTTCTTACCATCAAAGTATTGTACCATATATGATTCATCATTTTGTATTATAGAAATACGATTCAATAAAACATCAAACAAATCACACTGTTCAGTATTGTCTTGTTCTTCAAGCCGTTGTTCATACAGACACTCGAGAGTGTTGTCAATCTTGAAAGGTCGGTGCGAATCCAAGAAAAACAGTCTGAAGTTGATGAGCTCTGAAATATCTGTGCAGTAGAGGTCGTATGTCAAGCATAACAAGCAGCTGTCCGTTTCTATCGTGTCGGTGAGATAGTCAGACAAGTGCGTCAAATATGATTTGATGTCAGTTTCATTTTCATGTTTCATAAGTCTAACAAGTTCATAAACAAAGGGTGGATGAGCAATCGAAAACGCGATTTCGCTATTGCAGTTAACAGTAAATTTTGAACCTGCCAATATTCTTCCTTGGCAGCACACGCGAGAGCATGGGGTGTTTATTAAGTGTACTTTTTCCAGCAGATGTTGATATTCTGGAAATATGTTGCACTGATCTTCCAGAAGTTGTAATAACAACGTCTGCCTTGGAACAATAGCTTGCAAAAATGTTTCCAAATCAAACACATTTAGGTCGTTACAGTTTTCACCGACATGAATGTTCAATTCAGGTTTTCGCTGCCTCACATATTGAACATCACAAAACGGCTTTTTGGTGGCAATATTAAACAAGTGTTGAAATGGTTCGATGAGGTCGTTTGTATTTTGACCATTCTCCGTATTGGTGATAACAAACAGATCTGAGTTTTGCATAGATCCAATTGTTTCTTGGACGCAGTTCATTTCATTGTTGAAAGTCATAAGTTCCTCAAGGAAGTCTTGTCCTATCGTTTCCATTTTGACAAATGGTTGAATACCACGATCGCTGCAACTCATATATGTGTTAAACATAATGCATTGGTAACTCGCCATATGTAACGTGCAGTCGCGCTATCGCTAGTGTCATTGCCATCCGAGGACAACGATGGCTATGACGGTCGATAAACTCGATTTAGCCGTTTATGGCACCGATTGTGAAGCGTTAGTAAAAGCACTACAACAATCATTTCGAGTCTTTAAACACAACTGCGATAAGCTGCCAAACATTTACAACAAATACTTGAAGGAGAAACAGTTTTACTCACTGTATGTTCGCTCACATATGGGTTCTGGAAAGACAACTCAACTTAGGAATATTATACGACACTTCAAACGATCATCGATACTATCGAAAAAGGAACTCAAAGCGCTGATTATATCACCACGACAAATGTTCACATCATGTATTGTCAATAAACTGAATGACTTTCAAGACTATAGACATGTGAAGAAGCCATATTCGTGCATCAAGCATCCTCGACTAGTCGTTCAGGTGCAATCGTTGAGACACTTTGAAGATATTGAAATCGACTCGTTCAGCGTCAAAGGTTATAGCGTCGTGATACTAGACGAAGCGCATAGCATTGTTGATGAGTTGTTCACAGATCTTATGACTCCTCAACAAAAACGACATTCCATAAATACCTTTGTAAAAGTGTTACGTGCTATACCGAGATGGATTTGCTTGGATGCTCATTTGTCGCTCGATTTGATCAACATATTTAAGGCCATTGATATTTCGAGCGGAATCGACAAACATATGATGTGCTTAATAAACACATATAAACGAGATGACTTCAAGCTCATCTTTTATCGAAAATGTTTGTATTCTGCATTGGTCATACGATTGCTCAAAGCCAAATTGAACAAATCAGCAACGTTTGCCAAATACAAGCCTTTGTTATGCACACAGAAGATAAAATGCTTATTTGACGAAGACCATTCCGATACAACAGAACACATTTTTCGAACAATATACATTAGAGACATGTTGCGGGGAAAGGACAGTAGCGATTTGTTAGTAGACTTACAAGATGAGTTGGTACGCGGTAAGAAAATCTGCGTTACTACATCGACGAAGAAACAAGCACAACTGCTGTATTCTGTGTTTACATCTTGTGCTTATGAAGTTATACTATTAACAAAAGACAGTAGCGAGGAGCAAAAGCGCAACTTTGCCAGCGAACCGGACAAATACATAAAGGGTTGTCAATTGTTCATCTACACAACAGCATTCCAAGTTGGAATCGATGTGTCTGCAACTGTTCCCTACTTTGACATCCACTACATATTCATGGAATGCTCAACTAACGTTCCTTCACCTGGTGCTTTCGTCCAGGCGTTGGGTAGAATACGAACGCTTAAAAGCAACACCTACAAAATTGTGGTAATGGATACTACCAAACGAAATATACTCGAAACGCTAGACAGTAACTCCCTTGTTCCTCTGGATCGAAATCTGATCATCCCTGATTGCAATGACAGCATCAAGGAATTGTTGACCAATTTCCATTTCAAAGAACGAGCTATCGGAAAAAATCCGGTTTTGTATTTGGAGATGTTCATCCGTCTCTTATCGTGTAAAGCTAAACCGTACGCATTGATAAATGGTGAGTTGTTTCCTGTAGACCAGGTTGTCAACTTTAACAACTTTCAGTATTCATACAACGACTACAACGTGTTTGTTGATACATTTATTAGACAATACGAGCATGAAATTCAACAAGAGTTAGACAAGTACATCAACAATATATGGACACGTTTGGAAACCAGCTCTATTTACGTGTCAACGCTAGTCAACAACTTCGATGCCTTCATTCTTCTACCAGATAACCTGAGCCGAAGCGAGTGTTTGCTAAAGGTGTGTCAATTCACATCGTTTCCTTTTGGATTTGTATACACATATATTTTTGGTACAGACAACGAATTGAAAGAAAACTACTGCGAGCAAAATATCAAAACGTACTTTCCAAAGTGCACGTTAAACGATCTGAATAGGCTCAAAGGTGTGTTTGGAACATTCGTGAAATGTTGCTCAATGAATTCGCCGTGTCGATGGAAACTCATAAAAGACCATTACCAGCTGTTCCTTCATTCGTTCAAGAACGATATTGTGTTCTGTTATAGCAAATTTGTAAACGTGGTTGTTAGTCGGGCTGCATCTATAGACGATTTGTTTCGGAAACTACTGTCCAAAGCGCTACGAGTGTTTGTATTCAATGACTATGTTGACTTAACAGAGTTGAGGTCGTATACAACGATTATAGATGTGGACAAACTGATCAGCTATAACACGACGTAGTTAGTTGCTAGACTTCTAGCCAGCATAACATATCTGTAATCACATGTGCAATATACAATAAAATCAAACAACTGAATAAACATTTCAGCGTTATTATTTCAGGCGACATGATTTGCATTTGTGTGACGTGAACCATTTTTGGTTGATATACATTTTTTCCTCGTTACTGTTGAGATATGCCTTTCTCATTTAGCCGGCGTTCAAATATGGTGCGATTGATATTGACAAATTTACTCTTATCGTGAGAGTCAATAAAATGATAGCAATAGTTAGCACTGGACGAAGACTGGTCGTTTCTATCACATACGTTAGATCTTCCAGTTTTCAGATATCCAGTGTTTTTCTCACAGCTTAGACATCTGTACGAATCAGGAAATCGTTCGTTACCCTGAAGAGTGATATGACTGTATAGCTTAACTAACATCTCTTCCGTGGATTGAAGAAAACTCATTTTTTCTTCATTTATGTGAAATCGTTTCCAATAATTGAACCATATGGAATCGAACACGTTGCATAAATCTGGTAAAGTAGTGGCGGTATTCTCAGAACAAAAGTTATCATAAAGCGATTTGTCATCGTGACTCATTTCTATGACTCGAATTAGTCTTTCATACGATACTATACATGCTCGTAGACTAAACGAGACATTCATGTAAAAATAGTCATATTCAAAATCACCCAGGTTGATCGAAGTAAGAATTTCCAAATTACGTTTGAACGCTGGAAGCAAATTGTTTAAAACAGTGAACGACAATTGCTGAGAGGCCTCGGCAAGATATCGACATTTTTCTATCAATGACAATGCAACCAATAATTCACACTGCGTTTCAGATCGTAACTCAAACGAAGCCATAACTAACGTTAAACAAAAAACACAACATATTGTTTCATATACAAATTTATTGAACGATCGGTTTGACAACATTGACAAAACAGTTTGCAATCTTTCGAACGATATCGCATAATTTGTGATTGCATTTTCTGATGTGCATTTGAAGATCTTTATTGGGAATCGTTAGTTCTGTAGCTTCCTCCTTGCCAAAAATCATATAGGCTCGACCGAGAATCACAAAAGGTTCAAATTTGTTTTGTTGGCATATCACGTTGGCTTCTTGGTACCACTCTGAGAACACTTGCTGAAATATTTCTGGTTCGGCCATATCGCGTCGTAGTTTACCAAAGTATTTGTGTTTTGGATATCCTATTAACTCACAAAAATGTTCTGCGTTACTCGCGTCTATGTTATTTATGAACACCTCTTGTAGGTAGTGAAACGAAGAGTAAATGGTCTTTGGATCGCTTTCTGCAGAATTTCTCTTTACACGAAATGGGAAGGCCGATACTATTGCAAACTGGTATCTACCATTGCCCAAATCATTGGCCGCAATGCAAATGCTTGTCTCTCCGTCGTACGCGTATTCATCAACTTTGCCTCTTGTCAGTTTATCAACTAATGGGCAAAACGTAAATGCTGGTGTTAGCGTACTTTGACTTGGTATGATGACGTGTATTTTGAGCTGCAAAAATGTAGCTGCTGCTTTTACTTCAAGAAAAGGTGGTAATGGACTAGGGTCAAAATGTCTAAGCTGTTCATCCACATAACTGGCAATGCAAACATTTTCCTCTTCTTCTAGCTTTTCATACAGGACTCGATTGCTCCACGAATGTTTCAAAAAATGAAGTATTTCGTGACAGAATTCATGCCTAAATTCAGTAGTTCCAGTTATCGCGAAAGATAAAGCGGCATACAAATCTCTGCATGGAAGTGTTGATAACCGCCCAGTTTTCATTTGATAAAAAGGTTCTGGAGCCTTGATGTTTAACCTACTTTGTAAGAGGTTTTGTTGCTGTCGCTTGTTCAGAAAATGATACATCTTGATTAGCAAAACACAAACGACAAAAATGAGCTAAATACATTTTTCTCTCAAAATAACTATTAACAGCAAATTGTTAGCTAAAAGCCTTAAATAAACCTCATAATGGCAACGTTCGCGGACGATGTATTACCGCTTCCTATCACATATCTCCAGAGACATAAACTAGCGAAATTGGTTTGGGAAACGGCATTACCAGGCAAACCGTTCCCTGGATTAAAGACACATTTAGAGGTAGCATATGATGGACCGTTTCGAGTTAAAATACTAGATTCAAACAAGCTTTCCTTCTACAAATCGCTGTCCTGGTATTTATTTGCAACAGAAGACAATTTCAATCTTGTACATAACGCAATTGTCAAACATGCAAGAGACAATACCTCTGCTTTGAAAAAGATATTCCTGAAAGAAAGGCCGTGTGGTGATGAATCGGAAAATGTGTTTGACTATCTGAGGAATTCAGCAAGAACAAATAGAAATGCGTCGTTAATAGATGTTTACACGGCAGCACATTTTCTTAAATTTGGCATCGCGTTATTTGATTCTAGTGAACACACAAAAATAACGATGATTGGACCAGAATGCGTTGATAAACATACAGCTAAATCTGACCATCCATTCGCTATTTTGCTATCCTGGTCTTCTAGCGGCGACAAAAACACGTTTCATTTTGCACCTATAAGATCTTATACTAGAAGCAAACACTCAACAGTAGACGAAGACGATGAACCCGAAAATGAGCAATCGGTTATGAAAAGCACACAAACTGAATTTGCGTTAAGTTTAACGAAAGAAGAACTAAACTCCAATGTTGTTCTAGCCGACTGTTGTAATAACAGCTATGTAACGATACCATATGTAATTGCCAAATCATACTCGGACAATCTAGCCGAATTTGTTGGTGAAATACTGGAAACCAGTATGTCTGTAACCACTTTACAGATACTAAAGGCGTACATGATCGGACCCTCTAAATATCTGAGTAAAGATCTGAATGCTGATCTGTACGAATTCGCTAGGCGATGGAAAATTCAGTCTCTTGTAAACAAAATCGATGATCTGGTAAATCGCTCGTCGCTTAACAACGTTATAAATTTTGCGAATGACATTAGTTTGTCCGATTCAAGTCAATTCTACAAGTATATAGAAACTCTTTTATACCGTTCAAAATTACACGATCTAAAGCGTATACACATTAATTCGAAGAGCGAATGCCACATTAAGCTGAACAGTTTTCTCGACAGAATGATTATTGCTAAAGAAAACTCAAAACCACTTGCGTCCTGGTACAAGTTACCACACGTTTTAGTTTGTGCCGACACAGAATCTCGATACTTCGGACAGTACTTTAATGGTGAAACCTGGTGCTCATTGTTTCTCTCTGAATCAATAAAGCGCGTGTTGCCATACTTGGTAGACAACAAGTACTGCGTGTTTGATGACACGTTGTATTTCATAAAAGATCAACACACTTTAGGTGAAGTGTATTTGATCAACAATCATAGCGGAATTGTTACTTATAACGACATTCCATCGGGGGTGTCCAATCCAAGAATAGCAACCACATCGGATAAAACAGCCATGCTATTACTTTCGAACGAAACTGATAGAAAAGTTGCAGAAGTTTTAAAGGTGTCTGATAGTCCTGTAACGATATCCCCATGGCGAACTATCCCTCCAGAACAATACCAATTTACATTCGTCGAACAAGGGTGTATTTTGTACGAAATAGAGAACTATAAATTAGCACTGAAAACCGATGCGGCAAGACCAACGCAAGCACTCGTTACTGTTCACTGTTCAGCAAAGTCACCAGAAATCTACCACTATGAAATCACCGACTGTCAAATATTTGCAGAGCGTCGAGCTACAAACAACATGCATCGAGTACAGATACCTAAACAGAGGAACGAATCGTCAAAATTTTTCATTGTATCTTTGCCAGTTTTTGCTGAACATTTTGCAGCGTACTACGCTTAAACGAAAAAACAAGTATATACGCACAAACCATTGTATGATATGTATGTATCACTGTAAAAATATGGATGATGGTATGCATTTCAATGAAAGTCTTGTTTACATAAACAATTTGTCTGTCACGTTTTTTGCACTCGTTTTCTTGCTTTACGGGTTGTTTAATACACAACAAATGCTTCGATTTTATAAACTGAAGTTTTACGTGGTATTCATAGTTCACTTTTACGGAATGATACTAAATGGACTACACGGTATAGTCGTTCACCACAAGGTCGTAAATCTATCATTGGCACTGGAGCTGAGTGTGTTTGCGATACTGTTCTGCATATTTGTTATAACGCTATTTTGGACATACTGGTTTTACCTGAAGCGAATCTACTCTATGGCGACGGGCTATCCGTTTAAAAGTTTCTCTCGAATTATGCAATGGATGCTGTTTTGGAAAGCCAAACACAGAGATTACTACGATTACGAAAGCATGCCAAATGATGACAACACGCTCGATGAATCAGCTTCGTTAGGCGAAGAAGTAGAAGATGAGGACGAAAGTGTTCAATCCACTTGGTTCATGTACATGAACTATCAAATTTTAGGCAACTATTTGTTTGCACAAATATTCAACATCTTTGCTCTAATGTGTACATACTTTATCAGATCAATGTCTTATATATCAAACATTGACGGAATTGCACACTTAACCTTCCTCAGCATGGGTATGGTTGTGTTTTGCATGATTTTGGGTTATTTCGATTTTAGATACAGACGATTCACCAAGTCGTTTATCATGCCACATTTAACTTTACTAACGATACTTTTGGCATGGATGATCGAAAACTACAAACGATTCAACAAAGTAAGACCAGAGCCTGTTTCGCTTATTCTATTTATTGGTACATTTATGCACACAGTGATCAAATTTTCGTTTCTGAGTGAATACACAGGGAGAAAGAGTTTGAAACAAAACTAGGTAGCTGTCACAGTATCGATAAGTAGTGTATTGATATTTTTGAAAGCGTATTCTGTATTAGATATTAAAGTTTGCAAACTGACTATGTGTGTCTGTGTTTCTTGAACCCAGAGTTGAAAGGTTTTGAGTTGATTCAAGATATCGTCGCAAACTGATTCTATCGCAATATCCATACTTTTAACAACTTGCAAAATATGTTCTGTGCGACTTGCCTGTAGTTTGGATTGTTTCAATAGTTCAACGTTCTTAGTAAAAGTTGAAAACGTTTCAGATGTTAAAATGTCAATTGAGCCGAAATCTGAAACAGTTTTATCAATTTCGATCTGAGTCCGTTTTGCCAAATCTCCTATGGTACTTCGAAACTCATGTTTTGGCTCGTAAATACGAAAGAATTCTGACATAAGTGTACTGAATGAAAATGCGATAACCTGCAAATGAAGTTTAGCTTCATTGGCTTGGCTAGTGAATAACTTCGAAAACATCGAAAGAATGTTAATGTGATTTGCAACACTCTTAAATGTAATCATAACGTTTTCTAGTATGCATTCAAGTTCCTTCATATTGTATCAGTCATTTCATCGTTATCGCAAAATGTGTCTCTAAACGATAATAGGTCAAAAAGACGCATTTTGCGACGCAAAGATATGTGTTCGATTTTAGCGAAATATTCGTCAAATGTTGGATCAGAAGACATCGAGTACAACAGGAGTGGTTTCAAAACTTCATCTTTGAAAGATTTAGACATTCTCGTGTAGCCTTCAATATCGTATTGGTAGTTGCCATCATTTGTTATCGAAATACATTCGCGAGGCTTGTTAGCTGCAATTTCTATCCATTTGTTTCGAAGTTTTGTCTGAAACGGATGATGTCCGGTAGCTGCAAAGAAAACTGTTATAGCCACAGACCAAAGTTCTGAACCAATAGGTACTTCGATTTCCACGTTTTCGCCTTGAAGAAGCAATCGAGGAAGGATGAATTCTTTTGTTCCACACAAAAACCCTTTATACGTTAGTGTTTCTGTGCAAAATTCAGTGGCTATGCCAAAGTCAGTTAAAATAAATATGTCTCTTCGTTGATCGTATAGTATATTTGCTGGTTTGATATCCCTATGTATAATGTGAAGATCGTTAACTAGGTAGAACAGAGCATTGCTCAAATGTTTGATCAGTAGGTAAATTCTCTCTTCGGATAATCCAAACATGTTTTCAGTGTAATTGGTAACAAGCTCATGAAGAGAACACGCGTACATGTCAAACAAAATGACTTGTTGCTCATCATAAGAGTGTACATATTTGATAACGTTTTCGTGATTAAGCAATTTTACTCGAGCTAATTCATCATCGTATTCCTGCTGTTTCTTGAAGCTTTTACCAGCATACAATTGCCCGTTTGTATGATGATACCAAATCTGCACATTCCCGAAACCACCTTTTCCCAACATTGCGGGATGTGTAAACGACCAATACAATACATCAGTGGGCTGAACCTCACCATCGTTTGTTTTTATTGTTTTGGTTGATGTTTCGTTTGTTTGTTGTGTTTTTCTTTTGCGATTCATGATATCTGTACCATATGTGAAATAAACAACAACATATTGGAGTATCTTTGTATACTTTATTTTTCATTTCAAGCAAATACGCTCATAACAAGAACACAAAGCAGCATTTTTTATGTCAGTACATGGTTTTGCATATGCTATTATATTGTCACAAAATTGCGGAGGTACAATCATTTTCAGCAGCTGATGTTCACTGTTGACATCCATCGCAATTAGTTTATCCACAAAAATCTCAACGCTATACTTTGGATGAACCCAGTAGAATGTGTTTTCGATTTTGTTGTACTGAGACACGTAGCTGTATGATCGGACAAACACAGCTGATACATTACTTGCATCCATTGAACATATTCTGTTTGAATCTATGTTTGCGTTTGATCCAATCTTATAGAAAACTTGAATCGAAGGATTGAGTTTCTGAATGTGAGTCAGATGTTTCACAAAATAGATATCGCTGTCAGTGGAATATACGTATATAGATTTCATGTTAACATTTGGCGAACGACTTGATAAATGTTATTGTCAAACTTTCCCTGACTATATTTCGATTTAAGGCAGTCATGCTTTAATATATAAAATCGTTTCGTTGAGATTTCAATAACAATGTTATGTACACAACATGTCACAAATCTAGCGACCGAGTTAATGGCTGGCTTATAACGCAAATTATTGATTTGAAGTACAGAATTTGCTTTCTCACACTCTTCTGTCAGCTGTTTTACGTGTAAGAATTGGTACATTTGCAAGAAACAGTGATTTAGAACATCCAATGTTGTCTTGGGCGTATGTAACACTGCTTTCTTTTTCCGAGGTTTAATGACCAACAACGGATATTGTGCGATTCCCAAATATTTTTCATACGTTGAACCAGTTAGTTCAAAACATTTCAGGAGCGTAGTCATAATGTCCTCGGGTGTACTCGTTGCAAAATTATCAAGGTTCGATACAAATTTCGTCTTGTCAAAGGTCATGTGTAAGTCATCGATACTTTTGAGAAGAACATATTGGACATCTTCCGTAATATGTTTTCTTACTGACTGAAACAAATGCAAATTCATTCGTATGCCATTGAGCGATGGGTCATTGATGACTTCGATGTGCTTATCTTTTATTGGCACAAAATAGAAGTAGTATACAGCCATGCCTATACCGTTGTGGTGGTTATTACACTTGTGGCGTTAATAATGTTAATAGTCAACCCCTATCAAAATCACACAACGAAGTCAGTATTTGTCAGACAATGCCGAGCAATGATCTGAGAACGATGCTGCCAAAGTTTGCAGTAGATCTAGATCGAATATTTGACCGATATGAACAAGTATATATTTTGGGAGACTTGCACGACAACGAAGGCATACTTAAAACGTTTATACTTGAAAACAACATCGGTTTCATAATCCAGAGAGACGATGAAACAGACGTCACTGATATAGGAAATTTCTACTTGAAGCCACGAGTGTTACTTGTTTTTCTCGGAGACGTTTTGTACAAAACAGAAGGATGCTTCAAAAGCGTTATGCGATTCATTCTGAACAACAAGAGCAATTGTTTACTGTTATTGGGGAACAATGAAGTGAAATTCGTCTACGAACACATTCATCTGTTTTTGGAAGTAGCTGAGAAGTTTATCCCCAAATGGCGATTCTTCTCTATGCTGAGTGCAAAACAATCAAATCAAAATTTCAAACTGGTAAGCATGATTTACTCGCTGGTTGAATGGTATAGATTCGGATGCAATGATAAGCTACGAAGAGAATGGACTTGGTTCTATGAGTGTGTTCTGAAAGACTATCAGTCAGACAAAAACAACTGCGAAAATTTGATGATTCTAATGTATATTCTGACGGAGAGTATCATTGTTGGATATTCGAACAAGCTGAAACTCGTACTTGTACACGCTGGCCTCAACCCACTGAGAAAACTCAACAAACAAAGAACATCAGATATGTGCAACATCCGAAACGTAAAAAAGACATCGACACCCTGGTTTCGCTGTTACCGGAATTTCAACTTCACGGTGTTGTTTGGACACTGGAGCGCTTTGACAACGAGAGAAAGTACAATCAAACCATTTGTGTTTCAAAACGCCATTTGTTTGGATACTGGATGTTGTCATACAAACATCTTGAGCTATATTTCACTTTATCCACATACTTTGTCAGGCAATGCATGTTTCCAAAATTTACGTACTATTGCGACAAGCAATGGTTATTCATTTTGTGAAATTGCTATCAAATGATGGAATAAATCTAAAAATCGTTTACTATACAGTGGTTTGTTGTTTTGTTCAAGATAAACACACCATAAGTCTTGTCTTTCGTAGAAGTACAGAGTGTTTGCTTTCAAAATATATTCGCCAGTAATCGAAGACACGGTTCCACGTTCTGCCCGTTTTATAGATAAGTTCGGATATCGTTTTTTGAGGATCAAAAACAGAACTGTCAAAGTTTGTATTTTTTGCAAACGTGGAATAATATCGTCGCTGAATATCTCGCCTATATCACTGACACAATGCTTTACAAAGTTAGCCACAGTTTGAGATTTGTTCACATTTTGAAACTTTACGGTATTGTAAAACAAACTCAGAATGGTATCAGTTCCGTTTAGGATGGATTCGTTTTTGTAGTAAAACTGTTCCATAAACTTATTGAACGCATACACCGTATTAAGACGTTTTGGTAAGCTATACACTCCTGGTAAAAACAAAAGGTTAAAACAGTGTTGCTTGTGCTTATTATTCAAGCAATCTTTGATGGTGAAACCGAACAAACAATCCGATGTGTTGTAGGAATCAAGGCAAATTTCCTGTCCTAACTGTACTATAGTCGTTGCGAAATTCTGTAACACGTTTTCAGTAACAAAACATTGATGCAAAAAGTTCTTGATGAATGGAGATATTAGTTTGGGAGCATAGAGCCATCCGTACTCTTGTATGGCTTCGCGAAACTTTTTCTCCTTTTCGTGCTCACGAACTGATTTTTGAGCACTCATGAAATTTTTCATTTTTCGCTTTACGTTAACGAACGAATCCTGTCCATCAGTATCTTCTTCAATGCGACACTGAATCTTGTCCTCATTATTGATTGTTTCAAGAAGGGTTGCTGTCGTGTTTTGTTGCACGAAATATGGGTTAACGAACTGTTTGTCAAAGACGTAATCGTTGTTTTGCTTGATTAGGTTCATGGCAAATGTTGACATACTTTCATCATTGTTGCCGATTGAAGAGTAAAATTTGTCGTCCAACGAGTTGAAGGATTGGCAGGTTTTAGTATTCAAAGCATTGAGTTCACTGTTATACGAAATGAGATACTGATCTAAGAAGGTGGTGTTAAGTTGTTGCAATTGCTCCATTGATTAAGGAAAAAAAGTATAAACGCATAGATACGTTTGTGTATGTGTATATATACAAATAAAAACATCCAACCATGTCGCACGAAAAGGATATCGAAGCAGCAAGAAACTTTTTAGGCACTGGTCCAGAGTCACTTTCATCAGTTAGTGAGCCACCGCACAAAAAATCGAATAAAAAACGAACAGCTGAAGAAAAGCACGAACAACGAGAACTTACAATGTCTGTTGATAAAGACTACTGTCAAACGCTTGTACAACTTGTCAAAAAGCCAAACTCCAATCTAAAGGAAAAGTTTGAAGAACTATTTCGATTTCGATTTGGAATCGAGCCAGTTGTTGAGAAAGATATTCAACTTCAATCGGTTCTCAATCGCGAAAACATTTCCAACAAGGATTGGATGCTCATCACACAAAAACATTTCAACGAATTCTAGTCAAAAGCAGCACAGGAACGGATTGTTTCGATAAAGAAATTACACTTGAAACTCAAAATGTCAATTGCTACGAGACGCTTTGTCCAGGGCCATTGATTGCTGACTGAAATGGGTTAACGAATTTTGAATCAACTTTTTTGTATTAACATGCAATGTACAAAGAATAAACACGTATATGCAAGTATGATTGTCTTGTTAGCTTTTTTATCGTTCGTGTACTACACTAGCGCTATTAAATCACATCAGTTTCATTTTTCCGGTGGCAATGTTGTTTACGGCAATGTACCACATTTAGTTCATATTGTAGGTTATTGGCACATCAATAAATTAGACCCGAACTTTCATCCATTGCTTGAAGCTGGATACGATCCAGATACTGATTTGAAAGGGAATTTGTATGTCTGTAAAACGAATATTGAACGCAAATATAGGTTAATTAACGAAGGTGCAGAAAGTGACAAACAGAAGAAAATAAACCAAATGATTATGCAATCCAAGACGAGTGAACGATTCGGGGTCATACGTCCGTATATCAATGTTAGTGGTTGTGATGTCTTGATGACAGCGGATCACGAAATCCACTATAATCAACCAGAACTTCCCCAGAAAAAAGTAAAGCGATTCTCGTTCCATCACAACTTTACAGTACATGAACCACTGTTATTTGTTGACGCGTGGGGGGTTGCAACATTTCAATATAGATCAAAAGAATCCGATTCGTTGAAAATGAAGTACTGTGAAAACGATGATTCTTCGTTCCCCGTTATATTTAACAAGAGACCAGTGTGCCCGCGACCTGCCCTTAAGTCGATAATTACAGATGATGGAAGATTAACAGTTTATAAACCAAACATTCTTTCGGTGCAGAAAAAAGCACACCAATGCTTTGTTGAGTATACGTACATTCACACGTATGGTCATGTTATATGGAATGAACCATTGGTGAAAAAAGTATGGCCAATGAGTGTTGAAGATTGTATGTTTTGGATCGAGCACAAAACATGCAGAATACCAAATTTGCATGGCGGTAGCGATTTGGATCCTGTTTATGATTTTAACCCAGCTTTGATACAGATAACCCCATCAAGACTCGCAACAACAAACAAAATCACAATAAAACACGATCTCTGGGGCACACGTAAGTACAGAATTGCTAATTGCATAGTTGATACAGGGTTCGTTAGAACTAGACCACCATTTCAAACACTCATTACTCCGTGGGGAATTATACCGAACGACTATTTGTATAAGTCGAATTATACTCGTGAGGGTGGTGAGGTCGTTGTGTGGGAAGCGTTTAAAAAAGAAGATATTTGCAATTATGTCCCTATGACCTCTCTACAGGCTACACGAATAACATACAATTCCAAAGATTATCTAGAGCAAGATCCACATCCCGGAGCAACTGAAATGTATCAGTGGGTTTCGGATGCAGAAAAGAGTGTGTACGTAAGCGATAATACACAAATCACCACCGTCGAACTTTACAACTGCATAGAAAAAGAAGAAAACCAAACATTGTACACTATAAACAACGGTATAATACTGTCTTGGGAAAATGGAGTTAAAATGGATAGCGATGACGAGGATTCGTTATTTGGAACGAGCGACAAAATGTACCACCCTCATTCCGCTTATCTTGATCTTACGCATAGAATTGATGAATCCTGTAACGACGATGATGATTGCGGTGATTTCTTGAGTGATGTAGGAAGCAACGAGCCGTTTCAAAAATCAAAATCATGCGATCAAAACGCGGATCCCAAATGCAGGCAAAGTTATTCGATCGAGAAATTAAAAGAAGAAATCGGTCGTTCAAAATCGCTAGAAAAGAAAGTAGTTTTCAACAAAAGCTTAGGGGTTGAAGACAACAATTTAACACCTCTGTTTAGCACGGTCTACTATATTCAATACAAATGGGAAGAGTATCAGAAACAAGATATTATACGCCGTGCACAGACCTGGTGTGAAAACCAACAACATTTGTATGACATTCAACTGCTGTTAGCTAGAATTTCACCATCAACTATTGTTTCGTCTTATCTTAACAGACCCGCACAAGCAACTTCGATCGGTAATGGTGTATACTCGACACATTACTGTCAGACGATTGAGCAGTTTATTGTAGTTGATAGTTTAATCGTGAATAATACTGAACAAGCACCTTATTTGGCTGGAAAGACATTTGCTGATGTGTATGCGTCTGCTGGAGTTACAATATCACCGAGATTATGTTTTACAATGCCAATTGTTGTTTTCAAAAACAGTCACTCTGTAGACGATTGGAAAATTGGCCAACTACAACCCGATCAATCAATATCTACTATAAGTTATCCTTACATCGAAGAATGTAAATTTGGTCGGTACTTATTTCACTTGGTAGATGCTCATATTCACGTATTTCAAAACTACAAGAGAATCAGCATTACACCGATTGAAGTTTTGTATAATCACGCTTCAAGAATAAGAGAGTCACACGATCATTTGAACAAACTGAAAAACAACGAAACTACAAACCGCAACCAGATAGACCCGTTACTTGAAAGTACAGAATTCATTGACATTTTTACGAAACAAGATGTTCAAAAAATAAAGCCGATGGTTCTCGGTTTTCAAAATACTGAACTGTATTCATATCATCAAAAACGGCGCGTCATATCGAGTTTAGAAGATCTTTTTGTATATGCAAGTGAAGAGCGGTTTAACGATCGCGTTCTAACAGCTTTAACAACAGGATTTTTATCAGACTCATACGGTAGTGGAAATTGGTTTAAGGATGTCGTGAATGAAATTGGTAACGGCTTGAAAATAATAACCGATGTTGGAGCTGGTGTCATAGGACATGCCATAGGCAGTGCTGGCGGATTATTTGGAAAATCGCTAGGGACATTAGACCAAGCCCTAGGTTCTGCGGCAGATTTTGTAAGCGGTGGGTTAATGCAGATTTTGCTGCCTATAGCAGCCATAGCTGTTTTGGCATTTTTCGGGTACCTATTCATGAAGAAGAAACTTATGTCTGACGACGATGAGACGCATTACCAAAGTTATCAAAACATGCCACCACCTAGCTATCGACAATGCGGTAATATGAGACGTCGGTATAACTCTTGCAGTGAATTTCAGACCGAGTTTTGACAACGTTTGTCTCGATAAAAATGTATATATGTATGTGACTATTCACAAATGCCAAACTCAACAATGGCTAGTGAATCGCAAGACGATACCAGCTCAGTTCTATCAAAGCTATTCCCAATGGTCGAGCATGAATTGGAAACAACATCTCAAACCAAAGTTGGTATATTCACGGCTGGCGATGCAATTGCGAACAATGCCTTGATTATGTATCGACATCTTGTTAACGCACTCCAAGCGTTAGATGAATATTTGAATAACTGTGATGCTGACAATAAAACTCACGGAATCTGTTCCGATATAATCAACGATATATATGATTTCCAAGAACAAACATCGCATTTGTACAACAGCTCGACAGAAATGATAAACACAATCAACACCAAATAACTCACGAAATATGTATTTAGCTATATGTATGCTTTAATACGTGTTCAATAAATCGTGTGAACAATGAAACCAATATTTGCTATTTTGTTTGTTTTTCCCTGTTGTTTAGCATCTTGTGTGAAACAAAAGAGTTGCTGTCCACACGAGTTCGATTATTCCCTTTGTTCTTCGCAAACACATCCAAAGTGTTACTGTGATCGAGCATGTATTGTTCGCGGTGATTGTTGTAGCGATTATAAAGAGTATTGCTTGCGATCCGAACCCGAACCTTGTTTATTCGATGAGTGGACCCCTTGGAGTTCGTGTTCAACTAGTAAATCTTGTGACATTGGTTTTAAAACGCGGACACGAGACGTAAAACAATTTGGCAACTTTAATTCAAAGAACCAGTGCAATTTATCAGCATTAACCGAATCAAAGATATGCGGTGATGTAGGCTGCGTAGATATTCATATGCGTAGAATTCGAAATAGACAGCAATATGCAGCCGATAATTTCCATTATAGTACGGCTTTATACGAGTACAAAGGTGGTAAATGTACAAGATTTGAACCAAAATGGTCGTTTGCGTGCATAATGTGTGCTGATAGCTCTAGATGTGGAAACGATGTTTTCTCGGTAGGCGACACCTTGGATGTATACTACCAAGACGACGATTGTCGTGGGATGTGGGAAAAAAGAACAGAGTCTTTGTATAGAACACAATGTTTTAATCAAGTAGATGTAAACATTTATGCATTTTCGATTATCACAAATCCAAATCAGTAATGATGAATGAACTTATTTTTCGACATATTGGACACGAATATCGATTGTAACTTCTGTTAGTTATTGTACAAGAACGACACATAGACAAATGATAGCAACTTGGAAGCAAGCAATTTTGCCAGTTAGTGACACACAAACAACATCTTCGCTCAGAAGCCTTCTTTTCCAAATGTTGTTTTGCATTGTGTAATTCCTTGATCGAATCATCCTGCAATAGTGTAGATGTCTGCTTTTCAGCAATGCCAATAGTGATGTTTAGTGCACTCATCATTTTCTCGAAGTCGTAAGCAAAAATCTTGTTCTTGATGAGAATGCCTCGGATGTAATCTAAACTGCCATCGTTTGTTTCAGGATATGTTTTTGTTCGCTCAGACTCAATAAATAGCTCATACTCGTTTTGTTTTTCAACTGAGTCAATGTTTTCAAAGTCATGTTGTGATTGGAGCGTAAACTCATTTATTTCACTTTGCGTATGATGCAAACGCGGAATCGAATGATCGTCGTAGTATTGATGTTCAAATGTTTCATCGATGGATATTTCATTTTTGCAAATCTGTAATAAATGATCATGAGAAGCATTTGGTTTGTTTTGTTTCTCTTTAAACAATGTTTGTAGCAAACGTTTTAACATGTAACAGCAGTAAAAGTTCGATGTTCCATCGCAGACAAGAACATACAATGGATGTCGTATGACTTTTTTGAAAGCGAGAAAAGAAACTGCTTTTTGCGTTTTTCCAAACACATGTGTCGACTGCGTACAAGTTCGGCTAAACACATGGCGGGTGTCTTTCAGCACCGTTTTCAATAATTTGTAAACCCAGTTTGGTATATTTATGATAAGAAATTCCCTAGAGTGACTGGACGAAGCTGTTAAACAGACTTTCGATCTGGATTTTTCGCCAGAGCGTACTTCAACCTCAATTGCGTTTGTGTATTTTTCAATTTTACACGGTTCTTGTGGCCAAGGTAACAAATGT
This sequence comes from Congeria kusceri, assembly GCA_027627225.1. Classification (NCBI taxonomy): domain Eukaryota; kingdom Metazoa; phylum Mollusca; class Bivalvia; order Myida; family Dreissenidae; genus Congeria; species Congeria kusceri. The sequence goes on along the minus strand of CM051035.1, from coordinate 57,406,003 downwards.
GTTTCGTATTTTGACGTACATGGCGACACTTTGAATGTGATCGTGTTCATGATCAAACATCAAATGAACAGAAAATCCTATATCGCAAACATCATATATGGCAATTATTAATATTTCAATTAGGGACTAAAGTGATTGTCGTTGCGACGGACTCAGTATGAATAAGCAACAATCTAGAGAGTTTTTAAGTATGAAATTGCAGAATCGCGTAAATGAGGCCAAATGTAAAGCGTTGATAGATGACAAACTGCTTTCAAACTTGTTCGCTCACGATATACAGCAAATGCATTACGAGACGGTCCACAAGAAACTAGAAATGGCCTACGGTATGAAAAAGCTATCGGTGGCTCATAACAAATATCTGTGCAATGCCCTCGAACAATATTCAAAGGCGATAAAATCCAATCAAGAGTTACTTAAAACCGTCAATTCTCAGATAAACACAGTTATGGATAAAGAGAAGGATCTATTGGAACTTCGCGAAGAGACAATTTTGGGTGTAAAAGAAACGATGGGCTTGGAATTCATTTCTATTTTACACGATGATACCGGTAATGATAGTGATGATAACAATGACAACATAGAAGCTATATTGCCACCAGTTCCTATCAGTATTCCAGAAATTGATGAAAAACCAAAAAAGTCATTAACGTTTGGAAACGTGATAATCAAAACATTGGATGAGGTTGAATCTGAACGACAGGAAAATGAAGAAAAACAACAGGAGTCAAGTCAAGAATTTATTGACGAAGACAAAATTATTCAGATCATTTGATGCCAATGATATCGCATGCAATTTGAAATCTGTTTGAAGTATTGTTCTGTTTTACCTTACTGTTTGTATATGATTGCTTGTTAATAAAAAATGCTGGTCCTGAATCTCTGTGTTGTTTTTCTATGTTGACTAGTTGGTTTTGGTTCAAAAACGTATTGCAATTCCCCAGACATTCTTTTTTCAAGAGTTTCGTTAGATTTGCATAATCTCTGATGTTGGTCGTCTTTGTTTTGATACCGAACAGTATCTTTTTTAAGAATTCAACGACATCCAAATCGTTTGTCACTCGTTCTCGCTGTCCACACACGTTGACGAAATAGTGGTTTTTGATTGTGTCGGGGTCCAAAGTACTTACAAGGTGCATCGCTGCTTCGTTATCGCTCAGTAGCTGATCTTCGTGTAGTGTAGTCATTATTGTTAACACGGCCGCGTCTAACACTGTAACTGAGTGATAAGGCATTGCATCGAAGTAAAGTCCCAACACAGCAATTGCATTACTGTTGTACGTTGAACATACAGAACACGTTGTTATCGGTGTTCTAAATATTCTCTTCACATTCTCGGTTTCTGACCAATAATTGTGGTAGATATTTGCAATATCTCTGTACGTTTCATTGAACTCGGAGGTAAAGAGTAATTTTGCCAGCATGATTAATTAAAAAGCTCAATTCTTGAACACATCTTCATATATTCAATTTTACGATTTTCCATTCGATCCACTGGCCTGAATCTTTTCTCTTCGTGTAACTCTATGTATCGAATGCCTTTTCGAAACCAGTATTGACTAACAATTTCTTGGATGTAAAATGGATTACCGTGAATGCAATTGACAAAATAGACCGGGTTGATTCTAACCATGCCGACCGAAACCATAAAAATGATAGTAGCGGTTATATCTGCGGTGGTGACTGTGCTAAATGTAACGTCTTCATTCAAAATCGACATGAAGATATCGTGTGAATCCCATGTTATTGCGTGCGATGACGCCCAATACAAGTTGTTGAATTTTTTGACAACTGGATAAACGATATTTTGGTTTACGGTAGCAGTTGGTGAATAGTTTACCAAAAGTCTATTGACGTTAGTTTCGTTGTATCCTGAAATACAATTCATCGCCAGAAACGAGTTGATGAAAAACACTAGTATACTTTTCACCACACGATCGATTATCTTAGTTCGTGGTTTGCCGTAACTTCTCAGTATGTGATCAAAAATCTCTCCACATTGAGTTTCAAAACTGTTTCGAAACAACACTGGTTGATGCAAAGACCATGTTTCTTCCATGCTGTCCAGCAAGCAAATGAGTGTTTGTACACTTTTTGCTATAACAAGTAAACGTTAACAGTCTTGATTATGAATCAACAAGATGAGTTTTTGCATTGACGTCCCTATCAACAAATTTCGGTCAAAGCATTTTGTGTTCGCAACTCCTAACGAACGTCTTGTATTACGCGATCTCAACCATGCCAGGCACACGTTTACACTTCGCTTTGCTAAATCTAACGTGAGTATTCGAACAGATACAGTTTTGACAGATAGCAGTTCGCTTATTCGATTATTTGCATTGGTTTTGATTCACGAAATCAGTGTTTATTTACGAACTCACTCAGATTCATGCACCGGACAAAGTTTTGTGCAACGCTTATCATTGCATCAATTACAGAAAGAAGTGGATCGTGTAATGTGCAATTCAAAAGCACTATTTCTCTATCAAACTATCGAATATCATTTCAAACAAAATAGCGGAGTTTTGCTCGATGTTACAGATGGTTATGAAATTCTTCCTCCACCAGACAAACTACTGTATGCCCCACCGCTATTGCTTGATCAGTATGGTGATATGATTTTGTTCTACAACAAATCGCACACTATTCCAGTCAATTTCAGGACTTACAATTTCAAAGATCATATAACCGTATTGAACCCTTTTCCTGTCTATCAACGTGGAATCAATTTCATCCTAAGAGACTACCAAAGTGGTCTATGTCACATTCGACCGATGTTTATTTATCGAAAAGCGAAAATGGCAAAATTGTCAACAGCAACAACAAACAAAATAGCACAATACATGTTTTTGTTGAAAATTGAGGATAGGCTATATGAAGTCATCGCGATTTACCCTAGCGATTATATCCGAAAACTGAGACCAAAAGTACTTCCAAAAACAAAGGACTTCACTCTTACTCGCAATGATATTGCGGTTTTGCTAAAATCTCTTAATTCCGAGACGCAACACGAAAACATGTTTTTGAACATAACGCCATATGAGAAGCAAAGTTTGCAATTACAAGACTGGCTGTTACAAGTTGTGGAAAAGTATGTTGTAAAATTGGTTATTGTGCATGGTGTACCATCTACACAACTAACCAAGGGTAACGTTGGGACGGTCACAGTTTGGCTACACGAAAGTGGTCTGCAGTTTTCAATTCAACTCAAATCATTTTGTTTCGTGTATTCACAGTGCAACAAAGTTAGTGATGTACCAAATACGTACTGGTTTTTCGACGACATTGTAAAAGACACAACTACTCAAATTGTACATCTAACTGCTTTATTGCGAATAGTGTTACAAGCTATGAATTGCAAATCAAAACAACCAACATTTTGTTGGGATTCAGTGGACATCTACAAATCATCACTGTTATACGAACTTGCTGAAACTCAACATCTGATAGATTACGCTGGAGCAAAAAGCATGCTGATGATTATCTGACGAGAAAAGGCAACGAATCGACAGAAGCATTTGGTTCGCCAGATGGAACAACACAATAGTTGTATTTCATGAATGTGAGATTGGATAAAAAGTTGTCAAAATAAAAGTCAGAAATAAATGTCTGTTTTTGTTCCAGTTCATACACTGTTTGACAGATAAAGCGACATAACTGTTTCAAGTGTTTGTTCGCTCGGTCGTAGTCCATAGCTGCAATAGCTGCCTGAATATCGACTAACAAATTTAAAATACCTTTTGAGTCAGTGTTATTGTGGCTGTTATAGTATAGCATAAATATGATGGTAAATGTTCCCGGGTATACTTGACAGACGTTTTTCGTTACAGTGTCATTTTCATAAGCAGTTTTAAATCGTCGCTTAACATCTTCCCTGATTATTTCAGAAGCATTCATCAACAGAAAACGTAACAGAATACACTCGGATACAAGAAATGGAAACAGTTCGGGTCTCATGACAAACAAAGCATTGTCTATCAATTGCTCCATTTCACCCTCATTGTTGTTGTAGTCGAAGTAGTGTATTCTTGTAAAGACGCCTAAAACGTTATCATGAAGTATTGCTGGATCTGGTGATGGCAACGCATCGCCTTTTGTTACTTCATCGATCATTTGTTCAAACGTAAAATTCTGTTTCTTGTAAATCATGAACATGAAATTCAATGAGTTGTACTCACTCCAATCTATAGCGTTTATACAGTAAACGAGTTTGTTTAAAGCCCTGGCTACTTTAAATGGAAATGTTTGCTCACAAAGCACTTCGTAATCCTGTATAAGCCCTTTAAACGTCTTAGCATATAAACACTGCAATAGATTTTTGTTTTTGTTTAACGTATTCCATCCAAAAAATATCTGATCGTTAAGGTTTGGTTTAAAAGGCATATCGTTAACCCATGGAACAATTTTGCTAGGCACAACATTCTTTTTGTAACAGAAAAAATGTTTCTTCACTAATTTCAACACCGTGGACACATTGTTGACAAGTTGCCTGTTTGCTATAAAATGTGTCATGTATTCACGTTTTGCATTCAAAAGGCTTAAAACGCAATCAGTTGGCGATGACAGTGTCGTTGGTTTTGTATCTTGACTGACAGTGCGAATAAAATCATCGGCGCATTGCGAACTGAAATCATCAGTTGCCTTCAAAAAGCATTTTGATAAATGTTTAGCTCTCAAATTCCGCTGTAACCGTTTTACTCTCGCCTTTCTTTTCGAAGCAAGGATTTGATAGCGCTCTCGGATAGACAGAGACATGGTTTCTATCAACATGTTGTACAAAATCGCTGATATAGCAAAAAATAATACATAACGTGGGTTGGTACAAATGAGTATGCACTATCAAACTGTGACTCATTCACCATGTTGTATTACAGCGTGCGAGACATAGGTATGATCAATGAAATTGTCAGCTTCTTAGAATGCGGTTCGAACCACAATATAACAGGCCTATTCAAACACTTTCCCGAGTTGGCTTCAGAAAATGACATTCGAACATCTTCAAGTCCAGCTCTTTTGTCATTCCCACACAAGCTGGTAGCTATAGTTGGACACGCTGGTTCGGGAAAAACTCATATTCTGAAGCATATCGCAAACCGAAAAAGAACCATGTTTTATGCCCCCACCAATGCGGCGGGTATAAACTTACAGGCCACGCTGTGGTCATCAATACTGCATGCAGCCGAAAAGAAAAAAGTGTACAAAACCATTCATTCCTTTTATGCGATTCAGCCTGCGGAAAGCAATATTTTAGGTCAGTGTGTTCAAAAAACTAGAATAGGACACGAATCACACGACAGTTATGATGACTACCTGGTTACAATGTTCAAGGCATGTAAGCCGTTTTGTGAAAAGTTGTTTGCCAAAGATATGTCTGAATCCAAACTTTCTCCCGATCAGTATAGCGAGTACAAAGCACAATGTTGTGGCAATACAAACTGCGACGATGCCCACGAACGGGTGATAACGTATATTTATTCCCTTGGTCTCGGTAGCAAAATCCCTGATATTTTACTCTACGATGCATGTGTTCTTGAGGAAGCAGGAAGAACGCCTGATTACATGGCATTTCTCTTTCTGTTCTACTACTATTATATGCACATCAAATACAAGACATTCATCTGGAAGCACAAAATACCATCTCTGATATTTGTCGGTTCACCAACTCAAAGTAGAGTTATTGACAACTATACGCCTTGGAGTGCTTTAACATTTGCTGGACAAGCCTGCATAAGAAATCACATTATGGAGTTGAATTGCATAAAAATCAAGTCGTTCAAGGACAATCGCAGAATAACAATGGGTAATATTGACAATAACACTACGCTAGCAGCAGTTATCGGCAAGCTTGAACTAGGAATGCCAGTTATTGGTTCATTGAGGGACAAATTCAATTCGGTGTTTGTAACCGATGAAGCAAATTTTTTCAACCCGTTGTTCAAACCAAACTATTTTCGAATAGCCAAAAAACACGAACACTTGAAATCGTACAAGGAAAATGTATATCGACAAAATCGGCACAACGCTATTGACATACCCGAATTTCTTTTGAGTAATCAAGACATCCCATCCTTTACAGATTTAGAAGGTCATATCAATGTCAAATTCAAAAGTGAGAAATACCAAAGCATGTGGTGTAACACGAAAGAGAAATCAAAACTATTTGAAGAGGATTTCATTGTCTACAAAACATCAAGAACTCTCCTGAAAGGTTTCAGATATTTACTCACAGAATACCACAAGCTGTATATTTGCAACTTTTCTGGCACGATACAGCAGTTTGTAGAGACATCGGACTTACTGCAATCATACATGGCGAGTGACCGAAGCAATTGCATTTCGTTTTTCGTTGACTGTGCAAAGTACATTATTGAAGATGTATTTTCAGATCTCACTGAACACGTTGCAAAAGGCATAAACGATCTCGTTGCACAATGCTCTTCTAATCAACCTACTATTCAGCATCTCTTGTCACTTAAAACGTTATTACAACATGCTGACAGCAAAAGCATGTCTAAGGTATACTCGTACGCTAGTGAAAAACCAGGATCGTGCATTGTATTGCCGAAAGACATTTTCTCATTTGTGTTGATTGATGCTGATGTTAAAAAGAATCCATGTGAACACGATCGAGTATGCATATTTCTCCAACTTCATGAGTGCATACTGTTCAAACTGTATCATAAAGTAAAAGCAATTAGCACAAGCGAGATTTCATCGCAGTGTGAAAGTAAAAACCAAACGTATCGCCCCAGAAAGAAACGTAAACTGTCGGTTTGTGACAGAGAAGATGAAGATCAAATGTACGAGATTGAGGACGATCACTGCTCAAACATGTCAGATTTAATGAACCAGTTGGTTCACAAATCATTCTTCAAAATCATACCCTTGGTATTGCATATCTGTGCAACTATTGACTCGACACAAGGTTTAACAATACATAGTCCTATTCTAGCTTTATTAAAACGAGATGATAGAGCTGAAGACATGATTGTTGCACTCTCAAGGACAAGCAACCCCGACTCGCTACTAGTTGCAAACAAAATATTTGATCAGCGTTATGAACAAATAGCGTACGAAACAAGAAGTCTCATCAAAATGATCAACCAGTCTCAAAAGAAGGATGGTTGGCTGTAGCACAAAAAAGTATATAAGGGGGTTCAACGAAAAAGTGTTCATCATTGCTCAACTTGACTTTGATGCAAACGGACGCAAAATGGACAAGGTTGCAAACATACTAGAGCGGTACCACATTGGGGATTTGATTGAAACTGGTGCGACGGCTCATGTGATGAAAGCGATTCGCCGTACTGACGACAAGGTATTCGCCATTAAAGTGGTCAAAACCGTCAACAAGCTGACTTCGTTTCCAGAAGAAATACTATTCAACCAAACGTTGAAGGCATCTGGTATCAAAGGTGTAATCAACATGCACGAGTACGCTATCGACTACGAGAAAAGCAGATACGTGATGATCATGGACTACATGCCAATGGACTTACACACGTATGTGTCAAGCCGTCGAACACCGATATCCGAAGATGAATGCCGCAACATCATCAGCCAAGTTGTTAACATTCTACTTGATATGCAAAATGTTGTTGGCGTCCAACATATGGACCTTAAAACGGAGAATGTGTTGATCGATCCTGAAACGAATGAGGTTAAATTCTGTGATTTTGGACACATAGCGCCAGTAGCACATTTGTGGATGGATTCAACATCGAAAGGAACACGCATTTACTGGGCGCCAGAAACTGTTAAGGAAAGGAGGTTCTACCCAACGAGAAGCGTGGTATGGCAAGTGGGCATTCTTGCTTACGACATCATGGAAGAAATTCCATGGGAGATGTACGAAGACGGAAAACTGAAAGACTTGACTTTTGAACGTTTCTCGTCTGGCGAGGCCGTGGAATTCATTCACATTTGCTTAGAACCAGACGTGCGCATTCGTGCAGAACTCGATCAGTTAGTGCATATGAGGTGGATTGAAGAACGGAACAACAACGAAATGGGTTATCTGTGAACTTGTATTGTCAAATAAAAACATGTCAAACAAACAATGCTCGTATTTGTCTTTTAACAAAATTTGTTCTTGTACAGTAGTCGAAACAGTTACACAAACAACCAACACAAATGTTTCTAAGAACGAATTCCTTATCAATAGGTGTTCCGTCGTCTATATTATCTGACAAAACATCGAAACAAGTAACACTATTCTGTGGTTGACATTTACAAGATAACTGTGGTTTTTCACCACATTTCACTTCACTACTGACAATACCAAAACAGGTTCGACTGTTGCGACACAGAGTAGTGTATAGTGCAGTTCTTTTACCAGATATTTGCTTCCGAAGCGCCAAATACTGATATTGAATACAACCAGTAGAATCTATGAAACATTTGTATACATCAACAAAATCAAATTCTCGACATCCATCAGAACATAAGAAGTAGTTTGCTCGACTATTGGCGTCGTTAACAATAGACGTTTTGTTATATGCTTTGTGATGATAGTTTATGGGTTGACAACAGGTTTTGCACAAGATGAACAAGCCATTTTGATATAAACGATCAAGACTCCCTTTTTCTCTAGTACACTTTGTGTGACAAAAACACGAGGGTATATTTAGTGAAATGACTTTGTTGTTCACAAAATCAACTTGCTGTCTGATGATGTTTTGTATATAATGACCAAACGACAGGTTTCTAGTTACAATAGGTGACGTGAGTAACATCTGAATCGAACTAAAACATTTGCGCTTAGAACTAGGATTTGAAGTTAGTTCTCGTTTGAAGTGGTACGCAAAGTCTAACACTGGTTTTGGGTAATATAGTTCAGAAGGTAAAAATGTTGCAGCAGAGTCATGCAAAACAAGATTGCTAGTGTTATATATGTACGTACAATTGCACATTGACTTGAGGACTTGAAATACTTTGTGGTGAGGAATCCACTCTAACCCTTTCACTTGAGTTACCATCTTTTTGAGCGATGGGTGTACTTTTGAGATATCCAATTGTAGTGAAAGGTCTCGCAAATGAATAGTTGTATGGTTATTCACACATATGATGTTGGACTTTTGCTTCGAAAATGTTACATACAGCTCATGGAAAGGTTGTTTCTTTTGACATATCTTGCCGATTGTTCGTAGGATCTGTATTATTCGTTTGTTCATTTCATAGTCGGGTTTCTTGAAATATAGAACACACAATATCACGATCAAGAAAAACATGTGAATCTTTTCATCTGTGTTTTGTTGACTGTACACGTTCATCAGCAACACGTCAACTCTCAGGTTGTGTGGAAACATATTTCGTATAACGAAGTGAACAAATCTATAACAATGAAACGTGGTGAGAGTTTGTTTCAGTTTCTTCAGAGTAACAACATTGAGTTTTTTCAACGATAATACACTTGATGGAAAGTTACGTATACTGTTATACAAATGCTCATTCAATATATCGTACACTGATGCCATCCTAACAACGAATGACTAACTGTGTGAAGACAACATAGATTTGAGTTTGGTATGTGCGTTCTCATTATTTTGCATGCATATATAAGGGCGATGAACCATGTGTTAATCACTCATTCTTACTCTAACCACCAAACATGTCACATCAACTTAGGTTCAAAGAACAACGTATTGCTGAGACATACATGATCTACAAGCAGTACGGTGGTGATATTGGTTTATACGGTATCGTAAAGGAAGTACAAGAAGCAGAGAAGCGAAAACGACAGAACCTCATGTCGCCAGAAGTTGTTTTGGCAAAGATGAAAGAGCATAAGATAAGATTTCCTTCATGGTATCATGTCGAAGATGCCACTGATGCTTTCCTTACTGAGTCGTTGATGAGATCGCCTTCTACCAACACGTTTTTGATCGCAAAACGGGTCTTCGACATACCAATACTTACCAGAAGTGAGACAGAGATGTGCTCTATACTAGAAGCTATTCTGGAGAGCGACATCGATATCGACCATGTTTCAATATGCTGTTCTTTTGGAAATTCAACCGTCGATACACCTCATAAGATGGTCATGATGAGACACAAAGACAGCGACATGCCGTTCATGGAAGCACTCAAACATCAAGAGAGACAAAAAAGTCCAGTGTACATTGGAAACGTAGTCGGTGGAAAGTTTAACGATCCGAGCACAGCGATCATTGTCACCAAAGAAGAAATGAGGCATACACGATACTTGCACGGCGCTTACTCTGAGTGTCAGTTCAGCGATTACATCCCGAAAGACGAAATACCAATGAGGGTGTGCTACGGAGTGGTACCAAAAACTGTTTCAATCATAACCTTGTGGAAGGACGACTTCAAGATTGTACTGTTCCCGGCAATGCATACGGAACAGTGGACTTTGACCAAGGACAACGCTCTCAACGGAATCCAAAGCATTTTGACCATTTGTCGTTATCATTTGCTTTGATCAATAAATTTTTGTATAGAGAAATGTTTATTCTCATCATATTGACAATTTGCTGACACAATAAAAACAATGTACCAAAATGTTGTTTTATTTTATTTATACTGGTATATGTTCTGACAAACCAAGAAAAAGCATTCACTCATCATGGCGAAGGTCTTTGCGGTAGAAGGCAATATTGGTGCCGGCAAAAGCACACTACTTGATCTGTTAGGTAAAAAATATCTTGTATTTCCAGAACCACTAGATGAGTGGCAAAATGTGTCGGGCCCTGATGGCCAAGTGGTTAACATGTTTGATATGTACTGCAAAAACATGCAAAAATATACGTTTGCATTTCAACTCGTAACACTCAGAAGTATCATGCATGTTTTGAGAAAAGCTCTTGCTTCGAGCAAACCATTTGTGTTTGTTGAGAGGTCATTTTTGTCAAACTTACATGTATTTGCGAAAGCACAAAAATCATTGGGATATATCAATGATGTTGAGTGGATTGTGTACAACAATTTGCTGACAGCAATGCTGCCAAGCGAAGATTTTGAGCTATCTGGAATCATATATTTGAAAACATCTCCAGCAAAATGCTACGAACGTATGAAGATCAGAAACCGAACAGAAGAAAGCGAAATATCACTCAGGTATGTGACAGAACTACACAACTATCACGAAAAATGGTTTCTGGATATGGATCCAAGCAAATGTTTGATCATTCAAAACGATGCAAGCAAACACGGTTTGACAGACTATGAAAATGACATGAAAAGAATCACTTCGTTTGTCAACGAAATGACAGCCGAGGACTAATGTGCTTCAAAGTGCGAGTTATTCGACACCACAGCCACTTTTTTCTTGTGCCTGTTTTGGGGAGGGATGCGGCGCTATATTATATGCCTGGAAAATTTTCAGAGGGTTGAAAAAGGGGGGGGGGTGTTTTGAAAAAGACCCCCCCGCTTATTTTGCCGGGTGTCGATTTTCTATCGGGAAAATTATTGTTTTTTAGCCATTTCAGTCTATACTGTCTCGTTCAGTCGCAATGGGGATTTGTTTTGGTAGAATGGAAGAAGGATATGACAGTGAAAATAGCGAAATTCTTGACCACATCGATGAATATGACTATGACGATTATTGTAGTGATTATTGTAGCGAGTTCGAAACTAACGAACCGAAAATCATTCAAAACAAGCGTTACAAATCGAATAAAAAACAAACTGCAAGGCAGCATCAAAAAGCTGTTCAAAAACGTAAGAGAATGCAACTATCGAAACGTAGAACAAAACTACGGAATGCCAAAAGAGACCAAAAGCACACACATTATCATGACCCAAACGATGATTCTAACAATCATGATTGCAACACGTATTTGGTGACTACGACGTCCTATGAAAGTCGCGGAGACGCGGCTGAACCACACTGGCTACACAAATACAATGACATCGATGATGCCGTAGAAAATATGTTTCTAGAATCATATGAACGTTTTTCGGATGAAAAGTATGAAGAAGAAACGAATCGTATCTACTTTTCCGACGATGAGTCATTCGAAAGGTACTGGGAAAACAAATATGAAAACCAATATCTCAGAAACATAGAAGAATCTGACCGAAATGAAACACGTCGTGATTTCTATATATATTACAATCGCTCTGATATAAATGGCTGCTGAATGCGTTACCGAGTCTTAGAACATTCGTTCACAAACATGACTTTTCAGTGCAGAGCGTTGTATTTTCGATATCGCAACGTTGAGCAGCGACTCCAAACATTTGAAGACTTGCCATCAGAACACAACATGTCAAAGGAAGACCTGGCTAGCCAAGGGTTCATCTACGACAATTGTTTCAACTGCGTTCGATGCGTGTTTTGCCATACGCATATTTGGGACATTGGAAAAGGAGATGTGAAACTTCGGCATCGACAGCTGTGTCCTGTTTGCCCTTTTGTATTTGATTGCTAGTGATTGAAATAAAAAGCCTGAAAGGATTTTGCATGTTGTTTGTTATCTGAGTAGTTACCATAACACAAAAAGCAACCAAGCTATGTTACAAAAAGTTTTATTCAACAATCACGATGTGACATGGCAATTTTTTGTGTATATCTATTCAGCGCTTTTGCACTGTACATTTCAGTAACGTGCTCTGTGTTGAGTATGGCTTTGACGAGTTCTTTTGACTTCTCAACACCATGGAAATCAATTGCACCAACCATCCAGTTTTCATTGTGAGTCAAACTATACAGTACGTCAAATCTGCACAGGTTCGCTTTCGTAGCAATAACGTTCAGAGTTTCTTTTGTCACATCTGTGATCAGGAACGACCAAACCGAAAAGGTATCTCGTGAAGTACAAGAGTCCATAAGTGCGTGTTGAATCTTGATTTTTCCAATATCAGTTTTTCTTACAGTTTCCTCAACAATTTCGTCAAATAGTCTCATGATCGTTTTCGTTGGTTCTAATGCCGCCTTGCGTCTTGCGTAGGTGTTGATCTGCTGCAAAATAAGTTGTCTAGTGTCTACGTCCATATGATCAATATCATTTGACAAACACGATAGTATGCTTTGTTTGCTGCTATCCATGCCGATGACAGGAAGAAATATGACTTGAATCTGTTTGTAAAAATAGTTATATATGAGTTCCAATGAAAAGATATATCAAACAATCATCATGTATGTGTTTGTGTATATCGTTTGCCTGCTTCTTTCCTTAGTTTTACAAACAAATGCGTTTGGAGGTATTAACCCATATTTTTATGAAACATCTTGTTTGAAGCCTTTACAGGACAAATCGATCGCCGTTACAGATGGGTCATTTTATGTGTTGGTAAACGTAACCTATGATTATCTATCAGCATACGACGATGTAAAGCAAAATTTACGTTTTTTCAATAAATGGATTAACAACCCAGAGTTGGGTTCAGAGACACATGAGCAAGAAACAAGATGCAAATCCATAGGTCTATCTAGATGTCCAAACAAGAGAAAAGCGTTCTCGAAACCGGTATACAGTGTAGTTAATGGTGTACGAGTGGGAAAAAATGTTGTCCTTTACGAAAAACCAAGTCTATTAGTTAGATTGGAAATTGAGTCGAAAACATACTCTTTAAGTGAGTTTGTGGAATCGGTGTATACTGAGATTTCCACACACGCCTGGATACCTTTGCTAACGTACAATTTTTCATTGACCTATGATGGAAGTGAAATTTGTGCAAATGGTATTCATGGTCATGCCATCATAAGATTCAACACAAAACTGTGTTCTACGTTAGGAACATGGTGCGCTGCAAATGTATCCAGTAAAAGTCCCGAGAGACTAAATCGTGCGTTAACACGTATCAAAAAAGCGTTGTTGACGGAAAAATTGAATCATTTGGCACTATACAATCATACCAAAGACGTTGATCTAAAAATGAACCCTCATAGATACATAGAATTGCGAGACATAATTGCACAAATTAGCCAAGAAATGACTGACCTCTCAAAAGTGATAGGCAGCTTAAACATCGACGATCAGTCCGACGCTGACTACTTTGACGATGATTACTCTGACGATGAATCAAAGAAAACGCAAAGCGATAAAACGGTTCCAGTTTTTGATCTTTCTTACCTAGTGAACCCTTGGAAAAAAAACAACACAGATCTGTCAGTTCAAAACGATACTATCGTTGACCAACAATTTAACGCTATTCAGGAAACTATCAAGAAGCATAAAATGGTAATTGAGCATAACGCGAATGCCGTTGCAGAAGTATCCACTTATGGTTTGCAAAATTGTTACTGCCTAACTTGCAATCATTCTACTACAATCGGCAAAGTGCTAAACAATCGGTGCTATTTTATCAACTTGGATTCATCATTCAAGATTTCAACTGATACGCATACTACTCCATTTAGGGAATACGAACCCTTGATTATCGACGAACGTTCTCATGCTTTACGAGACATACTAAGTCAAACAGTAAAACAAGTCAGTAACGAAGTTATTCTCTCAAAAAAGGCCTCATCGTATCAACTCATTGTCTACAGCACCAAAGATGGTAAAACTGTTGAGAGCAAATGTATGTCGTTATTTAGAAATAAATACCAGGTGGAGAACTGCAACGAAACTGCGAATGCTGTACTGATAGCGAGAGAGGGAAATTTCAGTCGCGTACCACAAGTATCATTGCCTGATTTCAGATACTGCGATGTTGGTGCGGTCAAAGCGAGAGATGGCAAATGTTTTCGGATTGATGCAAATTGTTCGCACTCAAACATTGCGAGAGTTAACGATTTGGATGATAAGGTAGTTTCATATTTGGTGAGCATTACTCAGAACACTGCACAAAATATGAGTGAGGCAAAATTTCAAATCAAAAATATTGATGATAGTTTTGTTACAAGCGATCACTTTGTTGTATATTCAAGCAATGAAGCGACAGATCGCGGACAAGAATGCACATACGTCGACATGCGAGCAAAGACTATTTCAATCGAAGAATGCAAAAACCGACTAACCCTTTGCGAGGTGGTGTTTGCTAAAAGTACATCGAATAACGAACCGGGACTGAGAAAGCTAACATTTTGGGAAACCGTAGCTGTAAGCGTTGGTGGTTTTATTTTGCTTGTTGTGGCTGCAGTTGCCTTCATACTCGCCTTGCATAGCATAGCCCGAAAGAACGAAAATGTTATAAACGTTTGAAACTATATACCTTGATGTTTGTTTCTATTTTGTCACATCTCACAATGACTTCTTATCACGATATGTACACTTTGGAAGTGATAGGCAGCAACGCCGACACGATGGAATTTGCGGTACAAATACGCAAAGCTGTTAGCGTTTCGATAAATGAGCACGAATTGCTCGAAAGTGTCTTCGAAACAATGTTTGACGATGTGGAAGACAGGAACATTTTCGAGTTTGATTTGACGGTGGAATTTTCTTTCGCGAATGGTTCACAAACTTTACAGCTCAAGCATGTCGATATGTTAACGTGTTCGTGGTTTGACATTTTGTTTGCAATGGAAGAACAGGGAATTGTTTTCAGCTTGCCAGCTGACCTTCGTGTCTGGTTGTTAAAAATCCTATAAACGTTATTTCAAATAAACTGTTATCACCCTTATACTTCGTTTTTGTTGTTATGGAATACAAGGTTCAACCATGCAACAGAGAGCGCTGCACTTTATGTTCTCAGCTAAAGAGTGGCAATAGTTTTCAGTTCAATTGCGGGTTTGTGTACATGGTGGAAGACGGAGAAAACCTATCTTGTAACTCAAAAGACGTTATATACGTTTTGAAGTGCAACACTTGTTGCGGTGAGTACATTGGAGAGACCGTAAATCTGAGAAAACGCATTCACACACACAACTCTCATGTTCGAACAGAACAGCATTTGTGTCGAGCTACTGATCACTTGATCGAATGTGGGAAACACTTGTGCGACGTTAAAGAGCGTTACACTGTATTCGTTTTGGAGACAGAGCGAGACAAGTATGTGCGCAAAGCCAAAGAGGCGTACTACATTCGGCTATTCCAGCCAATGATGAACAAGTAAGGCGTGTATTATTTTGTACATGTATATATAGCTACGTTTAACAAACAAAAACTAATCACACTCACAATCACTTTCTACAATGGCACAACAAATGATGAACTCAAGCTATGCTAGGAAAATGCAAAACCGATTACGCATAGAGGAGTTTGCGAACACTGTACTGAAACACGGCGTTAGAAGAAATTTGGTTTCTGAAGTCGAGCCAGATGTCTTCTTGTCGCCTAACGATACTTCAAAGATAGAAGACCTTTCTGAGAAACTGAAACAGATTGATGCCAAACTAGCGCAGTACAAAAGCCTAAAAGTAAGAACGCAGCATTTGATCAAGGGCATCAAAAAAACAAAAAATTTGCGAGACGATGTTGTGAAGACTGTGCGCTCTAACGTTGTCAATCGGATTCCAATTGGTATGCTCAACAATATACTCGGTTCTGGCGAAGACGAAGACATGTTCGCTTTGATAGAACGAATCAAAACGACCAAGGTTCAGGAGAAGCGCAACTATGCCGATATCGACATCTCCGATGCAGAAATGTCAGATACGCTGAACGATGAAGACCAGGAAATCATGAACGCTCTGGCTGCCAAACGTAAAACTGGGGTGAAGAAAGCTGTCAAGAAACAGAAAAAAGAAACACCTATGCTCAGTGATTTGGAAATGAGCGACGAGGACCAATGACTACGTTTTTGCAATATTGTATGATAGATGCTTGTTCTGTATGGTGTTTTTTGGTATATGTGGTAGAAATAAATTGTATACTTGAACTGTACTCTATTTGTTGCGTTATCAATGGATATCGATGAGGTTTTGATTATTGACGAAGACGAACAGTTAGCACAAAACACCTACTTGTTTTCACCCATGTTCTCTAGACAACACAACGAATGTTCACTATGCATTTTTCAGTACATAACAGAATACGAAGAGCAAATACGCACATTCGAAAGCAAGCTAGCAGAGATTAACTCGAAACTCGGGTGTGGAATTCAAACGTGTGTTACAATGGTTCTCAATGAGTTCAAAGACGATGAACGCATGTCGTTGTTCAAGAAATTGACACCTAGGGAAATTACTAGTCATTTTGACTCAGTATTCGGTGATCCAATGTGTGGATACAACCGACTGAAAGCTTACAATTTTTTCTCTCTGTTTGACGATACTACTGTCAACAATTCCGCGTACATCAAGTTTATTTACGATACATACAAACATTCGAGAAACACTTCACTCTGTCCGTACTCGCTTTTAGGCGTGTATGTTTTTTTGGTTATGATCAATACTATAGGAGGTGATGCACAGCTGAAGAAGAAACATGACTTTTT
This sequence comes from Congeria kusceri, assembly GCA_027627225.1. NCBI lineage: Eukaryota > Metazoa > Mollusca > Bivalvia > Myida > Dreissenidae > Congeria > Congeria kusceri. The sequence continues at coordinate 57,388,717 of CM051035.1, read as the reverse complement.
GTGGATGTTCAACTGTCTATGCAATCACAAATTACGGTTTGGAAAGTTGCGTTGAGTGACAAGAAAAGAAAATATCTATTTAAGGTAAATGTTTCTGTAGAAGCGCTAAAATCGCACAAAACCATGTCAACCATAAACGTTAAGGATATTAATCGTGTCACTGACACCGAGGCCACGAATCGCTTGTTCACTAAACTTAAGTACGATATTGGCATTCAAATCACTTCGAAGCTAATTCAGTCGCTTAAACAAAGCAAAGACAGTGTTGTTTTTTATGTGGGAAAAGAACAAAGGTCTTACCCGGCAGCAATCGTGAAAATGTTCACAAACGTTAAGACAAACCATGTCAAGATTACGAACTACAGTGTTCAAGAATTGATGAACGTGTTTGAAATTCTCATGAACCTGTCCGACTACCAATGTAACGGTCTCACGCAAGATTACTCGGATTGGCAGTCGATCTCTAGCCTGGTTAACATGATTGAGCTTGCTGAGTTCCTAGGCATGACAGAAGTGGTGTTGTTTCTAAAACGTATTCCACAACTGCTTACATTTCACAACAAAAACGCGTACGACAACGAATTGCTCAGAAGAGGAAACGAGTCTAAGGAAAATCTACAACCTATGTCCGTCAACGAACCTAGCGAAAACGATGAAAAACGTTCAAGGTCTAGAAAGAGAAGCTTTACAAAGGTGTTCAGTCGTAGTCTGAGTCGAAAGCGCAGAGATGAGAATGTCATGTCATGAATGTTGTATGTTGTATGTTGTCGAATGTATGTTGTTAAAGTAGCTAAACAGTAAACTTGTGTGTTTGTTTTCTTCACGCAGTAGTACAAAAACCAAGACTTCAATACATGTTCAAAATAGTTTTTATTCGATCAGTACCAAAGATACAAACATTCAAAGATCAACAGTATCACAAGCATATATACAATTTTTTTTGTAATCAGAAATAGATGCGAATAGTTTCTTGCACCTCTGCTCGACACATAGCACACACCGGTTCTATCGTTCTATCCATCATTCGAGAAATGCAGTCTTCGCAAAACGTATGACCACATGGAACATTTGCAATAGATTTTTCTGTCCAATAACATATTTCGCAAAGATGTTTTTGCTTTAGCGCTTTTTGCAATGTGTCAAGTTGAGTCGCGAATGTCTTTTCTCGTTCATTCCACATAGCCAAAGTTATTATCTGTCTCATCTTGGTAGTCTCATCTTGGTAGCAACATTCGTCTCGAAAGGCAACACGAATTTCTTCCATCGCCTCTATGCATTCGTTGCGTATCTTTCTTGTGGACAACCACCAGTGCAGTTGTTTCAGATAGAATACCGATAGGAATGTTACGACGATCATAGTTTCTTCTTTTTGTCAACACTAGGCTGTATGCGATCCCAAATCTTGTCTGGCTTTCTTTCTTCGATTATCAAACGAGTGAACAAAATGAGCATACTGTTTACTAGTGTGGCAATTATATATACGCGTATTTATAAGGAGTCACAGTTTGCACTATGGAGTACTTTGACAGCATATGGTTCGATGCTCGTTTGAATATGCAAGAGGAAAAACTCATTCAAAAACGGCAATGGAAAATCCAGTCACTAGCTGCTGCGAAACAGTTGTGGGAATTAGTATCAAAGCATCTGAGCATAACAACCACAGAGAAGCCTAGGGTAAAATTGTTTCGCCTGTCAAAATCTGAAACATTTGAACCATATGCATTGTTTTGTCCAAACTGTGAACCTCACCCTGAGTTCGATTATCAGATCAAAATTACATGCTTTGGAATAACACTTCATTTGAGTTTATTTGCAAGACTAGGTGAAGATGACAACGATGACGGTTTTATGCTAGTACTGGACACACCAGACGATACAAAACAAAACTGTATTTCAACATTTATGATCGGGATGGCGAAATTGACAAAAAGCATTATCTACTCAAATCCAACGGTTCTGCAATGTGTAGGGAAATTCTCGATATGATTGGTCTCAAAGACATCATTCACGAAGATGATTTGTTTGCAGAGTTGGCATCAAACATATCGTTAGATAGCGAATGTGAATGTGATGATGAATAAAACAACCAAACATATTGTGTATGTGTGTTATTCTTTATTTTTACTCAACGGCAATGTAACATGCAATAATCTACAAATGATGTCCATTCACCAGGTTGTTTTGCGACCCACTCAGTTAGTCTGTATTTTCGAAACACTTCTTGAATCTTGACCAGGTGGTAGAAGCCGTCAGCGTTGTATTTCGATAGTTCACGCACGACGGCCACAAACATAACAAACGCAGTCACAAACACGTCCCAGCTCAAACCTCTACTCAGCTTTTGTTCAAGCAATTCGCTAAAATAGTCTATATCGAAACAAGCTTTGCTCAAGTCTTCCTTTGTTAGAACATGCTGCGTTACAGTTCTTTCAAGAAACAAAACCACACATTCGACTATGTCACAAAGAGTGTAATTGCTATCGTCGAACTGCTTTTTTTCTACCAAGTAATTGGCTACCATCGCAGCCACAAATTCACTGCTCAACATTTTTAACAGTTATGCGTTATTTGTTAGAACAGCAGTTGGTACACGTCGAGTTTGAAATCCTTGTAGAAAATACACAATAACTATATCAATAACCAACGAAACAATCACGAATGTAAGTGCAGCAAACACGATCCAAACGCTGTTAATTCTGGATTCATCACCACTCGGTACATTCAGTCGTTTATCAGGTTCTTGAATTTGGCACAGAGTTTGTTTTGTTGTGCATCTATTATATGAAATAGATTTTGTATTCACGTCGATGTACAAGCACGTTATGTTCTCATCGGATGACACTCGCGAAAAGACTAAGGCGTAATCGTTTATTTCGAGCGTTTCGTTTAGAATGTCAATTTTGAACATCAAATCTTGAGAGATCACATCGACTGTCGTGTCGTGCGTTCTGCTAATCAGATAGTCAAAAGCGTTTTGAAAATCTTCTTCTGTTTGCAGTACTGCTGGTGAGCATTGACCATCTGCATTCACCACGAAACAGGATTTCGGCGATGTGATCGATGCTGCTGCAGTTTTGTCGAATGAACATTTCTTGTACAAACGTGGTTTATAAGGGGATGCTGTCACAAACTCTCCTTTAGTAGCTTTTAACAGTGCTATGTTAGTCGTTTCGCATGAAATGCGCAAAAATTTTCGTTTGAACAAATGAACGCATTGAGCAGCCTTATCCTTGCTAAAGAACAGAGCCATTTTGATAGAACGTTCAACGTTTGTCAAGACCAGTTCATTGCTGACTTGATTGAAAATTGTTTGTAAATGAGCGTCTCCGTCTCCAAAAATGACCAAATCGTACTCGTTATAGTCGGTGCTGTTACCAGTTTCACCAACCTTTGCTGGCGTTGAATATTTGTTACCAACTTTGAACTGTTGCTCTGTACTGAGAAAGTAGCAAGATCCACCATATATTTTACCAATGCTTTTTGTCGAATCGCAGTTATTGCAGTAACAGTTTTGTAAACCATAGGAAGAAACGTTTTGAAATGTTGTGTCAGCCCTGACAACTATGCAAAAACACAAAATGATAAACGACCGCATACTTGGCATAGAAAATCAAGAATGACTAGATCCTTTTGTAAAGGTCTCTTATACTAATTTTCGTTTCGTCGTTCTTTTATGACTTTTGACACAAATGCTATCAAGCCAATGATGATTGCGAAAAATGCTAGCATACCAAATACCACTTCGATTATAACAACGACAGATACTTTATCACCATCTCCATTAACCTCTGTGGTTGTAGAAACATTTGTGGTGATATTACCAAGCGTTGTGTTATTGATTTGACTGTATTCCTGCATGTCAATTTCGTTTGCAAATGGCGATGTGACAATATCATCTATTTGTTCCTGCGTTACGTTATCGCTGGTATTATTGTATAACTCATTGGAACTGCGTTTTTCTATATGAGTAACATGATTTGATGTAGTTTCGGGCTGACCAGTAGGTAGCACATTACAGCTACATTGAGATACTAACAAGGCAAATAGTATGAAATGCAACATTGTTGGTTTTTATTCATTCAACTAACAGAACACACAGCATATATAACAAAAAACATTCACAATGCAAAATCGGCAGGTATATACAACACGAGGCCGTTGGAAAGCAATTCCTTCGACACACAAAATGTGCAAAAGTTAGGCGGAACGTGAATGTTGGGAATGCACGTTCGAACCGCTTGAGAGAGTATGTCTTCTTTTTCATCGTTTTGAAACTCGTTGATGAAGTATACTTTACATGGGTTCTCCTCAGGTAAGATGTCGCTTACTGGCATGGGATTCTCTTGTACCTCTTGTTCTGGGTTGAACGTTTCCACAATTTCTTCTTTCACGAATGACAAATCGACCGGCATACTGAGTATCTCGTTCTGCTCTGGAAATGCATTCTCGTAAGAACCACGCATTTCAGTCCATTCTTCTGTTTTGCATAACATCTTTTTCGGAAGACTCGATTGGTCTTTTGCATGTTCAACAAATTTGCGTTTGCGATTAGGAATAGCATAAGCTAGTCTTCCCTTTCCCCCATCGATCAGCTCCGTTTTAACAAGAAGACTGTTGATGTGCTGGTTGTACAGAGGATGCAGCAAGAAGAGAAACTCTAACGCCTGGCACAAATTCGAATTTGGATATCCATACTTTGGTCTCAGTGTGTCTAAGTTAGCATTGTGCTCTGTCAGTTCGATGCCAGTTCTCAACGCTTCGTATATTCCACCACAGCTTCTAACAATCTTCAGACCTATCGTGAGCTCTTTCTGTGTGCTAATCAGCTGGAAGTTTGTACTCGGCAGCACTCCTTTTCTCACCAATATTTCTATGATATCGTTTTCCGAACAATCGAGCAATGTCATGACTGCTTGAAAGTAGCTGTTCAACTTCAATCGTATCTGAGTCCTTTCCAATGAAAGGCAAGTCGATTTCACGGAATAACATTTGCTGAACTCCTCGATTCCGTGCAACTCCAACACTGGTATTATGCATATCGGCAGTCTGTAGTTTTCGGTTGGAGATGACTGCATGTATCTACCCTTCTTGATGCGCTCGTATAGATTTGCGAAATGTTCTGGTATAAGATTTTTCAATATCTTGAAGTAGCACATATCAGTCTTTTCGTCGGCGGCAGAAAACATCAAGTCTACATATCGTTCAAACGCAGCTAGTGTTGGTGCATCGAGAAACACATGGTCCAGCGTTGGCTTGTAGTTCAAGTAGTCGTACGGACTGTTCGTTATCGCCGTGAAACGCAGTCCCTCTGCATCTGTGAAAGGACATGTTACGCTGAACATGTACTTCTTCTGGTGACCACTGGCATTGAAATTTCGTTTCTCACGAATGAATTCTTCACACAATGTTTTGAGATACATGTTGTCGCTTCGATTGTCAGATTGTAAATGAGACAAATTCAGTTAGTCAAAGCGCATTTTATACGGTTGGTCATATTACAAAGATCGGTTTATAAACCTGTCTTGTTGATTTTCTATTTCAGCGATGGCTCGTTGCAGCGAGAGGAAGGGCGATTGCAAACTGCATTCACTTATCAACACAAACCAACCCGAGTTGTTAGCAACGTACATCAATCAAAACTTTGATTTTGAGTCATCTTGTTACCTTGTTATCAAAGAAACGCATGTTTTGCCTATTGATTTCACACAACAAGATTTGAAGCAAGTTGTCATTCATAGCTCGAAATCCGAATTTATGCAATATATGAAACTAACATTCAATGGTTCACAAAGCAATGGGTCTGATTTTCTGCTCTCTGAACAAACCAATTACGAAGATATCTACGGCAATGAGGTGCATCAGTGTCACATTTATTTTTCAAACGCATGTACCAAAGATATGGCTGCTACAAGCTATTTCTTGACGTGCGCTTTTAGCACAACTGGCGTTCTAAAATTTTCAAAACACACACTTGAAAAACTAGCATCGTGCTTGATTAAAAGATATGGTCAAACACTCATACCCAAATGCACTACAGAGTTTTGGAACAACAAACTTGACTCATTTCGCATGAGATGCATTCGTGAGAAAACATATCAGGTCTCACAGCAAGATGACTCAATAACACTTCATGAAGAAATTGAACGCTTGGCGCAATCCAAGTACGATTTCGTTAGTTGTGAATACAATACTGCGTGTAGAACTCTCAAGATTCTGTTTCGTTGTTCGAGCGACAACAGCTTTGGGTTAGTGGCTCTCGCACAGTCGCCGAGTATATAAAGCGCCGAGTCAGTGCAAAGTCAAATCATTCTTGATATCAAAGCCAAAGAGCAACATGTCGTACAACAATAGCTTCTATGTACCAGCAACTACATTCCAGGTGCCTGTCACTGAGGACTGGGATGCAGAAATAGAGCTGTCGCAAATGCAAAGTAAGTTGTGTTGCTTTGTATGTACTTTTATGTTACTGTAGAAAATGGAATGTTGCATACATGAATGTTTATACGCAATAACTATGTTTCGCTTGTTGTGTTTCAGATACAGCCAGAACTAAGACAACCACTCCAACCGAGGACTGGGACGCAGAAGCTGATGAGGCGAAGCGTGCGCCATTCTTCCTACGTGTTGGGAAGCTTACGCAGCGACAACTCAACAGACTGCACAGATGTTGGACGTGTCGCTGCGTCCCAGTGAATTGTAGATGTAAAAAAAATTGAATAAAAATGTTGAAACGTTAACATGTGTTTGTTTGTTTTATAGATTATGGTAGAAAAATGTTATATAGGTAGTAATTTGAAAATTCGCTATGTACTCATCGCACACAAAATGCTAGCCGTTGAACTGAAAGATTTAAGCTTTTTTCGACACATGTTGCATTTGAACCTCGAACAGTGGAACAAAGCTGTCGAAATTTACTTAACTGATCTCTATCCTGATGTTCAGTTTACATTCTCGCAGCGAGATCAATGTTGGAAAGTGACAAATACCGACATGGTGTATTATGTCGATATTGAGCTAATTCTAACGAGTACAAAATATGGTTTCTGCTGGAGAGACCAGAATCAAATCAAACGACTTCAGACGATAAATGGTATTTTGTTGCGCTCAAAAGCCGAGAGAGCAAAACACGTATCGTTTGACCAAGAGTATTTCTGAAAAAAGTATTAACGAGCTTGTAAAGAGTTGTAACACATAAAATATTTCATTTCATGGATGAAACCGACGCTTTATGCACTTATCACTCGGGAAGATATATGGAAACATATTCCGAAAGACTGAAGACATTTGAACACTGGTCGCCACAAATAAAACCGAACAAATATGAGTTAGCTTCTTGCGGTCTGTATTACTTAGGGCAACACGATCGTTGCAAATGTTTTAATTGTGGTGTTGTATTGTACCATTGGAAATCAACCGATGATGCTTGGCTCGAACACCACAAACATTCGCCGAATTGCCAGTTTTTGCGAATGGTGGGACCAGGGACAAGATTGTTATTAAACCCATCAGCATGTTTCGTGTAAACGGTACTCAATAAATATCATGAACTGTACATTTCGTTTTGTTCTTGTTTTGTGTACGACAATAGTTAACATAGCACCGCAAACATATACAGAGTACAACCATGCTTGTGTAAAGTGAATAGTTTTCGAGTTCGCTATTGCGCTGATGTTACAGACCAGTGTGTTCTGTTTTCTATAAAGGTATAACTTAAGTATTCTCTACGCAAACACAACAACAAGGTATACGAAGTTTCAAAAGATTTTATTGAGGAAGAATCAATCTTTCATATAATCATTGTATCGACAGTTCATTTACAGTCAACGTACACAGTCCTCACAACTGCAAATGTCTTGCACCTCTGTTTTTGGCATAACCCTGCATTTCGCCACACCATTTGCAACGATCGTTGGTCTTCGTACATGGCACGCAACTCAATCCCTCGCATCTGCGGCAGAAGTTAACTTCCCCAGAAATGTTTTTACACGTTGCACACGTGAGTATCAAAGTAGTGTCCACTACTGTCGGTAGAATATTTCGCATGGTCTCCAACCATCGCTGACAGGCAACGTTGTCGTTTCCAGCGCTCCCACTTTCTTGAACCCTCGCCATCCATCGCTCGCAAGCAGTTTGATCAGTCATAATGTGTGTTTCTCGTTCTGTGTCAGAATGCGAAATGATTCAAACACTAGCGATTTGATCTTATATACTATGCCTGTGTGTGCTTGACTAGCTAGCACACCAATGCTACTGAGTATGTAGTAATTCATATCAAAAGCATACAATTCGAAATTCATGTCCATATTCTAGTTATTCAGACAAAGTTCTATCTCTACTCACAAAACTCAAAACATCAAATTACACGAAAATTGACAACTTCGTTGTGAGTCTCATTGAGACGTAACATCGCTTTGATTTGCGAATTCAAAACATAAACACAACCTTGAACTAATCGAAAGGAGTTTCATATTTTGTGCATATTTGCATCGATTGTATTCTTTTCAAGAAAGACGAGTTTTGTGGAATATTCGGATTAATTCATTCACGGATGCACAGTTCTACTTAAATCGTAACAAATATTTGTAGTTTATGTTGTTTATGAGCATATACAATGTTCAAAGTTTTACGGACATGGACAGATTTACTCCTGTCTGCCTTAGGTATAATACGGTGCGAGTCAACATATCGGAATTTGTTTGCCAGTCGAAATGTCGCAATGCATTTTGAGGCTTTTTTTGGTGGATTTTGTGTTGATTTGTTGATGAAATTCTGTGAGATTTGTAGAACACGATACAGTAAGTACCACGACAATGTGTTGTGCTCTTTGATAACAGACAAAACATTGTATGTTTGAAATTTGTTCAAATCTCAAATGTCAACAAAAAAGTTGAACTATACAATGAATCATTGAATGATCTTGTGTTTTGTTTTCTGTACCAAAACTGAGATCCTGAAAACAGAATGTGTTCTTTGATTCAGATGATTGTGACTACTTCTGTTTTGTGGAAAAGAACTCAGTTGAGAACAACTTGATATGTGTTGTTTTGTTTTCTGAGCTACACCAGACTTTTTTGACTTGAGTTTATTTGTACACATCAAACTCTGCCAGGAAAAAATGATTTCTAGAATGCATGGACACTCAGTATTGCTTGGTAGCTTTGTGTTATTAACGCCATGAATCAAAAACATTGTCAAATTTGTCCTGAGTTGAATAATTTCTGACCAGGAACAACATTTCAAGATGACACTTATGTGGAAGAAGACATGTACACTGATTTGTCAGCATATTTCTAGGCTCAGTTTTCATATTTTAGCCATAGAATGCACAACTGACAATTTCGAAGTCTACTTCACAAGCACATTTAATGTCTAAAACTGCAGAAAAAAACTATATACACGTCAAAATGCTAATTCTGCTTCTTTTGCCAGCATATGAATGTTTGGCCATAACAATCTTTTATTCAATTTAACACAAACGTGTGTTTCTACAAGCCAACCCTTTTGGTAGCCTGTTTCGGGTCAGAGTGCCTATAGTATAGATTATTGAGTTTCAAGAAGCAAAACTGGCATAACATTTGTGTGTTTAGAACGTTCAAAAAAATGTATTTACACAAAAAATTGAAACTTTGCATGTTGGTCAGTACTGAAAATGTATTGCTCCAAATCTGTTATCATGTTCACTTGACATGGCGGATAAATTCATCTTCAATCAGAATTGAACCTAAATGCATTTGAAAATCCTGTTTCAGGTCCGGTTTTCTCTGACCAGTGTCTATAGATGGTATATTTGAGATGTTTGAAGTAAATCCCACATAACCGGTTATGGTTGAAATTGATGGAAAAAAGGTATTAACACAGAAAATGGCATTTTTAGCTGTTTCGCAGGCATGGATTCAGTTTATTCAAGCAAGGCATATTGACTCTGCATAGTTAATCAAATCATGAAGCCAGAGTAGTTTAATGAAAAACGCTTTCTCATGTAGCAACTGAGAAAGAGATCTGGGTGCAATTCCCAGTTCTGGCATGTTTTGTGAAACCATTGCGTGAGTCAAGAAAGCATCTTTTGGCACCAACAAGCAATTTAAACCCTGTCTCGGTTCAAAATTTCTGAATTGTTTCACAATGCACATACTGCAAGGTTAAAAAGATTCAAGTTTCAATCCAGTATAACTGTTTTGACTGAATATTCCCATGATAAAATGGACATTCTCTATTTTATCAGCATGAGAATGTCTTCATACAAATCATTTCTTCACCATGTTATGTGGACTGTTATGAGTTTATTAGCAAGCAGAAACAGTTATAACCCTCTCTGGGTTCAGAATTTCAGAGTTATATCTGAAGGAGATATGACTGCAAATTTTCAAGTCAATCATACATACCCAGTTTGATTGGAAGATACAAGAAAAATGCACATGAATGTAATTTTGAACATTGTTTTCTCTTGTCAAAACTGAAAATGTTTTACCATAAACTCATATCTTCATGTTAGCAATGCAATACCAGTTGGCTACAGCATTGATCAGCTCATATTGCCCAAGTAGTTTAATGTGAAACGCTTTTTTCAGCCCTGTGCTTGAAGAAGGAGATCTGGGTTCAAACCCTAGCTCTGGCAAGAGTTGTAAAAGGATTGTAGAGTCGTGGGTCTATTGTATTAACTCTAGAATTTCATATCTATGTTCATGAAGCAAATTCTGAACAAATTCATATGAGTAGGTAATGATATTGATGAATGTTTGTATCTTGAACCATGGTTATACATGCTATAGTTGTAAGTAAAGTGACCAATTTTTGAAATCACATTTGATAAGCTACTATGATATGATATTGTCAAAATCTACAGTTAATATTTAACAACAGTCTTAGATTTCAAAATATACAAAACATCTCATGACACAATTGTAGTATCAAATTTTTTATTTCGTCAAATCACTACTTGTACAATTTAGCTCATGATATTTGCATCTATCTGATCAATTGTATAATTTGACTTCAAAAATGTATTTCACTCAGCTTCTTAATTGTGCATACATATTGCATTTCAGTATTTTCAGATTACATCAAACAAACATTCTTTCATTCAGTAAAAACAAATAACACAGTTGAAAGGTTTCATATTCATTTATGTATCAACCGATAATGACATAACCTGGTCCAAAATTACAACTAGTTTGACCATCATATTGTATTTTGCATTTCAGACAAATCAATCGCCCAGAATTTTTATTGTATACGAATTCCAAATACTTCAAGATGCAGTTCATACAACAAAATCCGTGCCCACACTTCTTGCTGAACACTCTAGGTGGATTGCTTTCACTTTTACATACTTTGCATGAGTCGATTTCGCCACTGTTTTTTAGATCGCTTGAAATGCTGTCTATAGCATGTGAAATGTTTTTCGATGCAGTTGATAGATACGAGGTTACCCTCGAGTCATCACTTTCTTCTGATTTTACGTATTGTAACGCTTTTTCGATGTATGCGATCCTCGTCTGAGTATTGCCGTGTAACGATTTAAGTTTGTCTTGTTTGCGGATGTAGTCTTCGACAAAGTCAGTCTTCTTCGGTTCAGTTGAAATTGCGTCTTGTTTTGCATTTCGCGAACCTTTAGGTTTTTTGACAGTTTGACCCTCAGAATCAGCAATAGCTTTACGTTTGTTCGATTTCGTTGTACTACTCGTAGCTGTTGAGTCATTGGAATTAAGCTGCGAAAGCTGGGCTATGAAATTAGCAGCTTCTTCGTCCTCTCGCGAATGATACTCATTTTCAGCTTCTTCCACTGGCATTTTTAGGAGCGAGTACACCCTTTGACAAGTTTGGTCGATCTCACTTGGGGTGGAATAGAATGGATGATTTTCATCGTCCAAACGAAAACCAACATCGGTAAGCTGTTTGGACGTCATGTCGCTTTGCTAACTCAAGTGAGAATGATTGAGTTCTGTCAAAAGCTAGGTATTTAATATACATAAAGTTAATTTTCTCATTTTGTATTCATTCGCTGTAAACTGTCAAGTTTACCATTGCTCTTCGAGTCAAGCTATGAGATTTTGACTTCAGTAATGCTAACCGAATATAGCGTTATACTTACAATGATTAACAAACGCATCTAAAATGTGTGTGTCTTGTTGTAGAGAGATCAAACATCGTTGCTTCGTTGCAACATACCAAAATCAATATCAATATGTTTTCGAGTCTCGAACTGTTGAGCAAAAACGCCTACCTATGTTGAAACATTGATATGTGAAAGTTCTTCACCACAACGTTCAATTTCGTGATAAGACAAAAAAGTCAGCTTATGTTGTCTGAAATGTTTTTACTTGTTACCCTGTACGTGCTTATGTTAGAGCCGCTTATTTTAGAAATCAAAATTCTGCTTTTCATCGCATTTGTGACAAGTGAGCGTTTTATCAGAAATTGTCTGATCAAGTATTTCGCTCTATCGCAATGTGATGAGAAGACGTTGTGAGCTCAACTACAACATCTACTCTAACGTACACTACTACCAAACAAATGACTAAGACATGAAATTTATTTCAACATTTTATTGCACAAACATACAAGCATATACACAAACATACAAGCATATACACATCTAGTCAGTAAGCAGAATTTTTACCCAACCATCCACTTCAGTTCTACACATTGCACATTTATCACCTAACATCATCAAACAACACATTTCGCAGAATGTGTGTCTGCATTTCGTTAAAGCACAGTTCTTTTCAGCATCGCAGCAAATTATGCACGTCCGCAAGTCTTTCACCGCTTGTTCTTTTTCCAGCTGAAGTTGGGCCGTCACAGCATTCACCCTCTCTTCGATTTCTATTTCGTTTTGCTCTCGAAGCAGTCGTTCCCGCTTAGCCCATTCTTCCTCGAAGTAACGCTGCTTGTCATCGATCAAGTGTTTACTGGCTTCGCGGTGATAGTAGGACGCCTTCTGTAAGCACGCCATTAGTTTGCTACAGACTTGGCGTCCTTCCTTGGTCATAGCAAAGTCGCTGTTGTGAGAAAACGCTGTTATTTGACTACCTAGTCTGTTCAGATGATACCCGAACGATTTAAATTCATTCAACGCCGATTGTTCTGGTCGAGCGTACGGTTTTGCGGCATGTCGCTTGCCCTTACTAGTAGAGGCTGCATCGCTACTGCTACTAGTAGCATCGGGTTCCTCGAACGTTGGTAGTCTGTGAGCGTATTTCGCCATGATGATGCGTTGATGTTCGCTCTTTGAGTTGCAAATCACGAATGATGACCATTGCTGTCCGGGTCGCTTTTTATACCAAGTCGCGCTGGTGCATTTTCACTATATAGACTTAGCATAGTGCTTATATGGCAAACTACTTGAGTATGATGAAAAGCAAATTTCTCACGCGTGGAAGATGTAGACATTCTCATCTGAGAAAAGCTTTGAACAAAGTTGCCTGTCTACGAGATTTTGATCAAACGTACGTTAGCGAGATAGGCCTATTTCTGAGGCAAACATTTCCAACGCTACGCGACGACTGTCGATTGTACATCAAGCACGAAGTGACAATTCAGAATCGTCGACCTGATTTTCTTATTCACATACCAAATGTTGCTCTCCTACTATTAGAGTACAAAACGTCCAATGTTACAACAAAAGTACGAAGAGAATATCTGACTCAAGTCATCGATACGTTTCACAAGTTTCGACAGAGTTTATGTGTTAGTGAAAATTCTAAACATATACGCTTACTAAGCATATTGCTCATTCGCAATTCGTCAACTCGACAAAATAAAATTGTATGCGTGAAAAACGAGTCGATACCGAACAGATGTTATTTGCTCTGATCTGCTATGAAAAAATTTGCGAAATGTACTTTAGGTTGTTTGTTTATTTGCTCGTACTCAAAACACAATATAAACGCAGCATTTTGCAAAGCATGGACTGGAATGTTATTCATAGAAATCAATAGTTGAAAATCTATCACGTTTAGTCGATTTACCGTTCAGCGAGAGATGATTTTACAAGCGTGTTTTCGCAACTGATTTAAGGCGATATCTTTTTGACTGCTGATCCGATTTTCATGAACCAAACACCAAAATAAAGTACAGATCACAGCGATTCTGAAAATATTAAGCTTGAAACAAAGTCTTATCGGGAACACGACATTATTTGGCTTCATTTGCAGAATCGTTCTTGTTTTGGGGATTACGCTGCTATAATTTCTGTATGCTTGTAAATACATTCTACAAATGTAGATTATCTGATTGCATGTTGTTAAGTGGTCATACTGATGTACAACATAAGCTATTTCTTTCCATGTTTAACGAGCATATCGCAATATTGCTATCGCACGAAACCCGATAAAATATTCTCAAGTCTATCCAGAGTGCGACATGACGTTATATAACATGCAAACAAGAGTCTATTTAGTGAATGATTGTGATATCTACCTCACTGGTTTAAATCTCTATCTAGAAAAGTTGTGCACTTGTATGGAGCATATTACCAGAATAAAAACCCAACAAGCAAATGTCAGTGTTTGTCGTTTATTGTCACAGAATGATTTTCACAATCGACAAATTCTGTCATATCAAGTAGATACAGTCACGAGCAAACATTCGAACTGCATATTTTCAAATACAACGCTTCAAATTTCCCATCGACACTCGACAGACACACCAGCATCGCATGAGAAAATAGAGCGCAGAGCGCAGCGAGGTCATTGAGTACAAATATTTAAACTTTAATCGCAACGTCATTTCACATGTAGTCTTCGGAGAGCTGATTTTTTGCGAAAAAGTTTCAATCCGTTTTTCTCGACAACCACTGAAGATAGTGTGATCAAATTTTTGCTATGATATTAAGCTTCATTTGCTCTACAAGAATGTACCGACAGTTTTCTTCTTATGTTAACGCTTGTTGGACAAAAATGCGAGTTAATGGTCGAAAATACAGTCTCAAAGAAGAAAGTTTTTTTGTCTTGTCGTTTTGCGAAACAAACTTTGTACCATCGGATAGGGAATTTCATTCTGAACAATTTGATGCATAAGACTTCGTATGTTTGTGAATCGCTTCGATTAAGCCAGCGTTAATTTACACTCAACACTAAAAGTTTTTATTCAAATGCGCCAAGCTTAATAACCTTGTACAACGTCATTTCGCTTTATGTAAACAACCCCGAGAGTAAAATATCGCATAACGTGGTTTAAGTTGATTTTCTCGACAACCACTAAAGCTAGTGTGATCAAATTTTCAGTACAATAACCAGCTGATTGTTAGCTACAGCTTTTCTACTAATAGTTTTGTTCCAACATACGTGCTTATGTGATAAAAATCACTTTGAAAACTTTCGCAAGAAGGAAACTTTTTTATGTCGGTGATTTGTGAAACAAGACTTATATCAGCTTGTAAAGAATTGCATGCTGAATATTTTGATGTATGATGTGAAGTGCTTTCGCTAACTACTCAACGAATAGAGCAGAAATATAGCGCAACACAAACGCTCTTTCTAAGTTCTATAAAATCAACTTCGACTCGACGACGTTATGAATCGATCGCACAGTGTACAAAATGGTTTTCAAGTAAACAATCGGGTTGAGTCAAGTTGCTTCACAACCGCTAAAGATTTCAACATGATATTTTCGCTGTATTGTCGCGACTGATACTAGCAACATTTTTTGTAGGGAACATTTTGCTGTAATCAGTTCGTACATGTGAGTAATTTTCAATTTTTTGCTCGAAAATACATTCTCAATGAAGAAAAGTTTTTTGTCTTGTTTTGCGAAACAAAATTGGTATCATCGTGTAGAGAATTGAATTCCGCACAAATTGATGTATAACACTACATGATTATACCTATCGCTGTGAAAATCTCAACCCAAAACGCTTCTGTACAAAATGCACTTTTAAGTTTCAAAGTTAAAGTTAACTGAACGTCGTGACAGCGCGCTGGAGAAAAATCAGATTTCTTCAAAGTTTAAGGCGGTGTATCTCCACAACCGCTAAAGATATTGAGTTGAAATCTTCGCGATATTGTTTGGATTGATACAAGTAATAAATTTTGTTGGGCATGTATGAGAAATTTTCACTTTATTGCTTACAAAACAGGTATCAAAGAAGGAAACGTTTTTGTCTATTTTACTAGCGAAATGATTTTGGCACCATCTTGTAGGCATTGAAATTCCGTATATTTTGATATGACATACTTGTATGTTTGTTGTATCGCTTGATCAAGACTGGCCGAAAACCATTTTCCTATACTCGCGCTTTCACTTTAAACTACACAAAATTCACAACTTGAACGTCATTTTCTATCGATGTAAACAACCGAGGAGAGATTTCAAACGAAAGCGGTTTATGTTGATTTTCTCCGAAATGACTGATGATATCAACATGAAATTTTCAACATAATATTCAGCTCTATGGTAGCTACAATTTTTGTCTCGCCTATTTTGTTCTCACTCGAATGACTGCATCAGAAATTCAAGCTTGAAAACTTCGCTAAGAAGAAATTTTTTTGTTTGATTTATTAGTGCAATAATTTTGATATCAGTTTGTACAGAATTCAATTCTGCGCATTTTAATGTATAATATTCTACATTGGGTCTTAACACAACGAATACACAGCCCGAAAACAAATCTACACGGAACGCATTTCAATCTTTAACTTGACAAGTTTTAACTGAACGTCGAGACCCGGCGCGCTGCGAGTAGAAAACTGATTTCGTACATAGTTTAAGTCGTCGTTTCTTCCCAACCGCTTGAGATACAAACATGCAATCTTTACCAACTTGTTCGGCGCGATATTAGCAACAAGTTTTGTGGGGATCATTTTTTCACTAGCATTTACGCGTGTATGTGAAAATTGCAGTTTTTTGCTTGGAAAACGGGTCGGAGAGAAGAAAACTTTTTTGTCTTTACAGATAGTGTTCTGATTTTGGTATCGGCTTGTACAGAATTCAATTCCACGCATTTTGATATGACATACTTGTATTTTTATTGTATCGCTTGATCAATACTGACTGAAAACCATTTTCCTATAAACACGCCTTTGACAAATTCTTCATAACATGATATACACAACGTCGTTTTGCAAAGTGAATGTTCTACAGCGAAACGCATTGTACAGAAAGTTTAACTCGCATTATCTCAGCATCCACTGGACAGATCTACATGAAATTTTCACCATATTGTTGGGCTTCATAGTAGCAATAAGTTTTGTGGGATCATTTTTTGCTAACATATACGCATATGTGAGAAATTCTCAGTTTTTCGAATGAAAATCACTTCGCTTAGAAGGAAAAAAATTCCCATTCAAGACAAGTACAACACAATTGGTATCATCATGTAGGGAATTCAATTTTGCACAAAATGGTGTACATTACTCAACACTTCGTCCAACTATAACGAAAATACGGCGAGAAAACGCATTCACGCTAATCGAAATTTTCAAGACTTAAAGTATCGAGTTAAACTCAACGACGTTTGACAGCGTAAATAGTAGACGAAACTGTGTTTGTTTGGAAGCGGTTTAAGTCAAATTTGTCCGAAATGACTGATGATATCAACATGAAATTTTTAACTTAATATTCAGCCCTAAGGTAGCTACAATTTTTGTCTCGCCCATTTTGTTCACACACGAATTATTGTATCATAATTCAAAGCTTGAAAACTTCACTAAGAAAAAAGTTGTTTTGTCTAATGAGCATTCATCGTAATTTTGGTATCATCGAGTAGAAAATTCGATTCCACGCAATTTGATATATTACACTTCAGTGTATGTCTAAACACAACAATGATACAGCCCGAGAACGGATTTCTACAAAGTGCATTTAGATCTTAACAGCGCTAAAAAAAATCACAACTTAAACGTCATTTCTATCGATGTAAACAACCGAGGAAAGATTTTGAACGAAAGCGGTTTATGTTGATTTTCTCCGAAATGACTGATGATATCAACATGAAATTTTTAACTTAATATTCAGCTCTAAGGTAGCTACAATTTTTGTCTCGCCTATTTTGTTCTCACTCGAATGACTGTATCAGAAATGTAAGAATAAAATATTCGCCAAGAATAACACTTTTTTGTCTGATTTATTAGCGCAATAATTTTGATATCGGTTTGTACAGAATTCAATTATGCGCATTTTGATGTATAACATTCTACATTGAGTCTTAACACAACGAATACACTGCCCGAAAACGAATCTACATGGAACGCATTTCAATCTTTAACTTTACAAGTTTTAACTGAACGTCGAGACCCGGCGCGCTCCGAGTAGAAAACTGATTTCGTACATAGTTTAACTTGGCGTATCTTCCCAACCGCTCAAGATACAAACATGAAATATTTACCAAATTGTTCAGCGCGATATCATCTGCAAATCATACGCTGATATTTTTTCACAAGCATTTACACATCTATGAGAAAATTTCACATTATGCTTGGAAATCAAGTCGGTAAGAAGATAGTGAAACAAATTTGGTATCATCGGGTACAGAATTCAATCCTGTTCATTTTGATATATAACATTCCACAATCGGACTATCCACATCGAAAATACAGCCCTAAAACGTATCTAAGCTAAACGCATTTTTACTCTCAGAACTTTAATTTCAGTGAACGTCGTGACAAGCGCTGCGATTAGAAAACTGATTTCGTACATAGTTTAACTTGGCGTATCGTCCAAACCGCTTGAGATACAAACATGCAATCTTTACCATTTTATTCAGCGCGATATTAACAACAAGTTTTGTGGGGATCATTTTTCACTAGCATATACGCGCGTATGTGAAAATGGCAGTTTTTTGCTTGGAAAACGGGTCGGTAAGAAGACATTATTCTGATTTTGGTATCGGCTTGTACAGAATTCAATTGCACGCATTTTGATATGACATACTTGTATGTTTATCGTATCGCTTGATCAAGACTGACCGAAAACCATTTTCCTATACTCGCGCTTTGAAAAAGTCTTCATAAAATACACAACGTCGTTTTGAAAAGTGAATGTTCTACAGCGAAACGCATTTAACAGAAAGTTTAAGTCTCGTTTTCTCAGCATCCAGTGGACAGATCTACATGAAATTTTCACTATAATG
Organism: Congeria kusceri; assembly: GCA_027627225.1. Classification (NCBI taxonomy): domain Eukaryota; kingdom Metazoa; phylum Mollusca; class Bivalvia; order Myida; family Dreissenidae; genus Congeria; species Congeria kusceri. The sequence goes on along the minus strand of CM051035.1, from coordinate 57,369,648 downwards.
TTGGGCTTCATAGTAGCAACAAGTTTTGTGGGATCATTTTTGGCCAGCATATACGCATATGTGAGAAATTCTCAGTTTTTCGATAGAAAAAAATTCCCATTCACGACAAGTACAACAAAATTGGTATCATCATGTAGGAAAGTCAATTTTGCACAAAATGGTATATGATATTCTACAATACGTCGAACTATAAAGAAATTACGGCGAGAAAACGCATTCACGCCAGTCGAAATTTTCAAGACTTAAAGTTTCGAGTAAAACTCAACGACGTTTTGCTGCGAAAAGTAGACGAAACTGTGTTTGTTTGGAATCGGTTTATGTCGATTTTCTCAATAACGCGTGAACGCATTTTGATGAAATTTTCACTATCATAACCAGCAAACAGATTGGAACAATATAGGTTGGAACATTTGCTATTAGATCAACGGGTATGTGAAAAAACTTCAGTTTATCGACCAAACTCGGATTGTTATGAAGAAAAGATGTTCATTTCTTAAAATAGTACAATAATTTTGGTATCATTCGATGGGGAATTCATTTTTGTGCAATTTGGTATAACATACTTGATGGTTTTGTAAGACGCTGCAATAATACGGGCCGAAAACCACATCACAACAAACACAGATTTCATGAATCGCGAAGAATTTGACCCTTCGTTCTCAGTGCAAATTTATGACGTCATTTCAATATATCTCATCCTAAAACTTAAAGCGGCGTTACATTTCGATGATAGAAAACTGCGCTTCTTCGCAAGTGGTTTAACTTCAATATCTTTTCAACCCGTTGTCCAAAATGAACGAAATTTCCACCAGATTAACAGAAATTTCGACGCGCACATATCCATCATATTTGTTTGTATTGAATCAAATAGGGGACTTATGATATTTTGATTTTTACGCAAATTCGACTTTACATTTTGAGCTTTAATGAACAATTGTACAGATAACCACAACATTTTCATATCATCTTGTAGGGAATATATTGATGAATATTTTGGTATATGTGTTTTGCTATTTCTTTTCGGGACATCAAAACTATAATCACAAAAACATAGTTGAACCAAACACGTCGGGGTAAGTCCCTTTAAGACTGCCAAAACATATCGCGCTGATTTCGTTTAACCTACGTCATGTAAACAATTGATTTCTAAAAATTTCTTGAATCTTGAATTGTTCAGGGTTTCATGGAGAAAAATAAACGGGTGGAACTGGATAGTTTGTGATGTTGTTTTTGTGGTGAATATTTTGAGGATTAGATCTACTGTAAATGTAAAATATGATCTAGGATTATTTCAGAACAATAGGTTAGTGAGTTTGACTAAATATTTGTCTATTATCGCATTGTGTCGTTTTTATGTTGAATGTGAAAATCTGCGTTGGGTTCGCTTCAAAACGATTTAAACACGAAATACCATGGATTTACTGGATGTATTGGATGGACTCATTTTTATCAATTTTTAGGAGCACACAAACTGTGAATATTTCAGTTGTTGTGTTCTTGGAAATAAAATCATCACAAAGTCAATATGGATCGGATTTTTGAATGTCACGTTTTATTTTACGATTATACATCAAATACACATTTAACAAAAAACTCAAATCATGAGCTGTAAACATTTTCTATGTGAATTTCTGTCATTCATGGTTTGGTCGTCGTCGAGAGCGGACGTGTTTTTCGATGCTCTGAACGACGTTGCTCCATTATAAATTGACTTGCGCTACATGACTTTTGGTCAGTTGACTGTTGGACGTTGACCAAGACGGACGTGTTTTCGGAGCTCTGACAAAAATATTTTGAGTTTGAAATTTTTTTACTGGGACTTGTTCTCAGTTGACTGTTGGACATTGACAGGGTCGGACGTGATTTTTTTAGCTCTGACTGTTGATGAAAAATACTTTCAGTGGAATTGAAATTTCTTCTTTAGAAATTAGGTGACTTGACGACTTAGGCTGTCTACAGTAGGTCTTGAGTGAAGACAGCGCTGTATAGTATTGCTGATGAAAAATATTTTCAGTTAAGCTGAATTAAGTTTTGTTAAATGTGGACATACTCGACGTTATTTAATGATGGCGACAGCGCTGTACTGTTATGACTGGACTCGGTCGCGACTTATTGAATGATTGTCGGACAGTTTCGCTAGATTTTGACTTGAAGTGCGGTTTGAGATGAAATGGTTTTGAATGATATTTCATGACTTGATACTTGGGTTATTGTTTTGTCGAGACAGCGATTTACGATAGCGACTTAACTTAAAAAGAAGTACACTTAAACGATGTTGACTGCTGAACGGGTATTGCCTACTGACTGCGATGTCTTTTACTGAACGTTAAATATTAAGTGTTTGACAGAAATTTATTTTTTTAGCGACTTTGACTTCATTTAAGGTTTGGACGTCGAAGCGATCGGACGTGTTTTTAGGAGCTCTTGACTTTGACTATAAGTGTAAATTAATTTTTTTTTGAGACTTGAAACAGTTGATGGCCAGTTGCTGTTTAGATGCCGAGCTGTGCGGACGTGTGTCGTGGAGCTGCATTAAACCGTGAGTACATTTTTTGTCTTTTTACATGAGTTTGTATTTGTGAATAAAAGTGGTGAAAATATTTGAGTGTTTGACTTGAATTGAAATGGAACAAACAGTATGCTGGTGTATGATGGTTTGACAGCCTAGCATTTTGAGCTGCCGATAAGAAGTGAATTTACTGCGATGGGTAGAATAACTCAGTACTGGGACTTGGTGTCAATATGATGGTGTACTTTGATGGTGAAACATAGCGATGAAGTCGTTGCTTTTTTCACCGCTTATGAGATTTTGATTTTAATCATGAGTTTGTGGTTGAAGTGAACAGTCGTGTTTGTGTGCGCTCTGATTGCGCTTTTGTAAGTGTGGGTTTGTAGCGATTCAGTTTCAGTTGGTGTGTAGATGTGGACGTGTGGGGAAGTTGAACAAGAAGTGCTGACCACCAAAGCGTGAGTACTAACATTTTTGTATACTAATGTGAAACAAAGGGTAGAACTATCCAGTACTTGCGCTTGCTGTGTTGATGATACAGTATAACAGATGATGAAATATGATACTGAATGAAGTTGTCTTGCTGTGCTACTGACCAGATTGTATGATGATGTGACATGGTGGTGAAATGATTTGCTATTGTAGCATGTTTACAGATATTGCTGTATATGATACATATTGATTCCTATGAATGCTGTTTTACATTGGTTTGATTTCAGGGGGCTGTGGTGAGTATTGTAGATTGTGTTTGATTGTGAATGTGAAATACATGTTGCAATACACTATGCAGAACGAAAACTGTTTTACAGTTGTCTCTTCATTGAAAACTTTGAGATGAATCTATGAAACTGGTGATAGCTGCTAAAGCAGTACAAAAACTGTACTTGCTGATGTGGTCAGTCTTTGTTCGACAAGTGTTGTATGGAACAGATGAGGTTCATGTTTTGACAGAGAAGTGAAATTGTGTACCATAAGTAGCATGAATGTGATATGCTATACACTTGAATTCAAGATGAACAGAATACCTTGATACATTTTGACAACAGAGTGCTATACTATGACTGTATGCCTTTCTGATCAAAACTATGACATGCTTGTTCAGATAGGAAGATTTCTGCTTTCAATTTGTGTTTATCTGTGGAACAGAGCAGACCTGTTTCCATGTGCTCTAAAACAAGGTAAGTGGTTAACCATGACTGTGTGCTATGTATTTCTTTCAGAACATGACGGAATTGACATGATAGGATGTCTTTACTGACTGTGCGACTAAGATATTTGAGCAGCAGAGTTGTAGAAATTCACATGTAAGAAGGTAAGTAGTTGTTCAATGACAGTGTGCTATGAGTGTCTACTGATGTACTGACTTTTTTGTGCCATGCATTGCTTGTTTCAGCACATTTCAGAATTGACATGAGATGGTGTCTTGACCGACTGGGGGACCAAGGTAGCTGAGCAGCAGGGTTGTACATTTTTCAAAAGTAAGGTAAGTAGTAGTTCAATGACAGTGTGATATGAGTGTCTACTGATGTACTGACTTTGTTGTGCTATGCATTGCATGTTTCAGACATTTCAGATAGGGCGTGAGATGGTATCTTGACTTGACTGACTTGTGGAAGAAGGTAGTTTAACAGCATGGTTGTACATTTTTTCAAATGTAAGAAGGTAACTGGTAATATGATTCAAGTGTCTTCTGATGTACATATGTTTTGTGCCATGCATTGCTTGTTTCAGCACATTTCTGACAGGACATGAGATGATGTCTTGACTGTATAGCTAACTGGGGGACCAAGGTAGTTTAGCAGCTGAAGCGAGCAGACGTGTTTTTTGAGCTCCAGTACCATATAAGAAGGTTAGTGGTTTCAAACAACTGTGTGTGCTATGTTTGTTTGGTGTGATACATTTCAGATAAGACATACCATGATGGCATGGCAGTCAAGCTGAGCAGAGAGGCTAAGCAGTTGAGCTGTGCAGACCAGTTGAAGGTGAGATGTATAGAGGTTTTAAGGACAAACAATTGTATGAACCCAGTGTGTTGGTGTTTCACACAATGAGACCTATAGACATGGTATTACAAAATTTTTTATGGCTGACAGATTTTGTGATCAGTTGTAATTTGACAACTGGAGGGGTTAAATGTGTTTTTCATGTTGAGTTGTGCTAAGCTATGCTATAGACTGCAACAGAATTGTATAGTTAAAATGTGTAGCAAGCAATTTCACTTTACTGCACAAATGTTAGACATTCAAGGTCTTATACTAAATACTGTAACAAAATTGCATGTCTTGACAGATCTATGAAATTGTGTGGCAATGAACATTAATAGAAAAAATGTGAGATATCTGACTGTTGATTCATAGTAAACTTAAAGACACTACAAGCAATTTCACTTAACTGTACAAATACATGCTAGTCATTCAAGGTCATATATCATATTACATTTTTGGATCAGATTTTCAGACTTTTGCTGTCAGTTGATGTTTGGCAGTTGAAGCGAGCAGACGTGTTTTTGAGAGCTCCAGTATATGAGATGAAGGCGAGTATAAATGTTTGTCACGTATGGCTTGATATGATATTTTCAGGTCTACTATGAAACTGAAGTGGCAGTTGAGTGTTGGGACTGAGTGCAAGCTGTCGAGGTTTCACAGAACAGTTGAAAGAGGTACGATGTACAGAATAGCTGTGACCACTACAATGTGTTAAGCATAAACTTTTTTTCAGATTTTTGTGGTGAAGTGCTGTCAGTTGATGTTTGGCAGTTGAAGCGAGCAGACGTGTTTCTGAGAGCTCTCACATTATGGATGATGTTAGGTATTTTCAGGTGGTTTGTTTTTAGAGCTCCAGCTTGTATGAAGATGTTAGATATCATAATATATGATTTCAAGGTCATTTTCATTTCAGATGTTGAGAAGTACAGATGTGGTTCTGAAAGCTACACAGCTTGCATGTTGTAACAAGTTTTACATTTTGGATCATGTTTTGAGATGTTTATAGTCAGTTGCATTTCAAATGCCGAGCTGTGCGGACGTGTTTCTTTGAGCTGCTGTCAAATGAACCGTGAGTACAAACATTTTTGTATCTTGATGATAGTTGTTATACTGTATAGAAGTAACTTGACTTCACGTTGAGATGATCTAGCAGCATGATGGCCTACGATGGTTTGAGTGACTAGCATTTGTATGTTGAGTTGATGTATAGAAGTGAATGTGCATGATGATAGCAATGGGTAGAATTAATCAGTACTGAGAGTACGTTGACTTGAGATGTTGCGACAATAGTATATCATGATGATGAACTAACATGCTGGTGAAGCACGACGTTGTTCGGAACATTTATTTTTTTTACTGCTTTTACAGATTTGGGGTTTAGTACAGATTGTGTGGTCTAAGAATATAGACGTCTTTTTGTGCGCTCTGACAGCGCTGTTAGACAGTGTGTTCGTAGTAATTCATTTTCAGTTGATGTTCACATGCTGAGCTGTGCCAACCGAACCGTGAGTACAAACATTTTTGTATCTTGATGTGAGCTATTAGTAGTATATATAGAACTAAATGTGCATGATGATAGCTCAAGGGTAGATCTATCCAGTACTTACGCATGCTGTGTTGGTGATATAGCAAAGAGATGATGTAACACGATATTGACTCTAACGTTTGTGATTATATGTCAAAACCGAGGTATAACATGATGGTGAGCTGCTTGTGGGCACGTCTGTTCTATGATATTGTTTTGTATGCATGCTGATTTGCTTTCAGAGGGGCTGTGGTAAGTATTGTAGATGTTTATCACTGTGAGCTCTAATTTGGTATAGCCATGTGGTGGTCAGTCTCTGCGTGACAATTGCAGAGTGAAACATTGTTCCAGATTAAGTGAAATGTTTGACAGAGCAATGAAAGTGTAGCAACGATTATTGATAGCAACATGTCTGATATGATATTCACTTTTGAGATGAAGAGAAGTCTGTGAGACTTGATTGGCAATTGAGTTGTGTACAATGACTATGTGTGCCATACTTAGCATCATATTACATGTTTGTTCAGATTTTCAGTGATGTGCTGTCTGTTGCATTTCAGCAGTCGAGCAGAGCAGACGTGTTTCTAAGAGCTCTCAAACCGTTATTGAAGGTTATTTGTACAGAACGACTATGTTTGCCATAACATGTGAAGTATTTAAAATTTCGTTAAGATTTGCAATGTTGTGCTCTCAGTTGCATTTCAGCAGTCGAGCAGAGCAGATGTGTTTCTAAGAGCTCTCAAACCGTTATTGAAGGTTAGTTGTACAGAACGACTATGTTTGCCATAACATGTGAAGTATTAAAATTTCGTAAAGATTTGCAATGTTGTGCTCTCAGTTGCATTTCAGCAGTCGAGCAGAACAGACGTGTTTCTGAGAGCTCCAAAACCAGAGTTAAAGGTAAGTAACTATGTTTGTTATGCATTGCTTGTTTCAATACATTTCAGATTTTGACATGTACTGATGACTTGACAGTTGGTGTGAACAGAGAAGTCAAGCAGTGGTTGTGTCTATTGCTCCCAAACCATTGTTTAAGGTAAGTTGTCTAGAATGACTATGTTTGCCACAGCTTGTGAAGTTTTAACTTTTTATTCAGATTATCTGTCAAGTGCTCTCAGTTGCATTTCAGCAGTCGAGCAGAGCAGACGTGTTTCTGAAAGCTCTCATATCTTGTAAGTACAAATTTGTTTTCATAGCATGACATCTGTTTTTCATGTTACTGTATTTCAGGTTTGACAGTGTTGCTGAACAGTGAAGAGAAGAGAAAAAAAGACTAGCTGCTTTGCACATGAAAATGTAAGTTTGCTAGTACTTTTGCTATCATGTCATGATATGTGCTGTATATGCTTTTCTGTTTTAGGATGAACAGTATTGCAGAACGGAGAAGAGGAACAGTTTTCAGACGTGGTCGAGCAGTCTTGTCTCTACAGTTGGAGCATATCAAAGGGTAAGTCATTACACTTGTTTTGTACTGTGTGTTTTACATGCTTCTATATTTCAGGTTTGACAGTGTTGCTGAACAATGAAGGAGTCTAGCTGACAGATTCTACAGTTGGAAGACATTGAAAGGTAACGTATGTAAGCATTTGCTTTGTGTTATTATTTGTGTTGCTCTGCTCTACTATGTTTCAGATTTGACTTGCAGTGACGGTTTCATAGTGGTCTAAGCAGAGAAGTAGAAATGTTTCAATAAGGAATGCCTCTGCTGTGACTCAACTCAACACATAATGTAAGTCATTTTGTAAACTGCAATGTGTTTTGCTGCTCGTTGCTTTATTTCAGATCTTACAGAAAGTGATGTGTTTGACCTTGGACAGAGCTGAGAAGGACAGAGTGGTGAAGCTGTTTTCTCTACAGTTGCAGCATTTCATGAGGTAAGTTAGTTGTCACAATTTTTGTGCCATGCTCGTATATTTCAGGTCTTGGTGTGGTGAGCTGTGAGGAGCTATGAAGTCAAACTGACAGAGTATACAGTTATACAACACTCAGAGGTTGGTTTGATGTGAAACATGTTTTTCTCTGCTTAACTATATTTCAGGTTTGACTTTCTTCAAGGACATTGTGCCCTTGGTGCTGAGAAGAACTGAAGACAGGTTTCAAGAGGAATGTAGCAGGTTTGGCTCTACACAATACTGAATGGTAAGTAGACAAATTGTTGGTTTGATGTGAAACATGTTTGCTTTGCTATACTATATTTCAGTTTTTACTTGCAAGGACAGTGTGACCTTGGTGTTGAACAGGGCACGGTATTGAGAATAAAGCAGCTGTGAAATTTCAACTTGATAGAGAAAGGTAAGTGGATCTGAATTGTTTCATGATTTTATGCTTTGTACTGTTTCAGAAATCATTTGCAATGACAGTGTGACCTTGGTGCAGAACAGAGATGAATACTGATGTTTAGCTGCTAAGAATCTACTCAACAGAAGACAGTTCAAGCAACACATTGTTGGTTTGATATGTGACATGTTTTGCTCTGCTCTGCTATATTTCAGCTTTCACTAGCAGTGACAGTTTTACAGTGTTGTTGAACAGAAGAGAAGACAGTTTTCTAGACAACATTCAGCTGCTGTGGCTGTCCTCCACAGAGACAAGGTAAGTTACTAGTTTTTGGTTTGCATTTCTCTGTTTCAGAAATCATTTGCAAGGACAGTGTGACCTTGGTGCAGAACAGAGATGGATACTGAGGTTTAGCTGCTAAGAATCTACTCAACAGAAGACAGTTCAAGCAACACATTGTTGGTTTGATGTGAAACATGTTTGCTTTGTTTACTCTGTTTCAGTTTTCACTTTCAAGGACAACGTGCCCTTGGTGCTAACAGAGAAGTGAGCTAAGACTTGAATTCAACTGGTGTCACACAACTGTAGGACCACACAAGGTAAGTTGATGTGCTTTGTACTGTATGTTGTTATGTTTTTGAATGTTTCAGGTTTACTATACTACCTCTGGAAGAATGAATTTGTGCTCAACGCTGGGATACATTTGGTGGGTAAGAATGTTTTGTCCAAACTGTTTGCTATGTGAATGTGGTTTCAGATTTTCGTTTCAGTTGCCAGCAAACAGTGGAGCAGTAACCCATTTCAGTCTGGTAGTGGTGAGTACAATCGTTTCTATACTTCAATAGTGTATGTGTATCTACATGTTTTGACTTTTTTGTTTGTGTTATGCTTTGCAAAATGATTTTTTCATTTCAGCATGGCTGCGGTAAGTACAATAGATTTCTTGATATATATACAAAAATGTGATAAGTTTGTTTCAACATAGCATGCCATTTTCATTTCAGCATGGCTGATGTAAGTAAAAACGTTTAGTTGTTACTAGGCATTTCTTGAAAATAGTACAATGAATTTCTACATTTTTCATAACGTGTTGTGCTATGCAAACATGTCTTTTTCATTTCAGCTCCCCAAAGTTTTAACAGTTGATTTTGTTCTGTTACTGTTTTCTGTTGACTGTTGTGTTGAATATTTGAATCCAATTGTATATGCATGCTCTAGTCTTGATTTCAGCTCGGGATTGGAGTGAAGAATAGTTGAGAAGATTTCAACCAGCAGGAATGGATCAACAACACAGATGTAAGTACTCACATCTTCTTTTACTCACAATTTTGTTTCATGTTACTGTACAAATGTCACGCTATCATTGCTATGTGAAATGTTGTTTTTATTGCATTTCAGTGAAGACATCTTGGTGAGTAGAATTGTTCACTGTACAAAAATTTAGTTTGCTGTTCAAAGTTTTGTTTACTGTTTAGTAAATGTACAAACATGTTCAAACATGTTCAAACATATTCAAGATTCTCATCATGCTTTACTATTTCCATTTCAGCACAACACCAGACTAGCAGAGGCAGCAAGGACTCGACTCTTCACAAAATCATCTATACAAACAATAAGTATCGTTTCAACTTGTGTTTCAAAAATGCAAAATGCAAAATGTAAAACGTCTTTCTCATTTCAGACAACATGGTAAGAACAGTTGGTTTTGTTCTGTTACTGTTTTGTGTTCACTGTTATATTGACTATTTGAATCAGAAAGTACATGCATGCTCAAGTCTTAATTTCAGCTCGGGTCTAGAGTGAAGAAACGTTGAGAAGATTTCAACCAGCAGGAATGGATCAACAACACAGATGTAAGTACTCACATCTTCTTTTACTCACAATTTTGTTTCATGTTACTGTACAAATGTCACGCTATCATTGCTATGTGAAATGTTGTTTTTACTATGTGAAATGTTGTTTTTATTGCATTTCAGTGAAGACATCTTGGTGAGTATAATTGTTCACTGTACAAAAATTTAGTTTGCTGTTCAAAGTTTTGTTTACTGTTTAGTAAATGTACAAACATGTTCAAACATATTCAAAGATTCTCATTATGCTTTGCTATTTGATTTCAGCTCTACAACAGACTAGCAGAGACATCAAGGACTCGACTCGACTGTTCACATAATCACCTATACAAACAAGTAAGTATCGTTTCAACTTGTGTTTCAAAAATGCAAAATGTAAAACGTCTTTCACATTTCAGTGATGAAAACATGGTAAGTACAAGTTTGAGTTGAGTTCAGTTGACTGTTACTGTTCACTGTTCCATATCACGAAATAACAACATTACAAACAAGAACTATAAAAGCTCTTGTTTTTTCAGTACAACTCGCCAGTCTTGATGTGAACACCGAGCAGTCTAGACGTATGTAGAGACTTGCACATACCTTGAGCAGAGCTGCGACAAAACCGTGAGTACATGTTTGAACAGTTTGTTGTTTATTGTTATATGTTATGTTAGTAGTGCTGGCCAGCAATGTATGCTTGTATGCATGTTTCTCTTTCAGCTCTCAAAATTCTCAAGGTTTGATAATTTCAGTCTCTACTTTGGCTCTAGAGACTTAGGAAATCAAAATTCACATGGTGGCACACCAGTCCGAATATACTCATTGCACTAGCCAGGATTGCAAAGTACTTGTGAGCATTGGCAAGGCTCCCCAGCTTATGGCGCAGTGTAACTGGCGTTGGGTCGATAGTGCTAAGGCGAGTGACTTGCTTCGGTGCAGGAAGCGAGACGGCTTGCTTAGGCGAGTCAGCGTTTGCTTGTAGTTTCCTATCTGGCTAGATCAATGTAAGGTTGTCTTTGACTGCTATCGGTAAGCACTCCTGCTATTTGGCAAAGCAGAAAGACAACAGCAGTCGATTAACTGAGTTTGGGCGGCCGAGGTATGTAGGTGTCGTTAGACCGACTCCACAAGTTGCGAAGCGCACTGATAGCACTTGGGGGGAAACGCCTCGGTTTTCAGCGCTATGATGTTTTATCAATGCTGTCGTTATACTCTGGCAAGGCTCCTCAGTCTATCGCGAGGGACACTCTTTGCCCGCAAGCTTTAGAACTGACGTGGGTCGATTGTGCGTATGCGAGTCCGAGGACGCGATGGCATTGATAAGGCTACCGACCAGTTGATGACTGCTTGACCGATAATATAGTCACTAGTATTGCTCAGTCTGTATGATTCATGTTTCTTTTTCAGCTCTCAAAATTGTGTTAGGGTTTAGGTTTCAGTCTCTATTTTGGCACAGAGAGACTTAAGTGTATAACTAAAAAAAGCAGACACCTTTCAAAATTTGTCCGCTGAGATTGAAAGTCAGAGGAAGTCCTGTTCAGCTAGCTGTGTAACAACGTAGGGCGAGGCTGCAAGCCAATACGAAATGAGGCGTTATAAAGCAGCCCTTCCCCGCGATCGTTGTGAAATACTTTCGGCACTAGCTGGGAACCTTTTCAACACCACATTGTTGCGCTGTTGGAAGGGTGGTAGGCACACATGGTGACATGTCTGTGCTTTGCCGTGCGACACCCGTGATATTCCCGTGAGGTGAAACGGGATATCTTGATCTGGCTCTCTCAGAAATGCTGCAACGCATGACCGAATAAACATTTTTGGTTAAGTGCATTATTGCACAACTGAGTCTGCTATTTGCTATCAAGTATATCTATTCTCAGGCAGGGTGGGAAGGCGACTTCTCTTGTGCTCAGACAAGAGGAACGGTCACAAGTCCGTGAAAACGCCGAGTGACACCCGAAAACTTTCAAGAGCATAGCATAGAAATTTACGTTTGAGTTGTGGTGAAAAAAAACACTATATACTGCAGTTTTACAGATTATGGCCATTAACTTGTGCGCTTCGATGAAGCTTTAACAATCATTGCGTTTTAGGTACTTCTTGCTTGAGATTTACAAGCACTACGGCTCATCATAGGTATATCTGTCTTGCAATGAGAAATATCAACATAAAATGTTAAACGTATCAAGGCTTGAAATTGCGCAAGTGAATCGATGAAAAAAACCTATATGAAGCAGTTTTACCAAATGTTATGACTTTCGCCGTATAGCAGCAACACACTCTGAAATTGTGCGACTCAATGTTGTGTTATGAAATTAACAAGCATTGGGTTCTCATCAAACTATCACAACTAGTACAGCGTATGAAACTGTTGGAAAAAACTATTTCAGATCAAAACTGCAAATTTCATTGTTCGCCTTCGGCCAAGCATGCAACTGTTTTGTGTTGTACTCAACAATATGCTACAAACGTATTTGCAAATCAACAACTCAATGGTTTGTGAACAATAAAAACCATAGAAGTTCAAACAAGAAATGAAGCCTACAGGTACTGTCTTACCAAACAATAGCTATCTTTTTGGTGGTAAAGCGACTCTTTTCCTTGTGAAAAGAACGGTCACAAGTCCGTGCAAAACGCTGAGTGACACCAATCCACAGAAATCAATTCGAAATACTTGACTCTGCAGCTTGTATGAACGTGTTTGCAACATCAGAATAGTTTAAAGCAGAACGCTTTTCCTTCTTCGAGGGAGAAGAGATCTGGGTGCAAGTCCCGGTTCTGGTTATAACACAAATACTCGCTGCTTAGTTGAAATGCCATGACAAAAAACATACTTTAACGCTTACTGAGACCAAACACCACTAGGGTCGATTTAGAGTTGCGAAAATACTCGCTGCTAAGTTGAAATACCCATCATCCTGCTGTGCCATGACAAAAACATTCTCAAACGCTTAATCGGGTGGGACCAAACACCACTAGTGTCGATTTCGAGTTGCTGAGCACATGATTGCAATGTACCAGTGTCAATTGCAGAGTATCATACCTACACACTTTCTCGATGGACCAAATGCCCATAGGTTCGATTTCGAGTTGCTAGACACAAAAAGCAACCAAGCTATGTTACAAAAAGTTTTATTCAACAATCACGATGTGACATAGCAATTCTGTGTGAATTTCGAGTTGCTGAACACATGATAGCAATGTACCAGTCGCATACAAAATTCTCTATTTAGTTTGTAGCAAAACTAGATGACTGCTCGATTGCAATGTACCAGTCGCATATGCTATTATGTTCGCATAAAACTCACAAATTGCTGAGCACACGATTTCAATAAAGATGTTAAACAATACCAAGTTTGAGAACACGATCAAATTTGAACTTTTGAACATTCAGATTCTGAAATGATTCATACTCCTTCACACTTAACTTTCTCGTGGGACCAAATGCCCATAGGTTCGATTTCGAGTTGCTAAAGATTATCAACAGTCTCTCAGCCCGCTGATCACGTGTGTTTACTTAGTGTTATCTGACTTTTCATTACAGATAGGTGGCAATGTTAAACACAGTCTCGTTTTGTTAATACTGTCCACTGAGTTTGAACAATTGTGGATGGGTATGGATTTATTAAAGCAAACAAAAATATTCAGATATGGACTTACTCCATTTACATTTGTAACGAGAGAGGGGAACGACTTAAACGATGTGAATAAATAATGAAAAGCAGAGTTTAAAGGTTTGGTGAAGTAACATGTAGAATATCTTTTAGTCAGGAAGGATAAAATAGTGAGACATTTTGCAGTGATTGCGTAAAATGAAACTATATTTTAGACTAATATGCACATTATGTGCTATACTGTTCAGTGCATCGTTCATATCCTGGATACAATACAAAGAAGTATGGAAAACAAGAAAACTGTTTACGTTTCAACGGTATAACTCTTCAAATACTCAGGAAACACATTCAACAGAGCTATCGAAAAATGGTCAAAAAGGCCTAAGTCCTTTAAAGATTATACAAGAGTTTGCACGATTTGAAAAACATAAGTATTGCGACGGCAGTTTTATAGCAATAGAACACAAATTTGCTATTTTAACTAATGTTTTGATACTTCCTAATAAAGGTGTTGGGCGAAAAGGTGGTGAAAACATATCTGAAGTGCTCTATCAAAATGAAGACGACGAGTATTATAAGCTACAAAAAGGTTACTTTACATTAAAGTGTGATATTAATTTAGTAAACTATACATTTAATAGAATAAGCCATCTAAATAAATGGCTGAGTGCACTGGAACTGATAACATCTCCTGACAGGAGTCAAGAACGTATCGACCTCTACACCATTGCTGTTCAAAGGTACGAATATGCAAACTTGTATCATACTATGACAGACTTTTACAATGCCTTCTATTTGCTAGAAGTGTTTAATATTAAAGCAGAACATGTCCAAATACTTCTTTTGGATGGACACCCCTATGGTGCACTGGACAACACATGGGCCGCACTGTTTAAAGGATTTTTTCGAGCCAGTGATATAAAACGACCTACCTTTTTCCCGTATATGCTGTGGTCAACAATTGGATACGATAGTCCGTTAAATCAGCATGAGTTAACCAGCGTTCCAAAATTAGAGGAATTTAGGAATTTCTTTCTTCGAAAACATGGAATCAGCATCAACAATAGTGTTAATTGTGACAATCTGACCGTTTTGTTTCTATGGCGACGAGATTATTTGGCGCATCCCAGAAATCCGTCTGGAAGTGTATCAAGAAAAATAAAGAATGAAGACGAACTGGTGGTAGCCACGAAACAACAATTCAGTAAGCACACTGTTCTTGATGTTCAAATAGATCTATTCGAAATGACGGATCAATTAAGGATGGTGTCACAAACAGATATTCTGATTGGAATGCACGGTGCAGGTCTTTCCCACACTCTTTTTCTACCGCGACACGCTGGTCTGGTAGAGCTGTACCCTACCTACTGGTCAACTGCCAATGTGCATTTTAAGTCTATGGCAAGATGGCGTCGATTGCACTACCTAAGTTGGCAAAATAGAGACACAACAAAAGAACTTGAGAACAAATACACTGTCGTTGATGTCAACAGTGTGGTTACTCTTCTAAAGAACATGGTGCAGAAGATATGTGGACCGAACTAGAAGAAATACCATGGACAAAGACAGTTATTATGCCTTTGTAGAAATTCATTCATTAATGTTCTAAAAGTCATTTTTAGCAAATGCTTAGCACATTGTTACATAATTATGTTTTCATCTCGCGATAATTTTGACATTTAAAGAAGTACTAGAGTAGCACTATTGACAATGTGCAGAGAAAAAAAAGTATTCTGTCCATTTGTTTCTTTATCTTAAGATGCGCTAAAAACTTATCATAATGATCGTTTAGTTGTTTTAAATACAGACACGTGTATAGTGTTGATAAACATAACCGAATACAAATGACCTTCTCTGTTTTACTGGCGTTTACTTATATTGCGTAAAATATGGATATGTCACGCTCTAGGGTTCCATACACTACATTCGCTCTGTTATCAGTCAATAATTTATAACAATTTTTTTCATAATTATCATACGATATATGTACATTTGTTAGGTACTGGTTTTAAATGCCTCAACATCTCTATAATTGTCTACTAACATGTCTTACGAAATTTTATTTAAACACAAAACACGTGTTTCCGCTACTAAAATATATTAACCACATAAATGAAAGAATTGTAAAGATTGTTATAAAAGTTGGAATATCGAAGATATAGTTGTTCTTATTCTGGATTTTATTCAACGATAATTATGCTCGTAAAGCTCTTTTGGTGAAGCGACACATACTGTTAAAGGTCCCGGACGTTTTACGGTCAAGTTACATAGGCTAAACAGACTACATAAATCGGTCCGTATTTCGCGAGCTATTACCTCAAATAAGAGAAATCTTGGAGAAACCCCATCGGTAGCACTAACTCGCCAGGCTGGCGACTTAATATGCTAATTTGTATCACCGCGGGATATATCACGTGATAGGGGCATGTTGTAAATAATACACAAACACTGTGTAGCAAAATGCCTTTTACTTTCGGTTTAATTTCTTTTAGCAATATAAAAAGACAAGAGGATAATAAACAGTGATTCCAATTCTGACATACCCTCGGATAATCACTCCACATCTACCATAATTTGATTGTTAGAACACAAAAGAACGAAAATAAAACGATAACTTACACATTTTGTAACACCGTCTGTCAGTGTCGGTCATGTTTGTTGTGTATTGTCTTGACACGTGATCGTAGATCATGGTCACATGGACATGCGTCAGCGAGATCTACTTTTAGGAGTTTTACTTTCACTTCATCGGTTGTTTAAGTGCCTAAAGTTGCTAATTTAAAAAAAAAAAAAATCGTAGTTTAATATGGTTTATACGGTATTTGTTTTTAGGTTATGCGGTAATTTGCCCGCTGAAATGTGTTAATATCCTCGTGGAAGTATTGAATATTTGAAACTAACTGGTTTGAGAAATCATTCGACTAGCAAGCGGGGTGAAGTGCGGACTGAATTTACAGCGTGTCAAATTATTTCATTTTTTGTTTTTGATAGATATATTTTCAGTCTAGTTTAAATTAGTTAAATTATATCGACTCTAATGTATATCTACAATTATGAGGGCGTTGCTGTAGGCGGCCAGGAATTCAACTCAAGTTGCGTGGATACCTCTGAAGGGGATAGGGAGCAGCCACGTGACGGTATCGTTTCAATATTGTACAATAGAACTTGTATTATTTAACCGATCTAAAGGTGAGATTCGAAATGAATTGCCGTTATTATTAATTATTGTACCTTTTGCATCTGGTATAAACGAAGATATATACTTAAAATGAGGGAAATGTGAGATGTGAAATATTTTAATTATTGTATTCTGGTACCATTTGTAACTGGTACAAACAAAGTCGTGTACTGTACACGATGAAATTGTGAAATATTAAATGTTGTTAAAAATAATTGTATTCTGGTACCGTTTGTTTCTGGTACAAACGAAGTCGTTTACTGTACACGAAAGACATTTGAGATGTGAAATGTTTTAAAGACATTTGGTGTCCTAGTTTCCCGTAAAAGGAATGTAGTTCCCATGCATGATTTTTGAATGGAGAAGTCCCGTTATTGTGGTTAGTGAAGTATTAAACATTGCATAACGACACTGTTACAGCAAATTGAGAAAACATAGGTCATTGTAAACCAAGTGACTTTGTTTTTCTGTGCAAATGTAGTTATTAGGGGTCAGAAACTTACGAAGTGTTTTTCATTTCGTAAATTGTTGAATCTATTATATATTTCAAACGTCTGATACTGTTCCAAATATTTCATTGACGGCCCTCGAAATGACGTGTCCAGTTTGATGACAGTTAATTATACTGTTTGAAGTACAGTTAGTCATGAAAAGTATGAAATTTGATTAAATCAACACACTGTTTTTAGCTCACCTGAGCACAAAGTGCTCATGGTGAGCTTTTGTGATCGCCCGTTGTCCGCCGTGCGTGTGTGCTTGCGTGTGTGCGTGCGTGTGTGCGTGCGTCGTCAACTTTTCATTCAATCAACATCTCCTCCTAAACCGCTTGGCAGATTTTCACGAAACTTCACAGGAATGATCCTTGGGTGGACCTCTTTCAAAGTTGTTCCAATATAAGTCCGCTGAATATGTAGGTCACCAGAGCTAAAAATAGATTTAAAAAACGAAAACTTTAAAAATCTTCTTCTGTGAGGAAGGCTCAGACCTTTCATATTTGATATGTGACATGCTCTAGAGGTCCTCTGTAAAGAGTGTTCTAATTATGTCCCTGGGGTCGAAACGGGCTACGCCCCGGGGTCACATGGTTTATAGAGAATATATAGCAAAATGATTTTATAAATCTTTTCCTCTGAAACCACAAGACCCAGAGGTTTCATATTTGGTATGTAACATCCTATAGTGGTCCTCTACAAAGATTGTTCAAATTATGCCCCTGGGGTCAAAACTGGCCACGCCCCGAGGGTCTCAGTGTTTATATAGAATATATAGCAAAAATCTTCTCCTCTGAAACCGCAAGGCCCAGAGGTTTCATATTTGGTATGTAACATCCTTTAGTGGTCCTTTACAAAGTTTGTTCAAATTATGGCCCTTGAGTCAAAACGGGCCACGCCCTGGAGGTCACATGGTTTATATAGAATATATAGCAGAATTACTTTAAAACTCTTCTCCTCTGAAACCACAAGGCTCAGAGGTTTCATATTTGGTATGTAACATCCTATAGTGGTCCTCTAAAAAGATTGTTCAAATTATGCCCCTGGGGTCAAAACTGGCCACGCCCCCAGGAGTCTCATGGTTTATATAGAATATGTAGCAAAATGACTTTTAAAATCTTCTCCTCTGAAATCGCAAGGCCCAGAGGTTTCATATTTGGTATGTAACATTGTATAGTGGTCCTGAACAAAGTTTGTTCAAATTATGCCCCTGGCGTTAAAACGGGCCACACCCCGGGGGTCACATGGTTTATATAGAATATATAGCAAAATGACTTTTAAAATCTTCTCTTCTGAAACCACAAGGCCCAGAGGTTTCATATTTGGTATGTAACATCCTATAGTGGTCCTCTACAAAGATTATTCAAATTATGCCCCCGGGGTCAAAACTGGCCAGGCCCAGGGGGTCACATGGTTTATATAAACTTATATAGCAAAACGCTCCTCTGAAACCGCAAGGCCCAGAGGTTTCGTATTTTGTATTTAACATCCTATAGTGGTACTCTACAAAGATTGTTCAAATTATGCCCCATGTGGTCAAAACAGACCACACCCGATTGGTCACATGGTTAATATAGACTTTAATAGCAAAATGACTTTAAAATTAGAATCCTCTGAAACCGCAAGGTCTAGAAGTTTCATATTTGGTATGTATTATTGTATAGTGGTCCTTTACAAAGAGTGTTCAAATTATGCCCCTGGGGTCAAAACTGGCCACGCCTCGGGGGTCTCATGGTTTAAATAGACTTAAATAGCAAAATGACTTTAAAAATCTTCTCCTCTGAAACGGCAAGGCCCACAGCTTTCCTATATTTGTTACGTAACATTGCATAGTGGTCCTCTCGAAAGATTGTTCAAATTATACCCCTGGGGTCAAATCTGACCACCCCCCGAGGGGTCACATGGTTTATATAGACTTAAATGGCAAAATGAGTTTAAAAAATATTTACCTGAAACCGCAAGGCCCACAGCTTTCCTATATTTGGTACGTAACATTGCATAGTGGTCCTCTCCAATGATTGTTCAAATTATGCCCCTGGGGTCAAATCTGGCCACCCCCCGAGGGGTCACATGGTTTATATAGACTTAAATAGCAAATGACTTAAAAAATCTTTACCTGAAACCGCAACGCCCAGAGGTTTGTTCAAGGTTGTTCAACTTATGCCACTGGGATAAAAATAAGCCATGACTCTGGGATGCACATTCCAATTGGGTTACAAGGTCTCAGGTGAGCGTCTTGTTATTAATAGAGTGACATTTGTCATTAATAGTCATGCTTGTACCGTTTATATCTGGTACAAAACGAGGTGCACTGTGATGCAATTTACAATTCAAAATGATGTTTTTGTTCAAATATATATTTATGATATATTATAAGTATAAAGTTCCGCGACGATGATATAATTATGTCAAAGTTCCCGTTCTTTTTCTGTCGATTAAATGTTACGTATTTTATGAAACCTGGTTAGATAATAAATAATTTATATTTGGCATAAATGAAATGAACTGGAAAACATAAATAAAGTTATTATCGTAGTTTAATATGGTTTATACGGTATGTGTTTTTAGTTTATACGGTAACTTGCCAGCTGAAATTTGTTAATTTCCTCGTGGAAGTATTGTACATTTGAAACTAACTGGTTTGAGAAATAATTCGACTAGCAAGCGGGTTGTAGTGCGGACAGAATTAACAGCGTGTCATATTACTTCATTTTTCATGCGATGTTTATGCAGCTTACAGTGTGTACTGGTTTCCCATACACGGAATGAACTGTGGTAGAACTGGTTTTCTCCCGTTTTTGAATTAACTCGCTATGAATTAAAAACATCATTTTTGTTAAAGTAGCATATCTTATATCTTCAATGGAATTATTTACTGTAAAGTTCTGCATATGTTGTAATGTCGCTTAAACCCGAACAAGTACATCTTTGAAGAATCCTTGTATCTATTAAAAAGGGACATATACATCTTAACAATAATAGTAATTACAGTTCTTGTGTGCGGAAACAATTGGAAGGCTTTTATAGGCAAATTATTGATTGAGGTTGAAATTTAATGTTGATTGAGATTGAGATTTAGAAATGTCGGAGATTAGGGTTGACGAAGATTTAGATTTAGGATTTTTTGACATTGAGATTAAGGGTTAACTGAGATTTTAATTTAAGTGCTTGTGATTTAGGATTGATTGGGATTTAGGATTATTTGTAATTAAGATTTAAGGTTTATTGAGATTGAGATATAAGGTTAATTGAGATTGAGATTTAAAGCTGCTTGCTATCGATATTTAAGGTGGATTAATGTTGAGACTTTATGAGAATTAAGGTTGCTTGAGATCGAGATTAAAGGTTGATTAAGATTGAGATTTTAAGCTGCTTTAGATTGAGAATAAAGGCTGGTTGAGATTGATATTGATAGCTGCTTGAAACTGAGATTAAAAGGCTGATTGAGATTAACTTTAAAGCTGCTTGAGATTAAGATTAAAAGGTTGATTGAGATTGAGAGGAAAAGGTGCTCGAGATTGAGATTTAAAGCTGCTTGAGATTGAGATTAAAAGGTTGATTGAGATTGAGAGGAAAAGGTGCTCGAGATTGAGATTTAAAGCTGCTTGAGATTGAGATTAAAAGGTTGATTGAGATTGAGAGGAAAAGGTGCTCGTGATTGAGATTTAAAGTTGCTTGAGATTGAGATTTAAGGCTGATTAAGATTGAGACTTAAGATTGCTTGAGATGTAAAGCTGCATGATATCGAGATTGAAGGTTGATTAAGATGGACATTTAAAGCTGCTTGAGATGGAGATTAAAGGTTGATTGAGATTGAGTTTTTAAAACTGCTTGAAATTGAGATTAACGACTGATTGAAATTGTGTTTTAAAACTGCTTGAGATTGAGATTAAAGACTGATTGAGATTGAGATTAAAGACTGATTGAGATTGAGATTTAAGGTTGATTAAGATTGAGACATTTGGGTGATTTATCATTGGGATAGAACATTCGAGTGCAAATTTGAAAGCAAACATACTTCATTCAAGAAAAGTGGATAATCAGTCATTACTTACTGATATTAATAAGGGATTAGGGATTCTATTGACCATGTTTTAAACGCCTAACTTTTTAGCTGATGACTCAAATAGAATGGTACACAAAGTAAAACTATGACGAGTAGTAGGCGTGATGGCAGCTCATATATTCCATGTAGCAGACACCAGGAACAAATGGAGCACTAAGTGGTGTCAGTGAAGGACATTTTTATCCCAGTACTGAAGCTTTTGGGGCCTAATTTCATGATAGATACGTTCACAGAAATGTACTCAGTAGAAAATTTTATAGAGACCCTTAAGATGATAGGACATATCACCCATTAGGCAGAGGTTATGAACTGGAATCAAGGACTATTGTTGGCAATTTAAACTTTTAACTTAAGAAAAGAGGAGAGGTCCATGTACTATGAAGCCAGAATAACGATTGCCAAGCAAGTGGATGGTCTGATTATGC
Source organism: Congeria kusceri (assembly GCA_027627225.1). Classification (NCBI taxonomy): domain Eukaryota; kingdom Metazoa; phylum Mollusca; class Bivalvia; order Myida; family Dreissenidae; genus Congeria; species Congeria kusceri. The sequence continues at coordinate 57,347,749 of CM051035.1, read as the reverse complement.
GGTTTAATTTGAGCAAATTTGTAATTGAAATGGGTGGAGTGATAGCAAGAAGGGGTCGATGTGGACCATATTAAGGAAATCTTAAACCAGAGTTACACACCTAGAAAGCGGGTTTTAGCATACAGATGTGAATTTGGAACTTGGAAAAGATGTAGAAATGAATCAGTTATAGCTTTTGGCAATGCTCTCAGGAACTTGGGAAACAATGCTTTTCCCTGGATGGAACCCCGGGTTTTAGAGACTTGTATAATTGATCAATATATTAAGGACTTTTGGCGATTTTGATTTACAGAAATTTGTCCAATGTACTCCCCTTTTATTCTTGATGCTGCGATCAGTGCAGCAATGGAATAATGTGGATTCCAGGGTTCGTTATATTGGTAACGTAAAGACGTACGAGTCCCAGAATTAGGCCACTCTCTTTAGTGACCCAGTTGCATCCCGCAGATCATCTGTTATGCGTACATATGTTCAGTAGAGGGAACTGCAGGAAATGTTTAGTTCTATTTTGAAAGACAAATTGCAAAAACTTTAATTGAACCTCAATCAAAGATGTAATAACAGCAACTTTCAGGCATGAAGAGAATCTTACAGCAGGACCTCGCAGAACCTCAGTAACACTAATTCATGCTTATGTAACAGATACTGCTATGCATGGTTATTATCCTCAAAATCCAAGAGGTAATATATTTGAGGATAGAAAGCTAAAATATGACATTGATAACTACCAAAATAGGTACAATGGTTCTATGCGTCATGATATTTGAAATCCAAGACCATATCAGCAGGCCAGTTTTGAGAGAAATTACAGACCTAAATTCCATATACCTGATCATGGTCACATGAGATATACAGTTAATTCATATGAGAATTCAAGCCCTCACACGGGTCCTGGAAATTTATATAATCTTTGTCATAATAAACCGTCATACATTAACAGACCATTTATTTATAGATACTGTGAGGAAAATGGTCATGTAAAAAAAAACGCTGCCCAATAAAGAACGGGAAATATGTTACTGATCGGTAAAGAGACCGATTTACTCGTCAAAGAATCTCTCAGGCAATATAACCAAGAAGTTGTGAATGTAGAAATCAACTGCTTAATGTAATATGATGCCACTAAGAATGTTGATAATGTAGCTGACTGTACACTTAAAGGGGTTAACAGAAAAGAATCTAGTATATAGGAAATGATAAAGATAATTTTGTCAGCCAAAATGATAAAGAGGTGGTAGTTCATGGTATAGAATTTGAACAAACCTGTACGAGTTCTAACGAGTATTTATATTTTCAGTACTGGTTAAGCATGTTCTTACCAACAGATGGGAGTTTGTGCGAGTTGATGGATGCGTTTGGTTTTGGAACCTGACATTCCACTATGCGGAGTCATCCACTCTGTTTGAAGGACGATGAGCCATGCGTCCCTTGACGCTGTGGGAGGCGCCAACGCTTATTTAATTTAAATTGATCTGTTACTTGTGAAATTAAATACCCCGCTTGTTGGCACACCTATCTTATGTTATGCGTTATGAAACCTGATGGTTAGATAATACATAATTTATGTTTGGCATAAATGAAAGAAATAGAAAACATAAACAGTTTTAAATTGTTTAATAATGTTATGTTGTGTGTTTTAGTCCATTTTACAGACGATATAAGCCCGTTTTTATAACATAATGTGTCTTTAACTGTGTACTTTAATAAAACACAGATGTAGTTGAACTAAAAGTCTTTAATATGAGTTATATGATATATTAAGTGTAACTGGACTTTATATAATATTGTTTTAGGTCAATAATGAAAAGGGGAATAGAAAAGAACTAACTAAAACCATAATTATAAAAAGAACATTTGATTCGATTATCATCACGTGGGTTATTATGACGGCAGGGATTTGATTAGAGCTATGCTCGGAACAAGTCAAATCTCTGCGCGGAGGTTGGAATGTTATATGTAATACGTATTATGAACCCCGTTCTTATTTTGAAGTGATTATAACTTATATTCTAACTTTCTTGCATGGTTGCACTTATATTGTATCAATAGTTAGCATACAAATGTATACTTAAATATAATTACATAATATCGTCATCAACAATGTAGCTAAAGCGCTACATTTAAAGTCATTGCTGGCTCAATGCATGTAATAAGAACGGATATACCGTTATATACGACCGTTAGATTAATTAAAACAATACTCAATCTCATTAAAATCATCTCCAGACTGACGCTACTATATTATCCGCTGATTGGATCTGATGACTTTGCATTAGGGGTCACGTTCAGATGACCTTTTCAGGAGCCAATCACGAAATAAACGTGAACTTGTGATGTTTACTCGCCTTAGGTACCACTATATCCATTGTTATCCACGTGAACATTAAATGTAAATGATTTATTCCCGAGGATCAGCTGGAAATGCATCACTATTAAAAAACCGTAGCCAAACATTGCTGTGTAAAAGGCAATTTTATTGGACGCAGCAGGGTTGATATTTAATTGATCGGAAGGTCATTTGAACCTGAATTGTTATACGATGTCTTCAGATCCTGACAATGTTAGGATTTGATTTTAATGAGATTGAACAATACTAAGTCTATGATTAAACACATTCGTTTACTTACTGTCTGATTATGAAAGGCGCAGTGACGTTTTGATCAAAATAATTGTTATACGGAATGTGTGGATGTAAACTGATCGTCAAGAACTCTTAATGATACGTTTCCTGTTCCACAGAACGCAATGCTCTGTGAAAATTAATCAGCAGACTACCCTAACAGTTCCGATCGACAGACATTACCATTTTCGGCTACGTCTGTATATACTGTCAGTGTTTCATTGTCATAATGAGCGTCTGAAAGAACACATATTTAATCGTCTACTCACAGAGATATTCTGTCATTGTATCTTAAATAAAGGACCAGCGGATAGTAATAAGGGTTTCTCTCCTGGTGATATCACTGGATTTTCATTATACCTATATCTAATTATAAAAAGTGAATACTGAAAACCAAGCTGTTTCGTAAATGTTCGACATTATAAATATAAATAATATGAGTGAATGTAAGTTCACGAAGGCCTTGTTCAACCTGAGAACGTATTTTTTTATTCGACACAAAATTCCTCTCAACGCACTTGGTAACCTGCTTGGCAACCATGACAGCTTCGGTGGTCTGAAATGTTTTAATACACATATATTTCATATGTAGACATATGTGCTTTTGAAGTTTGTGAAGTTTCGCCTTATAATCAAACTATTCCGAGTCAATGCATGCTATAAGTGGTATAAGTATTGAATAATATATATATATATATATATATATATATATATATATTATCCTTGTCAGATTATAGGTCCATGTTCATCAGATTAACACAATGGGTATCTTGGTGTCAGATGTTATTGATTTTTATGTCAAGCGTACATAAATATTCTATTGTCATTTGCATCTAGTTAAAACGGTCAAATCTTTCACTTGACAAATCACCTTGCTTCCATCTGTTGAATCCATAATGAGTATTATCGTACAAATATTTATGAACTATTATTGAAGAATAATGCCACTTGAGCTCATGAAATTTGCGACAATATGTGTTATGTAGAAAACTGTCCACAACAGCTGTAAGTCTCGTGAGGAAATGTACGCCTGCCTGCCTGCATGATTGCAATATATCACATTTGTAACAAAAAGTATACATGGTTACAAGTATACATGGTATAAATGTATTTACAAATATAAGATTTCGAGTGAAAAACTGAATTAAATTCCTTCAGCGAAAACACAAGACTTGAGTATGATATCATGCCCATTATAGAAGAAAAAAATATCCCTGGCCTGCTTCTGTGAATTGATTTTGAGAAAGATTTTGATTCATAATCATGGCCCTGTGCAGAAAACACTTTTCAGTTTGATTTTGAACCAGACATTGAACGCTGCTTTGAAATTGCTATAATTAAGTGCGGTCACTTATTTGACTTTTTTTTCCCATACAGCGTGGATGCCGCCAGGACCACCCCCTATCTGATTATATTTGTATTGTTTGTGTTGAATTATTGTCTCTAAAAATGAGAAGCAAACCACATATAAAAGGTATTACTTTAAATGACGTAGAACATAGATTATCGCAATTCTCAGACGACACAACCATAATTTTGGACGGAACAGAACAATTTTTTAATGAAACATTGAACACTTTCAGTAACTTTTTAGGTCTATCAGGATTAAACATAATTTACGACAAAACTAAAGTAGTATGGATAGGCAAAACAAATTGAGCTTGGACACCATAAAACAAAATGGAAACTCCAGTGGAATCAACACGATTTTCAGATACTAGGTATTTTCTTTCATGTTGATATGCAAAGTAATTTAGAACTTACTTACAATGATAAGCTAGACAAACTGGAGAGCATATTATCACAATAGAAAAAGAACCCCAATAGGTAAACTTACAGTGATAAAAACTCTGTTACTTTCTTTGTTTACCCATTTGTTCATATCCCTTCCAATTCCGACGCAAACTGTTATTAAACATTTAATCACTATATTTACTGACTATATCTGGAGTGCACAGAGCAAAAATAATTGTAACATTTTAACCAAAGAATATTGTGATGGAGATCTAAAAATGATAAATGTAGAAGCTTTTATACAATCGATGAAATTATCATGGCTACAACGCATATACGAAACAAATGGAAAATGGCTGAGCATAGCCAAAACATATATAGATTTATACCAACTCATACATTGTGGAAAACATTTTCCGGAAGGATGTCTTATTTAGTTTTGTACAATACCAAGAAAAATTACCCTGAAAACCCAAGACATATTACAACACCCACCTTTTTACTACGAGAACATATGCATAGGGAAACAAAGTATCTATTTCAATGCCTGGCATAAGGCAGGTCTAAATTATGTATGTGATTTGTTAGATAATAACGGTTAAATTATTCAAAATGAATGAACTTAACGAAGAATATAATCTTACCATTGATTTTCTTTTCTACACTGGTATCAAAAGAGCTGTCTTTGCAAAGTTTAAAAAATATATTAATGAAAAAAAATCGACAACGAATATTTAAACATACAACTAACTTTCATACCCTCTGCTTTCAAGACTATTCTCAAACCTGAAACTGGTGCAAAAAGAATGTATATATATATAAAAACATTTTATATGTTATTATTTCAGCGTTGATGTGTAACGCCTGTTAGAGAAAGAATGTTATTGTAATTAAAATAATCATTGTCTTTAACTCGTTTTTATACATACATTATGTAGAAATGTAGTTACTTATGTATTAGGTAAATGTAAGACCAAAACAATATATTCTGACCTCTACAACAAACACATGTATTATAAGTTAACTGTATAACCATTGCTAAGACACTTTCATTTTCTCATGTTTAAAATTTTATTTCTTACATGTAGATTATTGTTATTTTCCTTACCGCAAATTTTATCTGGACAACTGATTATTATGAATTCACTCATTTTGTGAGTCATTACAGTCGCTCTTTTATTTTTTGTTGCTATTTCTTCTTCTATCTTATCTACACTCTTACACATTTCGCTAAACGTTACTACTATTTAATTGTATTATGTGATGTGAAAGATATGTTTATACGTGCATATATGGGAACACTTCTGGAAATAAAAGTTTATGCGATAACAAATGCTTCTAAAAAGAATTTTTAAATAACAAGGTTTGCTCACACGGAATCGTAGGCTTTGTCATGTCTTTAGTGTAACTCAAGGTCGTTGCGACATTTGTAAAATACTATCGTACTGTGCTCGATACATACGAATTACGTGTAAGGCTCGTGAGAAGTACAGTAAACCGAACGGCGTCGGGATCGGGCCGATCGTTCGGTTTTCAGAGGTATTCTGTTTACCAAGGTTTTTATGGAAAATCATTTTCCTTAAAGACAATGCACATTCTAATTTACATGTTAATTCGAGTATAAAATAAGACAAAAGCATGTTCATGTTTACAATGTTATTATTGTTTATTATTTGTATTATTTGCACGTCAAACATGTATGTTTCGTACATAAAACGACACATAAATAATCAATCAAGTTCGTGTACTCAAAGAGCAACTTAATTACATGAAACAGGGCTCTAATTATCAATGATGTAGAGATTGTATAGTCATGTATTAACAGCGTGTGACACCATACAAGACTGTTTTCTGCCAACTGGCATATTTTAACTATAAATTACACTGTTTTGAAACATAAAAAACTGTACAATGTACTTATATTTTAACATAAAACACTATCAACTAATCTGTTTTAGCTCACCTGAGCACAACGTGCTCATGGTACTTTGTAGAAGCTGTAGAGCTGTACCCTACCTACTGGTCAACCGCCAATGTGCATTTCAAGTCCATGGCAAGATGGCGTCGATTGCTCTACCTTAGTTGGCAAAATAGAGGCACAACAAAAGAACCTGAGAACAAATACACTGTCGTTGATGTAAACACTGTGGTCTCTCTCTTAATTAACATGGCGCATCAGATATGTGGACCTACGTGGAATTAAAAAAGTAAAACTACACTTGACATGTATATGACTTTAAGTTACTATAATGTGTATTATTCCCTTCGATAATTTACATAATGTTAACCACGTTAAATTGACCATCATCACGCGTTTACACTAACAAAGTGCGATATTACGAAAACATGCACTGATTTAATGCAGGATATTGTTTCGATTTCAGTTTTTTTTAAGTTTTATAAGCATTTGCTACCATTGACAAAAATACTAAATTAAATGTCAAATACATATCGCAAATATTTGTGACAACATCAACTATTCGAAACGTAAAAATAAGGTAAGAAATGTTCACATGTGATGCACCAACAAACACATATGAGTTGACCTTAAGTGCTATAACAAATCATATAAATGAATGCAGTAATACGGTTAAACAGAATAGACACATTGACTTATTTCGGTCAATAAAACTTTCGTCTAAATGTGTTACTAAAATTGTAAACAATAATTACAAACGATCACATATGAGTACATACGATTGTTCTACGTTGTATACAACACGTCCTCGAAGTCTTATAAAAGTTAAATCCTTACTGCAAAAACGCATTTGCAAGAAAATGTTAATACTTTGCTTAGTAAGATCTTGTTGATATGCCGTGAAAACATTTAATTTAATATTGTTTATTTCTTAGAGGTCCTTCGTATGGCATAAGCATTTTCAATTAGTTCGTTATGCATTAGGTTGCATATTGTAAAATTCAACGAACGCAACCTTACGCAATTAGAAATTATTTGAAAAAAAGCTTCTCATATAATGATCTATGTCGAAAATGTTCTAATTCTTTAAAAGTATAGCGTTTCAATTACTAGAAATTATGTTTCTATTAAGTAGTTATTGGCTAATGAATTTGTCATACTTCTGGGCCAAGTATGAGGTTCAGGCGCCCGAGGTGAACGTAGTTTAATTCATATTGTGTTGTTTATGTTGTTAAAACTGATCAGTTGATTAGAACGCCAAAAGCAATGTATTAAAATAGGAGAATAATCGACGAGGCTTGACAGTAGATTGTTTTAAAACAATGCAATTACTGTTATTTATCCCGCGGTTATAATAGCAATATACATAATGTATAAGTTAAGTAAATGTTAGTGTTGGATCTTTAGTTGATGAATAATATGAAACATGTTTAAATGTTTTAAAATTTAGTGGATGATCAACAAAAACAAGTATTTTGGGCCCGTATCACCAACCCATTCTTAGGCTAAAGGATTAAGAATATTTTTGAAACAAATTTATTCTTGTTATGATGTTTATATGAATCTTATTTTGGTATTCAAATTAGAGCATGTTTGTTTTTTTCCAGAATGATTTAATAATGAAGTAAGCAACACTGGTACTCGACATACTTTCGGAAGCGCACTTATTTTTTCTTATTCTTTATACATAAGTCTAAAATAGGTTGGTGACACCAGGCCCTGGCAAGTGATTCCTATTCAAGTGTGTATGTATGTTCTTACAATATATATACTGTCATAAATACAATTAATAAAACAAAGTTAATGAACATATACTTATATTAAAAATAGAATAAAAGTTAAGTACAATTTTGCTTTTAAACGCACAATAAGGTATTTTTTATCACTAAATAGTTTTCGTCTGTACAAGCTGAAACTCAAGTACATGTAAATACGTTGACTTGGCAGTTGGTTTAGGTTGCATAACACTAATAAACGATGCATACAGTCGACACTAGAACATGCTGATTTATTTCATATTGAAATGTTTCCTTCGTCAATTTTAATGTTTTTGTTTTCTGTTTGCTTTCAAGTTTTATTGTCACTTTCATCTGCTTATTTTGAAAATAATTGATAAGAAAGATCGCCTATACACACTTCAAATCAAGCTGGAGATTGGTGTACATGCACAATTTTGCGGTATTTATGCACATAAAACAATGTCACCATGTGTGGTTCAAGATATACTTCTGGGCATTAAAAAAGATACGGAAAATCATAAATGCATGGAGACATTATAATATTCAGCCGAAATAAATTATTTTTGTAACAAATTTATATGAACTTGGTGTTATATGCATGCGTGAATTGTCCCGTGGTATTTTGTTATGATTGTCACTGTATGCGTGAAGTATTTTAATGATCAATATGCTTGAAACAATAGTCACAGTGGATGACTCAAAGTTTTTTAACGTTTTAAGGATGTTGTTATGTTGTGATGCAAGGGAAAGTAAACGACCATTATATTGAGTAAAATTGGAACGAGGCGTAAACTTCTTGTCTAATATATTTCGATTCAAGGACGTTTGTCAAATAACAAAGGCCAAACAAATAGACGATCCTTCATCAAACCCCTATTTTTCCAAGACGCAATCAGTTTTTGCCTTAAATGCTTTTGGGTTCCACGTACAACGTGCAGGAAATAGAGCTGGAAAGGTTGACCTCCGTCAGAAGGTTACTTTTTGTTACATTTCGTTTGTTTATCGGTTCGTCTGTTAGGCTAGAGATTTTTAGTTTCTCGGACATTTTTGGAAAACTGTACAGTAATGCGGCGGAAATTAAAATAATAAATAAAAATAAACATATAATTATAAACACAGTTTTTGTCACAATACACATGACAATAACAATAACTATTCAATGCAATATAAATATAAATATCAACATGATGTACATTGAACTAATATATTTTACTTTGTTTTTACCTCATAACTAACCGTGAGTTGAAAATATTTAATATCCATACAGTATACGATATCAGTGAAAATTAAAGATTTTTATTTTAAAAAAAAGGTTAAACCGTCTACAATATTGGTTGTGATCCATTTGGAGGGGGGATTTTCAAAAATATCGGGTCGGCGGATCCGAGAAACTAGAAATCACAAATTCTGGCCTTAGCAACTGAACGACAAGAATGGTGTGAATGAATGTGCATGACATTTGTGGGAAGTTTGGAAACATGCCAATGTACACATGAGCATACATTGGTGGTATATATTTTGTTGGTAATCAGAAATTAATAAAATGATTTTTATCACTAAGAGATAGGACAAGAGAAGTAACATATTACATGAAAACTCAATTGTTAAGGTCACATTACACTAAATAAATAAGTCATGTAGGGCTGGTCTCTCTAAATAAATCAACAAGTTTAACTCGAAGACATGTTTTTAGGTTTAGACACTTGCTTTGATATTTGTTTTGGGAGATGTTGGTAGGGTAAGCATTGGTATGCACTAATAAATCACTGATATGTTTTAAGATTGGAGACTACAGTATGACACTTGCCCTGAGGCAGGTTACATTCAACTAGAAAGTAGCCGGTAAAAAGATGGTGATAAAACAGTCTACTTTGTTTAGTGTCGAGTTCTTTCTTACATATTGCATGGCATACCATTTTAATTGCTTTTATCAATTCAGCTTAGAATGTTCTTTAAGAAAAGTATGGTTTTGAGGGTCCCTATGTGCACAATTTTGGTTTATTTTTTGTTAAAGTTATCTCTTTACATTAAATTACATAAGAATTGGAATTAGTTTATTGCAACCTTAAGCAAGGTTACAATCTTAGCGGAGGTTCGCGCAATCCGATTGCTTTCTAGCAATGCATTGTATCAGAAGTGTTGCGGTTCATTTATAACAAGTGTTGGTAGTTACGATTGCCTACGACTATTTTCAACAATGAAAGCGATTGCCATCTAACGCATAATATTCATGTACTCCCTAAAACAAATACAAACATGCTCAGTTTATGCATAATTACTTTCAATTTATTCGTGCGTTTGAATTGTTATCGAATAGAATAAATCATTTAAATTTCTTAACGGCTTTGTGGATGGCCAAAGGTGGATATTTTGTGAATATCTTATATACTCGTATTTGGCTAGACGTTGGTAAACGTTTGAACGACTGTATCGGACAACTGTATAATTTACGAACATGTTTATTCGTTGAAAAGTCACATACTGGGATCACGATAATAATTCCTAATACAGAGAAATAAATGTGATAGTTGACCGAGCTTTTGCCACTTGAATGAAACATATGTGAATTTTTTCGAGATACTGTGTAAGTAAATTTAGTGGCAAACTATGTGGTTTGTTGTCCATATGTATTGATATATGAAGTAATGTAGAATTGTATTGCTATCTACACATATTATTTACATCATAATTTAAATTTAAACTTTTAGAGGCCGACATATAGAGCCATTTGCTTGACTTGTCACTCATTGATTTTCTGATCACGAATAAAATACGTATAGCTTTAATTCAAAGTTGGTCAGGGGCAACATTTGAACTCATGGTGAGATGAAACGACTTTAAGGTTTTCTCTTTTGTGACATATTTATAGTTCGGTATTAAATACCCTGCTAGATGTAAAGTAACTACTGATCGCTATTCAGCTGAGTGAATGTAATAAGACAGAAAACCTGTTTAAAACAAGAGTAAGAAAATAGTACATATAATATATTTAAAGAAATTTTTAATTTCACGTATATAAACATTGATTTGAAATTGTAGATCAAACATTTGTATGTGCAGTTTAATTTAAATTTGAAAATACAACAAATAATTCATTATGTTCACATACACGTCAGCGAAAAAGTGTGCTTTTTATTGTTGCTATTTTCAATTCTTTGATACATTTACATTAAAGCAGCAGTCCAGAAATATTTTAATAAAACTAAAACTTTGCAGAAATCGTGTCTAATGGACAGACATCTCATCGATCAGAATACAAACAAAACGCATTGAAATCGGTGAAATAATGCCGTGTTGTTAACTCGTTATCGTCTATATTCTGTATACGATAACTGGTGATGGTTCTGGAGTAAATCTGCATGTACAGTATTGTATATTCCGTTCGAACCAAGCGTTTTCGAACATATTAAGTATAAAATGCCTTCGTAAATAAGAAACAGTTTTCAGACGAATAAACACCATTAACGTTCAAAAGAACTATTGCCAATTTATTCAATGTATTGAATAAGAGTCCATGGACTGCGGCTTTAAAGGTCAATCTCCTGTTATATAGCATAACAGCTGGTAAAAGGTCTTGATGTTCCTTACATCTAATGCCCATTGTCACGCTAATTAACATGTCATCAAAGCAATGCAATGTATTGTGACATTTTTCTTCACATAATCAACGAACAACCCATGTGTACAATAAAGGCAAATATGAATGTCGAGTATGCAAACTTACAAACGAAAGGTTATATGACATAGTACAACTGTTTGTATTTATTACATGCAAACAGAGTTAAAATACTTGTTATAATTTGTAACAGTTTGCATAAAATGTATACTAATTGTTTATACTATATTGCAGTTATATCATTTTTGTGCATATTGTTCTGTGTTGTAGAGGCATTTAAATAAAAGGACCAGCGGATGTTTAACGGGTTTCTTCTGGTGATGCCTGTGGAGTTTCATTATTCTTATATTTGTATAATCGTGACACTATATACTCCATAAAGTAATTTGAAGAAAATTTGCTTATAAGTGCATGTGTTAGTCATACTTTTACAAAGAGCCACGATGAAATGAAACGAAAAGTTTATATACTGTTCATGGAAAATCAGTAATTTTGTATAAAATTGTATTAAACAAATCGATTTCGTCATTCCCCACTTTCTAGTGGCTTTAATAAAATGCATACCAACAGGGAAATTATTGAAAATAATATTAAAATTGAAGGCAATACATTAACTATGAATCCCATTTCTGTTAATCAAAAGTGATATAAAAATGAGTTTACTTGTGATATAAAGTTTATGTAAGTAAAACGTAACCGAAAATTAAACTAATAACAAGAAACGTGGAAATTCTACGAAAACCATTTTTCGAACGAAATGCATAAAAGTCAGCACTATAATGAAAGAAAGTTCAGGATGCCATATGCATTCTTAAGCGAGGTCTCGTTATAAGGTATCTATGTACGAAGTTTCATTAAAATATCACAATGCGTTCTCAAATTTTTGAGCAGAAACCGTTTTTGTATTTTTAGTAACATTGACCTTGACCTTGATCTAACCCACCCGATATGCAATCCCATTCATGGTCTAGATACAATGTATCAATGTATAAAGTTTCATTCAAATATCTTGAGAGAAAACCATTTTTCTATTTTTAGTAATGGACACCTTGACTCCACCCACCGTATATGCAATCCCAAGCGAAGTCTCGATGTATATATATCTATGTATAAAGTTTTCATTAAAATATCTCGATGCATTGTCAAGTTATTGAGCGAAAACCATTTTTCTATTTTTAGTAATGGTGACCTTGACCCCACCCTCCACATGCAATCCTAAGAGATGACCCAATATAAGGTATCTATGTATGAAGTTTCATTAAAATATCTTGATGTGTTCTCAAGTTATTAAGCGGAAACCATTTCCTATTTTTAGTAACTGTCACCTTGACCTTGACCACACCCACCCCATATGCAATCTGAATCAAGGCTTCGGTGTAAGGTACATATATATGAAATTTCATAAAAATATCTCGATGCGTTCTCCAGTTATTGAGCAGAAACCGTCTTTTTATTTTTAGCAACGGTGACCTTGAACTTGACCCCACCAACCCCATATGCAATCCACAGCGAGATCTTGATATCAGGTATCTATGTATGAAGTTTCATTAAAATATCTCAATTTGTTCTCGAGTTAGAGAGCGGAAAAGTTGACGCCGCTACCCCGCCCGCCCGCCCGCCATAACAGCCCAACGACATACCCCAATCTAATAACCGAAATTTTTCTTCGAAAACTGTGGTTAAATATAACGTAACTAACCAGCATAGTGATGTGAAAATTTTTGCAAGCTTTAAAGACAAAACTATTTCTATTGTTAAAATTGTGTTTTATAGTTTGATCTAGTTTTAAAGGGACCTGTTCACAGATTGGCATATTGACATTTTTCAAATATTTGTCATAGGTTCCAGAAAGAAATTGTACAATATATACACACAAGCGAAATAACACTTATGACTAGGAAATATATTGGAAATATCGTTTCGTTAATAGATAATTATCAATCGAAATGGATTAAATTATAAAGCGTTTGTAACGCTTTTCATCGGTATTTTGGAAAAAACATGTATCACTTACATAGCGTTAAAAATACACAACAAAATGTATAAGTCCGAATGGCCGAGTGGTAAGCGCATGATAATTTTGATTTCAAAGATCCCGAGTTCGAGTCTCGAGTCTTTGTATAATATTTGATTAAGCTTATTCCAGATGCTGTCGTTTTTGCAGTTAAGACTTTTAACATTTTTGAAAAATACGAAAAAATCTGTGAACAAGTCCCTTTAAACGGATGCCACATTTCCGCTTTAAACAGGGCGAACTACCAATGCATAGTTTGATGTTTGACCATCCATCTGCGCGTTTGCGTGTAAAATATGTTATTAACCGTCGCTTAGCTCAGTCTGGTGGCATACTTTTTCGATGAGCAATTGGACCTTTATTGATACTGTTCGTTACGTTTACACATACAATGTTGTTTGAAGAGTTTAGCATTGCGAGTGATTTATATTAAACTTTTACATATACATTACTTGTATTGACATGATTTATCCAGTTAATTATGTTTGTTGGTAATGGACTCGTGAGTGTGCGTTTAAACAGTAATGTGTGCATCAATTGTTGGATTATGTGACATTATATAAATGGATTAATATGGACTCGATACGAGTTACAACGTATTTAACTCCCACACATTTTTGTGAAAGCATTTGCGTCGGCGCAGATACGTTGACTGATGATAACACCTGTGCTAGCGACACATTGTAGCTATGAAGCTATATTTGAGAATTGTTTGTACAGTATGTGCAGCTATGGTATCGTGTCTACTGATGCTGTTGATCTGGCCATACCAAACCTCTCGCTTTGAGTCAAAAGTTGTGTGGCCACAGCAAAACTACCTGACACCCAATATGCACGTGTTTCACATGCCTGTGCAAGGACAATATCATACCATTGCAGATATCAAAACAAGAAAAACTGCCAAAAGTGTGTTTTGCGATGGAAATTTTATAGGATTCGAAAAAAAGTTTGCACTCATAAGACATGTTCTGATAAATCCGAGTAAAGGACTTGGGCGTTCAGGTGGAGAGAACATATCAGATGTTTTGAACCAAGACGAAGATGACGAATACTATAGACTTCAAGAGGGGTACTTTAATTTACAATGCGCAGATACAACAGTACACTACAACTTCAACAGAATTAGCCACTTACATAAATGGATGAATGCCTTGAAATTGACAACATCTCCTTTAAGAAGTGAACAACGTGTACATCTTTACACGATTGCTGTTCAGAGGTACGAATATGCAAACTTGTATCATACTATGACAGACTTTTTCAATGCCTTCTATATGCTAGAGGTCTTAGGAATCCGTCCAGATGATGTTCTAATTTTACTTCTGGATGGTCATCCTTTTGGAGCTCTTGACAATACATGGGGTAAATTGTTCAAAGGATTCAGGCGAGCGAGTGATTTAAAACAATCAGTTATATTTGACAACATGCTATGGTCAACGATTGGTTATGACAGTCCGCTAAATAAACATAGGTTAAAACGCGTTCCAAAATTAGAACAATTCAGACTTTTCTTCATTCGCCGTCATGGAATTATAACAAACGAAAAACTCCAGTGTAGTAATCTCAAAATTTTGTTTTTATGGCGACGAGATTATTTGGCTCAGCCTAGAAATCCAACTGGACGTATTGCAAGAAAAATAAAGAACGAAGAAGAACTGTTGGTAGCCACAAAACATCATTTCTACAATCATACTATACGCGGTGTTCAAATAGACCTTTTAGAAATGAGAGATCAACTCAGCATGGTGTCACAAACAGATATTTTAATTGGAATGCACGGTGCTGGCTTGTCCCATACGCTTTTTCTACCGCGACACGCTGGACTGATTGAGTTATACCCTATGTATGGGTCCACTGATAATACACATTTCAAGTCCATGGCAAGATGGCGTCATTTACACTATCTTTTCTGGCAAAACAACGACCGTGCAAAAGAATTGGATGACAAATACACAATCGTGGACGTAGCCAGTGTTGTTAGTTTGGTAGATAAAATGGTGCAGAACATGTGCAAAATAATTCAGAATGAAGAAAATGATAAAACGATTAATATATAAAGCATGTTAATACATGTAGTAACAGTGTTGGTAACGGCGAAGTTTCGTTAGCAGTTATTATTAATACTATATATTAACAGATAACTTAACCAAAGGTTTACTTAGGCGTAAAAAAATTTGTTTGTTTCAGGTTACCCGTCCTACCCTAAAAATGCCCTGACCCTATAACATTTTATTGGGTTTGTCGGATTTTTGTTTTATTTACCCTTTCAATAATAAAATGTCTTTTTGGATAAATAAGTGTTTTGTTTTGATAGTATCCACTTATAAACAATGTTTAAAGATATTACTGATATGTTTTGAATATTAATTCAGTTTTAGAATCTTGCTGACTATTTACCAAATAAAGAAATAAATAATAAATAACAAATAATAAATCGCGACCTACCTACCCTAATTTGTTTGGGCATGTAACCTGAAATAAACAGATTTTTTTACGCCTTAATTATTCACAATAACTTCGGAATTTTGGTGTGTTATAAATTAATGCAATTTTCTGGTTGCCTTATTTTTTGGTGATATTATAGCTCGCTAACATTAATCCAACACTGAACTTTATGCATGAATAAATGAGGCGCGTCGTGGGAAATCCGGGCCTAATGCATGTGCGTAAAGTATCGTTCCGGATTAGCCTGTGCAGTCCGCACAGGCTAATCCAGGACGACACTTTCCGCCTACAGTGGAATTAAGTTTAGAAGAGACTTCCTTGAAGCAGAAAATACCATAAAAGCGTAAAGTGCCGTCCTGGATTAGCCTGTGCAAACTGTACAGGCTAATCCGGACGAAACTTTACGCACATGCATTAAACCCGGTTTTCCCACGACACGCCTCATATTAAAAAAACCGCTTCGTTGCATATATAAATTTCAGTGCCCGACTTGAGTTAAATCGATAAAAGAGTATCCCACAGAAAATACTGTCATGGTATCGTTAAATTTGTAAAACACATTCACGGACTAAACCGAGTATGAATACAGGAAACAAATCGAGCGCGTAATTTTTGTTAATAGATTCGACGAGGGCCAGGTAACCGAGTATAAATGTAGGAAACAATTCGAGCGCGTAATTTATGTTAATAGATTTCACGAGGGCCAGGTTAATGTTTGCGAGCTATACATTGACAATTAACGCATTTCGGCAGTTGTAAGTTTAGGATTTTAATTTAATATTATTTCATATATTTACAGGGTATACATGCACAAATGTTTACACGAGATATTGTTTGTTAATACTTTTTCATAGTATATTGAATTTACAATACTCTAAGTCTGCGGATAAATGTGTAAACTAATACAAAATTAAACCATTGACGTTAGCATGGACACACACACACAAAAGCGAAAATTTAGTATAAATCAACAATTCGAATAGACAAGTGTGTATGCACGTCAACAATAATTTGATATTAAAACAGAAAAAGTTGCATCAAATTATCAAATATTACATAGAAAACTTAACAATGCAACGATAATATTGCTTAATCTTATAATAAGTAATTGTCATTAATTATAAATCATCAGTTGTCTTTTTTAAAAATGTGCTTTTCACTGTTTCATTTGTTGAAAGATGCTTGCATGTTTTCGTAGTGAATTAAAGGAACCTGTTTACAGATTGACGAATGGACAAATTTTCAACTTTTTGATACAGATCCCTAAAATAAAAATACAAGGGAGCGAAATAACACTTCTGACATAGAAATATACTGTAAATATCCTTTCGTTCATGAGTAATCATCAGTTGAGATTGATAAAATTATAAAGCGTTAGTATCGCTAAACGATGAAATAATTTGGAGTGTTTCTGATGTTTTTGTTAAAATTGTTTACAACACGTGGATCACTTACATAAAGTAAATAATGCACGCATAAATACAAACATCTCAATGGCCAGTGGTTTATTGCATAGTCTTAATCCGGAGATCCCGAGTTCGAACCCCGGTGAGAACAATTTTTTTCCTGTTCTTTAAAAAAAAAATCATTTTATTGTAATTATACTTGAGCTCTTTATGTGTAAAGTTAAGAAATTTAATTGCATACTTCAAAAAATGCAAAAATCTGTGAATATGTCTCTTTAATGCTCTTTAATACCTCATATGCTGCAGTCTCTGTGTAGACACGTTTGGTAATGAAATTTAGCATTCAGTGGATTTATGTTTAGGAGAGATTTTCTTGAAACAGAAAGTACCATAAAAGCCGGAAGTGTCGTCCCGGATTAGCCTGTGCGGACCGCACAGGCTAAACCGGGATGACACTTTACGCACAGGCATTGACGCCTCAAATGTATTTAGTATTATCTGTGCAAACGCTTTATTGCCTCTGACATCTTTAGATAATATGAAATATTTAGAACACACAACAATATCATCCACATATAAAGATACTTGCCCACTGTCTATATTGTATCGTTTTCGCTGAACATTCGCGCCGGTACAGCGTTGTGGATTTATTTACTCGAACAAGGCGAGCGAAGCAAAAGAAAAACAGATCATATTAATCCATTCTCAACTGTTTGATATATGCCCATATGTATGGCCCGGGAAGTTTAGGGGCGGGGGGGGGGGGCTCCGTGTGCACCTTTGAAGTTTTGCGCTTTATTTAATATTAATAGTTCCGAGTTAAACAACGTGGAAGATATTTCAACAGGATAAGTTATTTTTATGTAATAGTGGTACAATGATCACGATAAAAACATATATAAATTAGACGTTATGTTTTTGCGCTTGAGGTATCCTGTCGCCTATCAAGTGCAGACTGCATATTTTGTACTCTAACATGCTATGAATTCGATTAAACGAACACATTTCAACGAGCACAGTTTGTTTTCTGTATTTGAGTACACATCAGGCCCAATATATTCAACTGTCAAATGTCGTAAAATATAGTTTGAGCTACATTCTTATCTGAATTTTACGACACATGGCTACGCCCTTTACTACTTGGCCATTCAGATGTCTATATTTGTGCGTGCATTATTTACTTTATGTAAGTGATCCACGTGTTGTACTCGGCACAATTTAGACAACAAATAAGACTCTAAATGAAAAGTGTTTTACGTCCCTTTTCGTATTTGTATAACTGCATTAGACACGAGGATAATTGTTAACTTGGCGATATTTATCTAAATCCGAAAATTATTCAATGAAAGGTGCATTCAATGAAATTATAATCTATATTATACATATAAACATTGCTAATAACATTTACAAATAACCATTTGATCAGGTTTAGATAATTTTAATAACGATTGAACTTATAATCAACAGCTACATAAACGACATAAAATGGACCTACGAAGTATACCACATAAACTATGGTTTAAATTCCCGGATCGATATAGCCATATACGGTTACCTGCTCCACGCCCTGGTGACCATGGTTTTTAACGAATATAAATAATTTGAAGATTTTTTGTGGAGGGACACCCAATTTTTATGAATTTTATTTCGAAATCCAGCAAGCAATTTCAGACAAGATGATTCGAAGCAATTTGGTAGTGGGTCGCCCAAGAAACATTTATGTGAAATTATTTTGAAATCCAGCAAGTGGTTTCTAACAAGAAGATTTTTTAAAGTTTTTTTTTATATAGCCATACAAGGAAAGCTGCACCGCCCCATGTTATGTAACGAATTAAAATGATCTGAAGGAATTTGGTAGAGGGTCACCCTAGGAACGTTTGTGCAAACTTATTTTTAAATTCCGGTCGGTGGTTTCTGACAAGAAGATATTTGAAATTTCTATAAAGCTATATATAAAAAACTGCTCCGCTCTCAGTCGACCACGTTTTTGAACGAAACAGAATGATTTGAAGTAATTTGGTAGATGGTTACCCAAGGAACAAGTTGTTTCTGACCAGATAAATAAAAAAAATTCTATATAACCACCTAAGATGAAAAAAGATAAAACTAGACTGTTCAAAATTATTTGTACCCCCCCCCCCCCCGTATGTCTAGTGTTTGATGATATTAAAATATATGAATTTCATCTAATTTTCATCTGTCTACAAACGGTTTAGAAACCAATCAGAGTTTTATGAACAATTACGCATCGCAATGGGCCATGTCGAAACGAATATCCCAATGATTATTGATCAATTACGGTCTGATATGAAATATGCAATTTATACTACCAACCACTATACCACAAAATACGACAAAAACACTGCCAATTTTGTAGCTAGAATTCTAATGCATCATTTCTCCACTAAAATAAATAATTTAGACATTGAATTAAAAATTTTAATTTGAAAAAAACAACAACACTGCTTTAGTAAACTTGTAGCATCCATGCCTGTGTGATGTGTCCATCTGGGCAATGTCGCGGATTTAAAATGTTATTTCTAGAAAATTACAAATATTGTATTGAAATTAATTTCACATTAACCTCGTTCACAACCGAATTGCGGCGACTGTACAGTGAGCTAACAACAACATTTTGTCGAATACGTCCGATGTCTGCACAGCGCCTGTGCATTTTTCTCGACCGCAAATGCATAGCAATGACCGCAGCAGAAGCGCTTACGTTCAGGCGGTGACCATGCGTCCATCACCAGTAGGGTATCGTGCTGTCAACCTACGGACACCCTAGGGCTTAGCTTCAAATATAGCAACCCAAAGCACACGGAGCACTTGCGAGGGCTGTAAAGTTTCTTTGCGTAGCACATACAGTTCCCTTACGATAAACTTACTGGCCTTGCAGGAATGTAACCTAACGGTCGCTACAAGACAAGTCGGGTTATATTATCCCACGGTGACCATACGGCGTGGAATGCTAAATAACTGAAATTATTTTAATGCTTTTGGCACGATGTTGTTAATGATACCATAACATGTAGGATCTTTTTGAAATTTTTTTGATATTTGTGTTGCTGCCTAGATACTTTGCTGTCTTGCAGCAGTGTGAACAACGATAACATTAAAGTAATTCAGAATATTCACATACCCTAAGGTTGCAGCAAGAGAGACCCATGGCTAGCATACCAGAAACAGCTGCGGTCCGCTTAAATTGAAAACATTTAGCACACGCACGATATATGTTGACCCAATGAACATTCCCTGTGAAATAATTTTTAAATGCAGCCAGTCGTTTTTAACAAGATTTTGAAAGTTTTCAATATATCCATATACGGGAACCTGCCCCGCTCCATGACGCCAATGTTTTTAGAAATGATTTGAAGGAATTTGGTGAGGGTCACCCAAGAGAATTTCCGTGAAAACTATTTTCAAATCCAGCTAGTGGTTTGTAACAAAAATATTTTTGATTTTTTTTTCCATTTTTATTATGTTTTGGTTGCCATGGCAACCACTGTTTTCCAGATGTTTCCTACACATTGTGCATGTACAAGTCTGTATTGTTTACACATGCGCAATATAATCGCATTATTGTAAATTTCACAGCACGACGGTAAATTCGGTTTAAACCAGAATGGTTTATGACGTGAAGACTGTATAAGGTCATAAAACATTATTTTAAGAGTTAGATTACAACACCAAGATAAGGGCCACCTTTCAGCAGAATATACCTTTCCACAAATGTCAGTTTTATGCAAATTAATATATTACATTCTCAATTGTATTTAGAGGAAAGATTAACACATCCTCTACCCCGTTCGGGGCCTCGGCTGGGCATTATAAGTCACTTGGTGTTGATTATAATATAGGCCCGCTCGGTATGTCATTGTATCCATATGGATACTTTGTTTTCCGACCCTCCGTCCTTTTTCGGCGGAGTTGACTGTATTATCTCTTTGTCACAATATAGCTTGGGGTACGACGGCCGCTGTGTCTGCTCATATCTAGTATGAAGGGAATATTTTTTGTGGGATATACATTATGACATGGTATGTATTATAAGCATATATTTTACGTGTAAAAATGTTAACAAATGTATTAATACCTATGTTACATGCATTTTAATAATGTTGTATTTCATAATCTTGGGCGCGCATTTAATATGATAATTGTCGTATGCATGTACCTATATTACGCGCGCATTTACAGTTTTGGAGGTATACGTAGTAGTTTAATAAAACTCCCTTTACCCCTTTATATTGATGTTGGCCATCATTGCAATCTTTTCAATCATTGCACTCTTTTTAATCATATCACGTGTTAAACTATTTCACACAAAAGACGTGGTAATATTTGTGAAATTCGATGATAGCTGGGAAGGTGTGTTCTATATTTACTTTATAAATCTGTATAATGTTATTATGTCAAAATATATTGGATTATACCAACTAACCAATGTCAAATATTTTGCCGAGATCTTGAATTAGTTCAGTACGATTATCGCACATTTTTAATACTGATTGATATTTCTGACTTAAACTTATGGATCGATGGTAATTATCGGACGCCTTATATATATTTGAAGGTATACAGGAACTCAATACCAATCGTTCGATAATAAAGACATTTCTTGCGTGTCCTGAAAGGATGTTGCAAGCCACTAGCAATACACAGAGTGCGATGATTGGTGTTAACAATGATTATCTGAATTACAACCGCCTCGTTCACGGCGCTTATTGATACGGCGTTTACACTGGAATTTACGAGAGTAATGAGGAAGAGAAATGCAACTATACCGTCGTAAAACATCTGATTATATACATGTCATTAAAGGAACGAGGCTGATGTGACACGAGAAATGTGCTCTGATTAGCACCAAAGCATTATCATACTTACTCACATGATGTAATATTAAATTCCGGACCAGGTATGTGATTTCGTGCGGTTTTAACCCCAATCGGGGAACTAAATCTTTCGTTAAAATAGCTTAAATGTAACATCTTTACTACTTTTAAAGTTACACTGTTATGCCAGTCCAGACTTATACGGCAATTATAAGTACGTCACTTTAAAATACATGCTGCACAGGACATAAACATATTTATTTTTTGTCGCATAATTTTTATATTTAGAAGGAATATTTGTACAATACAAAAAGTACACATAATACATATCGTCCACATGATATAATGATAATAACATTAAGCGACCCGTTGATAGAGGAGTAAATAAGGTAAACAAAGATAAAAAAAGTTAGAAATAGGAAAGAATGAGTGTAAGCACAAATAAAAGTAACCAGTTGCCAAATGCGCTGTAAAAAATAACAATGATGCACATTAAATAAAAAATAACATATTTCAGCTTTGTAACGATATGGTTGATTATTTTATTAACGCAAACGCAAAACTCCTTGCGCTATCATCATTTCTTTTTTATGTATCTCTTTGTATTTTTCATTTAACCTCAAAATATATATACCTGGACCAATAATGCAACATTTCTGTGGAGTGTTATCATATAATAATGATACAATCAAAATGTTCTTCAACCTGCTCTCAGTAGTCTCCCCTAAATGCTTCCAAATCTGGAGGTTTTCCACTAGCGGTGTTAGAGGCTACTGCAGAAGGCCTATCTATGGGAAGTAACCGCTGCGAATAGTTTGTGTCACTGCGTTACATCGACCGCTGCAGGGCAATGACTCCAATTTTAATCAAGTATGTTTAGTCAAGTGTATCTTTTTTTATTGGCAATCGGTCTCTTCACGTATATAAAGTATCATAGGTTTTAAAAAGGAGTTTTTTCTACCTTAACTGTAAATTAAGTTAAAACAGTGTAATTATTTACAATTTAATATATATCGGTCTAAGTTTCATACATGACCAGTTTAAAGAATATGAAGTTGTTAACTATATTCTTGTTTCCATATGTGTATCACATATAACGATGACCAGGGGCAAAGAACCGTTATGATACAGTCATTATTTAGATTTAGACCGTTATGATACAGTCATTATTTAGATTTAGACCGTTATGATACAGTCATTATTTAGATTTAGACCGTTATGATACAGTCATTATTTAGATTTAGACCGTTATGATACAGTCATTATTTAGATTTAGACCGTTATGATACAGTCATTATTTAGATTTAGACCAACAGTGGAAACTGCAGATTGTAAAGTACCAGCAGTAGAACAAGTACAACATATGTCAACAACTGTGAATATGCGTCCGATATATTAAAACTAGATGTATTATAAAGAATTATCAAAGTGTGCAGAATTACTGGTGAACATTCTTACAAAAATCAATATTATTTTTCATCTTGTCCCAGGATTTGAATTTCTGGCGAAGCAGTTATGAAAATGACCATGGATAAATTAGCTTACATAATCCTTCTAGTGCTAATAACTCATACTCGTAGCAGTGAAAATGAAGTTGGGAAAACAATCTGCTGACAACGAATAGCCAAAATCAAACTCCAGCTCTGTTAAAAAGAAATCAGCCTGTCTTGGAAATAGCTAATTCTGAAACATCCAGTCACGAATCCACATACAGCTACTACAATATATTAATGACTGATATAAACAACATTTCAACAACATATATGATGTATTATCATTGCATACGGACTAGAAGATCATTAAAATATATGCATTCAATCGATTGTGGAAGTTAGCGCTACTTATGCTTTCGGAAGATATTGCGACAAACCCTGGACCGTCACATGTGTCAAGAGAGATAACCTGTACAACAGACCTGGCGAGGGTAATCGACAGTTTTTTCCCATTGATGGATGAAGAAGATTGGAGTGACCTGCCCTGTGTAAACAAGGATGGCAGCACCCAGAAATCAACTGACATGTCTGTCAACTCTAGTTTAATGGACACAACAGACACAGTAAATGATGAACTTTTTAATCTAAAAAATTCAAACAAGAAAAGGCCTAGTATTGGGCATTTAAATATTAATAGTATCAGATATAAATTACAAGAATTAAGGTATGTGTTTGATTTTAAACTTGTTGACATTTTCTGTATTTCTGAAACAAAAATTGACGAGAGTTTTAATGATAATATTTTTGCAATTGACGGCTACAAGTTGTTTCGAAAAGATAGAAATTCGCATGGTGGGGGAATCATGGCATGTATTAGATCAGATTTTCCTGTTAAACGAGGCACGGATCTTGAATGTTTTGATATAGAAAATTTATGTTTTGAACTTGAACTGGAAAAAAGGTGTATTCTATGTATATACAATGATAATATATTTGAACATGAGATGACTAAAATTTTAGATAAAATTCTTATAAAGTTTGACAACATACTCATATTAGGAGATTTTAACTCCTACTAAAATAAAAACCTATTGAGCAGATAATGGATACTTTTGATCTTGTGAACTTAATAAACGAGCCAACATGTTTCAAGAAGCCTGATAAACCGTCTCTAGTTGATTTAATCCTGACCAATTCTTCATCATATTTATGTCACCCATCAGTTGTCAATAACAGTACAAGTGATTTCCACAGCATGGTCTTAATATGTTGTACAGAACAAACAAAGATGATAAATAAAACAAAAATACAATCTGGAAGTTACAAACAATTTGATGAAACAAAGTTCAATGACGAATGGTCCCGAGTTCCTTTTCATACAGCTGAAATGTTTGATGATATTGACGATATCTATTGTGTACATGAAACACTCTTTAATGAAATTTTGAATGAACTTGCTCCAATCAAACAAAAATATCCTATAAAACATCCACCACCTTACATGAATTCAAATTACCGAAAAATAATTAACAAAACCAGACAAGCTCATAATACATTTATGAAATACAGAACACCAGAAGACTGGGAGAAATATCGACAACTAAGAAATAAAAAAACACACATAAAAAGAGAATCTGTCGCAACATATTTTTCAGAATGATGTTGCAATGGTCCAAAGTCAAAAGATTTCTGGCCAACTATCAAGCCGCTTTTAAGTAAAAAATCTGTGAATAAAAACTCAAGTGAAATCATACGAAAAGAGAATGGAAACTTAATAATTGAACAAAACAAAGTATGTGAAATCCTAAATGATTATTACATAAATATTGCAAAGAATATTGGCATTAATAGTAATAAATCAACCATGAGTAAAGAACACGTGAGCATTAAAAAAATATTGAAAGGAACAATAACAACAAACATTTTGATTTTGTGCCTGTTGATAATGAAACTGTATATAACAAGCTAAAATCAATTAACCCTAAAACATCAACTGGTTCTCACAATATTCCACTAAAGGTGTTAAAATGTGCAGCAAAAACTATGGCTTCTTGAATAACAAATATCATAAACAAGATGATAACAAATAACAATAACAAATATCATAAACAATATGATAACAAATAACAATAACAAATATCATAAACAAGATGATAAGTACCAACATTTTGATAAGTACCAACATTTTTCCAGATTGTTTGAAAATTGCCCAAGTCACTCCCATATACAAAAAAGAGGATCCTTTTGTAAAACAACATTATAGAGTATATTGTCAGCTACATCTAAAATATTTGAAAATATTTTGAATGATCAACATTTAAGCTATTTTTAATCAGTTTTTGATAATTATCTTGGAGCTTTTAGACCTTAATATGGATGTCAGACAATCCTATTGCGCCTGCTTGAGGACCGGCAAAAAAAGCACTTGACAAGGGTGAGCATGTGGCTGCCATATTAATGGACCTATCTAAGGCATTTGATTGTCTTCCACATAACCTTACTGTACTCAAGATGGGTGCATACGGGCTGTCTGAAAATGCATGTGCCCTTGTTTCAAATTATCTATCAAATAGAAAACAAAGGGTGAAAATAGGACACATAAACAGTACATGGATGGAGACTACTAAAGGTGTACCCCAAGGTTAAATCTTAGGACCAATGCTCTTCAATATATATATTAATGACATATTTCATTGAAAAATCCACACTATACAACTATGCTGATGACAATACCTTATCATTCCATAACAATGATATAACAACTTAAAAATAAGCTTTAGAAAAAGATAGTGAAATATTAATTAACTGGTTTACTGATAATCAAATGCAAGCAAATCCAAGTAAATTTCAAGCTAGATCTATTGGTAAAAAAACGAATAATATATTAAACCATTTCACAGTTAAAAATGAACATATCATCTGTGAAGATTCTGTTAAACTCTTAGGTATAGACATAGACTTTCAGTTGAATTTTAAAAAATAAATAACAAAAATGTGTAAAAAAGCAGCCAACCAAATAAATGTATTGTTAAGGTTAAGTAAATTCCTTAACACAGAATGTAAACTTCTAATATACAAATCATTCATCAAATTAAATTTCAACTATTGTCCTCTTGTTTGGCCTTTCGGTAGTAAAACAAATACAGAACAAATAGAAAAAAATTCAACACAGAATACTTAATTTTTTTTAATGATTTCAACTCAAGTTATATGCATCTTTTAAACAAAGTAAAAATGCCAACATTACACATTAATCGACGTAGGACAGTTACAATTGAAATAAATATATACAGCATTTGTACAATTGTTCAGATTTTTTTTTTTTATGTATTAGAGTTTTTAACTATGTAACTTTCTTTTTTATATATTTCTGACATTTTGTGCGACAGTATGTTTTTAATATTTCCTATTATCTTTTTTTTTTTTTTAATACATGAAATCTTGTACCTACATGTTTGTCCCCACTGTACTCTTATTTTTTGTTTCATGAATTTGTATGAAATGCATTTGTGTGGCTCAGAGCTATTGTATATATGACACTCTATCATATTTTTGTGATTTTGTATTGCGACTGCATTTAATTATTTGTTATTTGTTATATCAGTACAATAAACAACTGTATACATTTAATATATACTTTCTGTTAATGTTTATTGATATAGTGAATATGTTTTTATGTGATTTTGCTATTAATGAATAATTGTTACTGTTATTGTTGTGTCGGGAAATAGCTTTATAGCTAATGTTTTACTGTTATATACAAGCCAACATTAAATAGCTTTATAGCTAATGTTTTACTGTTATATACAAGCCAACATTAAATAAAGTTTCTTGTATCTTGTATCTTGTACAGCATGCTACTTTCAAGTTTCAATAATTACAACTTTTTGCATTTTAACGTAAACGCTGCATTCTGAAAGGATAATGCACCCACGTGACCTGTCATTCATACCCCGATGAACCGGCTGGGTATGCAAATAACCTCGTTATTTTTCATGGTCGTACTACTGTTTTGTTCTGTATTTGAGAAATGTCGTCATTGTTGTGCGACAACATTTACGGTGCTTGCTTTAATTGGCTATTGGCGAAATGACGTCATCGTTTTGCGCGAACGTTTACTATGTATACTCTATTGTTCTTAGACAAAAGGAGTATAAATTTATCGATTGCCGGTGTTGTAGACGATGTAATTGTTAGCGCATATTTGGAAATTTGAATTATTTTTACCAGAAAGTTTACTTCGAAATGATCCACAGCCATTTGAAATGTCTGACGAGATATTAGAAATGCCGTTCGACGAAAATGAAACCGGAACTAAAACGGGGATTCCTACACCGGCTACACGTCAGTTGCGGCCCTTAGACAATTAAAAGTAAAGTTAATATCCACTTTTTATTGTAATTATAAGAATTGAATACTATTTTTCTTCATTTCATCGGTGTATGAACTGTCGGGAAAATTACGCCTTATTCATGCATACACGCCGTCGGCGTTTATGCATATTAGGCGTAATTTTTCCGACAGTTCATACACCGATGAAATGCAGAAAAATACTATTCAATTCTTAAAACATGACGTTATTTTATATTAACAAACTGTGAATTTCAAGACGTTTGATAGGCAATTATGTTGGCGTATATTTGTTAAGATCCTTGAGCGCATAATAAATAAAAGGATTTCATACCAAGTAGAAACAGATCTTTAATAAGCGGCCACCGATAATGTCTACAGTGGAGGTAAAGTGCTAGAAATTTTAATCGGCATTTTAAACGTTATTCACAATCGCATAAAAACAGCAACGATAATGAGAAGGGTGAATTAAATAAAGATTTACCTATTTGATGGACAAGTTAACTTATGTCGCTCATAATGCATTATGTTATATGATTGCAATCAATGAAATAAGGAATTTAAACCTGTAACGTCTTTTATGTGCCTTTATTTGATTATATGCCGTTATGAGCTGCTTAATTTGCTGGTTTAATTCAACTGTATAAACAAAATTCCTAACAATTATTTATATATGAAGAAAATTTAGTACATAACATACGAGGTACATGTATTTAAAGTTATTTCAAAATGTTACAGTTTTAAATGAACTTTTTAAACACATCAATATAAAGCAAATTGAACATCACAAAGTTTGACAATAAAAATGAGGCGATATCAGCATCTCTTATATTTCATTTTGTCGCACTTAGTATGTGGATCCCATACAGTTAGGTTAGCAGCAGCAAATACTGTTACATCATCATTTATTTTTATTATTTAAAGGTCGTATGCGTCTGCGTTCCATGAAATACATTCAACTGACTTATTTCCAGATTTCAATATTTTAAGATATGTCTTAACTTCAATTACTCGCGCATCTGGATTAAAACCCACTTATCCAAAGAAAGCATTAAAAAGAGAAAAAAAACACAACATATGTCAGTCGAACCTACGACCTCCGGATGAAACGTCTGAGACGCCAACCATTAGGCTGAAGAGTCGGGTATACGTGTGTGTGAAATTTTAACATAATGTATGGTACATGTGTTTTGAAAGATATCGACGGAAAGCGTTACAAACGCTTTATAAATATAAACAAAGCGAACCTCCAGTTGCGACAGAAGGAGAGAACTCTTATTAGCAACCCGAGGTCCTTTACTTATGGCAAGTGACCAAATGCCCCCCCCCCCCCAAAAAAAAAAACAACAGCACATCACAAAAACACATAACAAACACAAAATACACATGAATAAAACGGGGGTCACCGCCTTGGAACGGTTAATGCAAAGCATTGCGGGTTTAAACCGGTTTATGTGCGCCCGAACCTCACACTTGGCCCATAGTTATTCACAAAACATGTAAGTGTAAATATAAAGCTTGTCTTTTCAGATGATAATTATTCATAAGCGACTTCTTACTAGCAGTTCATTAAAATTTTTGTATCAGCAGTTATATTCCACTCCTTTATATATAGTAAAGTTTTCATTTTGGAATCGGTGACAAACATTTTGCAAATTGGCAATCTGTGAATAGGTGCCATTTATACATCATACGTGTCATAATGAATATTATTTACCAAATCCTTTTTAGTTTAAACATATTTTATTTCTTGAACACATATATAAGTGTACAGTAAATATACAGTTACACATGAATCACGAGTTCAGAAAATGGATCAGAACGGAAGATAAAATCTTATATGGTTCTTCTCCATGTGCATGCACGTATGTAACATTACTATTAGTGGCAGTGATGTGTTAGAATATATATACATGTATTGAAATTGATTATTAGACAGAGATATAGGATACTACATGTTGCTGGAAAAAAAAAAAAACGCTTAGAGAGTGGGGTGGAGGGAGGATTCGACAGGGAAGAGGTTGGAACATCAGAAAGAGAAGGCATGAGAGAAAAAGGCTCGAGTAAAAAGGAACAGTTTGACATGAAGTAAGTTTTCCGCAGTGACAGAGACCTAGGTTTCAAATCGTTTACTAGATTTAATGTACAAATGAACTGCGTCAAAGATACGGGTGTTTTTATCATAGTCAATGTGTTCATCTCCATATAGAATAGTGTTAAGCGTTGGGAATGTCAGTGGAGATATTGAATTGATAAGAACTTCTCGTTGTTGCCTAAATAAGTTACATTCCAAGAAATAATGGAAAGCTGATTCGACTGCACCACAGGTGCATAGGGGTGATTGAACAATATTGCATATATGAAGATGTTGATTTAATGAGCTGCAATTAGTTCTGAGTCTGGAATGGAGCATTTGTTGTCGTCTTTCACCATAGTAATATAATAAATTAGGTTTAGTATTCTCATTAACGTTAGCAAGCTTCAGTTTAAAGATGCTAAGTGAATCAGCGTTACGTATTTCTAGAGGAAGGTTATTCCATTCCATAATTGTTGAGGGTACAAATGAATTTGAATATGTAGTTGTGCGGGTTGTCACATTTCTAATATTTGCACCATTTCGCAAGGGATAAGGGTTGTTAAATCCGACGGTATCAGGTATTATAGATTTAAGATATGTTGGCGTTAGATTTGTGGTAATTTTATACATGAGAGTGAGTTTATGTTTTTGGCGCCGCATATGTAGTGTTTCCCACCCAACCTCTTTGTATAATTCATTGATCGAGACCAGTTTAGTGCAACCCGATACAATTCGTGCAGCTTCAGTTTGAATTTTTTCTAAATCATCTTTTTCAAATTGACAGCAATTATCAAATACCACATCTGAGTATTCGATAATAGGTCTTATGAACGAGAAGTATATAATTTCCAGAACTTTTCTATCAAGAGTATGTTTAAGACGACGCATTATGTTCAATCGTGTCCATGCTTTGTCTTTAATATATAAAATGTGTTCGTGCCAGGAACAGTCATGAGCTAAATGGACTCCTAAATGTTTATGAACATCGACTTCTGGAATGGGTACGTTTTGCATTGTTAGGGTTGGGTGTATTGGTCTGGTTTGCTTTCTTGATATTATTAAAGATTCTGACTTTGCAGGATTAAAATTTACCAACCATTGTTCAGCCCACGTATTTATTTGATCAATATCGGCTTGCATTATTGATGCTGTCTGTTCAGGAGAATTTACTATCATATAGAGACTTGTATCGTCTGCAAACAAGTTTACGCACGAGCGAATGTTCGTGACAATATCATTTATATAAATTAAAAACATCAACGGACCCAGAATCGAGCCTTGGGGGACACCGGCAGATATATGTGCAAAACGAGATTCGGCGCCGGGAAGTACAACTTTTTGTTTCCTGTACGACAGGTAGTTATTTATCCATTTTAGCACGTCACCTCTGATACCAGCAGAGTGAAGTTTGTACAGTAGTCCGTTGTGCCAGACTTTATCAAAGGCCTTACTTATATCAAAGAAAACTACTCTTACTTCGAGGCCATTGTCAAGGGCTTTACAGAATTTGTCATAGATGTATGTTAGTTGATTGACGGCAGAATCGCCTGGAAGAAACCCGGACTGAGAAGGTGTAAAAAACGAGTTTCCTTGTAGAAAATTAAATATATGCTTATATATAATCCTTTCAAAAACCTTTTCAAGAGTGTTTAGCAAAGATATAGGTCGGTAGTTAGACGTCAGTGATGGGTCACCTTTTTTAAGGACGGCGCACACGAGTGCAATTTTCCACGAATCAGGCATTTTACATTGGGTAAGACTAGCATTAAAAAGATCGCAAATTGGGGTTTTTAACTGATGCATCGATTCACGCAAGATTCGATTATCAATCCTATCAGGACCTGACGCTTTACCCAATTTCAAATTTTTAAGAGCGTCTAATACTTCGTCGGGCGTAATAACAATTGATTGGATGATATGTTCACATGAGTTATGGTTTGATGGAACTTCTTTATTTGTGTCATCTATATAAGATTGTTTAGCGAAGTATTCATTGAGCATATCAGCTTTTTCATTATCTTCTGTAATAACAGCGCCCGTTCTTTCATCACGTAGAGATGGAATAGGTTTATGTTCATTTGGCGAAAAAAATTGTCTTAAAATTTTCCACCAGTCTTTTGAGGTTCCATTAAATGATTTTATTTTTTGACTAAGATTTTCAATGTATTTTGTTTTAGCCTTACGTATAAGAGAGACAACATTATTTCGTACAGTTCGAAATTTTGCCCAGTGAATTTGCGAGCCAGATAGTTTAGCTTTGTGATATAATCGTTTTCGTTTACGTATATTCAATTTGATGGAGTTGTTCATCCACGGAGCATCTCCTGTCCTAATACAAACATTTTTATTAGGGATTGACTTTTGTGCAGCATCAGTAATAGCGTGCGTAACGTTTTCTGTATATTTATTTATATCTTCATCTACTAGATTATCCCATATTACACCTGAAAGTAATGTTCGTAATTTTTCGTAGTCGCCTAAATCATAGCGCCATATTGGTCGAGTAAAGCTTTTGCGAACAGGTTTATTGTGCTGGACAATGCCAAATACTGGACAATGATAACGTATGTTTTGGTTAAGGAATGGTTCGCCAGTACCAGATGAAACAATAGAATCGGGGTTACTAACAAATATAAGATCAATCACAGATGTAGAGTGTTCTGTATAATGTGTTGGTTCGTCTATTAGCTGTGTAAAATTATTTTGAGTACATAATCCTTCAACTTTCCGCGCGGTAAGTGGTGCACGTGTGTTAAGATTGAAGTCGCCGGTAACAATTATATCATGAATGCCTGTGTCAGTGGCTAATCCAAATGAAATTTCTATAAGGTTCATATATGATGTGTCAGCGTTTGGTGGACGATACACAACTCCAAATAAAATTGATTTGTTTTTGCATAATTTTAGTTCGAGCCAAACACATTCTAGTCCGTTTGGTTCGAGGTCTTCTCTTCGTATGTATGTCAGAGATTCATTAATATAGATCGCTACTCCACCGTGTGGATCTAATGGCCTATCTTTTCGGACGGGTAGGTGATAACCATGAAAAGAAATTTCGCTTGAGGAGGTTGCACTAGATAACCACGTTTCAGTAAAGCATATAACGTCGAATGAGTTCAAGCTTGAGTAAAGAAGATCTGTTTTGTTGGAAATACTTTGTACATTGTAATGGACAAATGAGAACAAATGTTTCATAGAATTCAGGATACCAGAACTTTCTGAAACACTCACAGTAGAGGCCGAACTGATATGTGAATCAGCTGACAAAGGACCAGGGTTTGGATGTATATCTCCTGAACGGGATAGAATTATACGTAGGTATAGGCTAAACGTGAGCACGGATAATATGACAATCAACTGTATTGAGAATCTCACATTGGATTGACTGTTGTAGCTTTTGACATACGTAAAGGTATGGTGTTCGATAAATGATGATTGATTATTGGTCATCGTAATATGGTATTTAATAGATATGAAAAATAGTGTGTTAAAAAATGTACACAGGGCAAGTAGCAAGTGTGTTAGTAAAGGAAACGCAGTTCGTGGTCTGTAAGATGACATGACAGCGTTTACACGGGGTTTGTTGTGTTTGATCATCATGAGATGGAGCTGATGAGAACAAGGAAGGCCTGAAACACTGTCAAGTTGTCGTTGAATTTACACGAATGGGTTTTTACATAGAATAAATTGCTACCCGGATATCTGTCACGTGCAAAGCTTTTAGGGGGAGTCGGAGAAAAAGATAGAATAGAGGGAATGAATAAGAATAATAATAATAAGAAAACGAACATAAACATAACTAAGAGTTTAAACAGTGTCGAACTGTGGAGTTTGAATAGCACACAAAGATGATCATTACATAGTTCAATCAATCATGTCTAGTATACACAGGTTATCTTGGAGTAATAAAAAAGGAAGTAGGAGATAAGAAACTGCAAACGTTGACAAAAACCCGTGTCAGAAAAGTTAAGATTGCTGACATCTTATTGTACCTACAAGGAGAAAGAATGTAAACATGTATACGATGATTCAAAGAAATCAAATTAACGTATAAAAATGCAATTGGCTAACATGAGTACGACCATGTATACTTTTGACAATAACATTGTATTGCACAATTAAAGACAAACAAACATGATATGCAGTTGTAAAACGATACGATATGGGGCATTCACGAGGATTTGTTGGATGGTCATTCAAGTAACCACTGAATGTGTATGTAAATAGCCTGGGGTTCGTGACAGTTATTTTAATACAACTTTCTACACCGTACAAAATAGTTCGACACAACACGGGGTTTATAGCTTTCGGTTTATTTGAACACTTCCAGATCAGACTGACTGTTGATTCTAAGTATTTTAGAGATTCCTTGGTGGGTTACCTTGACAAGGACCGTTCCGTCCGATGACCAAGCACTGTCGATCTTCTTGGAGCGTGCCAGCATACGTGCGTTGAAAAGTAGCTGCGAGCGCTCCTTTGTAAGATCTTCATTTATGAAGACTTGGTCTCGCCCAACGCAGTTTTTAAGTTCACGTCTTTTTAGGTATAACTTTTGTCGGGCTCTGTAGCTGACAAATTTGACCAGAATAGGTCGGGGCCTTCCACTAACAACTTTTCCCGATCTATGGCTGCGATCAATTTCTTCCAGCCTAACATCTGCGCCCACTTCCTTGCATACCTGCATGATGATTGTGTCTGTTGATACTCTATTGTCCTGGTCAGTTTCCGGGATTCCTGAAATTCTCAGGCTATTCCTGCGACTGTATTGTTCCGCGGCATCACGTGAACTCTCAAGCTTCGAGACGGTTTCTTTCAATATTTTATTTTCGTTTGCCAGCAGATCGTTCTGGTGTTCAACTTCACTGATTCTATGTGTCAGACCAGCAATAACACCATTGACAATAGAATCGACCATACCTTTCAAGATCGTTTCCATATTTGCACACACTGATTGCTGCACTGCCTTGATGATCGTTTCAATGGAAGCCTGATCTATAATACGGCATGCCGGATTTTCTGACATCGTGTCAAGTGTGTATTGGAAGTCCTCAGAGGCGGAGTCGCTTAGAATGCGATTCTTCTTTAGATCAGAGATGGTGTCAGGCGTAGATAACACGGACGCACTTCGTTTGGTATAATTTATTGGAGTGGATGAGATGAAACTCATTATTTAAAAGGACGTGTCCCTTATTTTCTACACACAGTATACTTATATGGTAGTCTGACGTAACGTGGACTGTGTTCGCTGTGTTCGCTGTATTTACATTATTTCCTCGTGCTGTGTGTAAACAATAAAATGTCTAAAAATAGATTCACAAAGCAAACCACAAAGGAAGTAACTTACTTAGTTTTCTCCGATTATTTCAATATTACAACTAAACATCCAACACATGATCACATTTCACTTTTATTCACTCCCAGAACGACACTTTTACTGTATTAGAACATGTGAAATTTATAATTTAACTTGACCAGAAAAAAGCACAACACAACACAACATGTCCGCAGTAAGTTTTTTCAGAAGTTACTCTTTACTTGCATCCGAAATACGCTGTATGTTTAACATATTCGATGCTGTATTTAAAAGAAATAAATAATTATACACAAATTGCTACAGACCTGTAAACGAAGTTTAAGATTTAAAGGGAGGTAGGATGATAACAGTGTATAAGTTTGATTAAGCACAGTTATTCACCTTTGCCAGTAAGTGATTGCAATCGCGTCCTTGTTTTTCTCAGGGTGTGGGGAATATGGATATATTGAACTTTAATCATAAACTAAATGCTAGATTAAAACATGGGTTTCAGCTAATAAAAACATACACATGCACACATAAGCATTTGTTTAATAAACATATATTCATTTAACAATTAATTGAGGTCATTCTTTCCACAAATACTTTAATAGAATTTTCATTGATGTTATATTTTTAGAATCTCTTCATGTTGAGTTGTTCCTGAACATGTTTGTTCAATTTTAATTGTGTCTATCTTTGAATTACATCCACGTGCACATACACACACTACGGTTGAAGAATTTTAGCCATTGACTATTATTCTATCGAAACTCACATACTGGAAAGAAATTAATTAGTTTAGCTTCAGCTTTTCCCTTCTCATCGCCAACGTCTTTCATTCTGACACCATTGATT
Organism: Congeria kusceri; assembly: GCA_027627225.1. NCBI lineage: Eukaryota > Metazoa > Mollusca > Bivalvia > Myida > Dreissenidae > Congeria > Congeria kusceri. The sequence continues at coordinate 57,311,411 of CM051035.1, read as the reverse complement.
GCAGAAGTATCATTAATGAAATCTTTCATCTATAGCTGTAGTTCATTATACACTTAATGACATATTCTTCCTGTGAATAATGGAGCAAAACTGTACTTAAAAGAGGGACAATGTCATATTTTGTATGTCATTACTGATTCAAATTACATATTTTGTGTATAGTTTTCATTAGTAACCACACAAAAGTGATGTTACAAATTGGTGTTGATTCCTAACGTTACTGAGTGCTAGCTTTAAATCTGTTAAAACCTCAAATGCATTTTAGCGGCTCTTCCATGACAATAATCCCAAATTCAATCACTTGTCTTGTTTGTCTTTTTCCCGTGTTTCGTATTGAATATTGAAATGTTCAGGCAGCCGGTCAATTGTTTTATAAAAAATATGAGAAATTGAGTTGTCAAATCTAAACAAAGTGAGCATTAGAAACACAAAGTCCTTTATTGACGGCAAGTGACCGATTGCCAAGAGTACACAGAATAAAAAAACGTAACAAACACAAAACACAAATATGAATAAAACTGGGGTCACCGAACCACACACTCTGCCCAGATTTTTTCATAATACGTGAACAATTAAATAAAGATTTACCTCATAGCATTTTACCGTCTTATACCGGTTTCTCTACTACAAATTCAAATGTAACTTTCGGTACCCTACATCGTTTATGTTCTCACAATCTTTTTTGATGAATGTGACACAGGTTGCGCATTAATCATTAACCGAAAATATAACAATTTGACGCTTACTGTTGAAATTATGAATGTGCCTCGCGCTGAAATGGTCGATATTACAATCTCTGGAGTGTCACTAGGGTCGAAGACAATAAGGGCTCTTTCAGTTTGCCAACGCTGGAAAAAAAATACCTATGCATATCAAGAGCGACATATAATCTCCCATTCTATACCGTCAGTTTATTGAGATAGTCTTCTCATAAAAAGACTTGTCAGTTGAACAACCGTACGTACTGTAATCAAGTTATCTTCTGGTATAGTAATCTACAATTACATATTTAACAATTTACTAAAGCTCATTTTGCAAGATATAACTTTTAGTGACGTTGTTTGTTTGAACAACCTTACATACTGTATTCAAGTGGCCTTCTGGCATAGTATTCTAAAAGTACATATTTAAAAGTTTGAATAGAAAGCTCGGTTTTGCAAATATTCATTATATGATGATTGCACCTTCTTACTTGCATTTAGTTTGTGGTATTTACATATAACTTTTAAAGAAATAAATTATCATGAAGAAAAGCACAACACAAAGCAAATCGATGTATATTCATTATCACATTGATCGAAAAGTATTGTATGCTTGTTTGTAATTGTTTGGTACAGTGATCATACACACGACATTAAGCCTTTCCAAAAACAGTAAGGCGCTTGGTTTCTCATGATAATAAACTACGCATAAGTGAATATCAGTAATACCCCGCTCTGTTGTAGAGCATCCTTATTGTGGACGACGCCAATCTAGGAAAAATCAATCATTTTCGAAGTGCCACTGTAACAAAAACAAGCAATAACGGCGTGCAGAATATTAAGCATTACGTTACATTTCAACCGTTTCCTCTTCAATGTGGTCATTGCCAGTTTTGGAACGAACCCTTCCCCCCAAAAATATCGATATAAAGAGCATTTTTGTTCATGAACATCTAGACATGAGTCATTCGCTATTATCAGACATCCGCCGTTTGGGCAGTCAGGAAATGCACTTCAGATGTCACACGTAAGGGTATAAACAAACTATAACCGATAACTTAAGTTGTTTGTGGCCGGTTTAAATATTAAGGCAGACATCAATAAACTCTATTTTATGAGCCATGTAAATCCAATATAAGTAAAAGAAGCAATATTATGTAGACCGATACCGCTGCTTTTTTTTTCCAGGATTTAACACATGCTATTTACAACGCGTGTTTGATTCTTGTTCTATGTGTTGTTGATCAACAACTTCACATTTGAAGAACTAACTAAATGCAATTAGAGACTAATGGTATTTTAGATATATCTTGTTAATACAATTTTTGTGTAACACGTTTATTTACACTTTTAATTAAACACAGATTATTTGAAACTGTCATGTTTGATCATTTAGTTAAACATTTTACGGTTAGTTTAAATTAATCAACAAAATTAATAAAAGAAAGTTCATTTCCTCGTGGCGTTTCTTTCAGCAAAAGTACAACATGTATGGCTGTGTTTTTTTCTTTATTCTGTGTGTTGCATTCTTAAAATTATATTGCATTATTTATACAAAATACCGTTAGTGCTCCTTAATTCGAAAGTATAACTTAAATATGAATTTAAAATGGTAACATAAATAAAGTCAAAACAATATATCACACAACTATACTTTTTAATGAAAATCGATCAATATCAATGCTAGAAGAATTGAAAACCCTTACTGAGTGTCGAACTCACACCGTATGGGCCATAATAGGCAGCGCTCTTAAAAATTTGCCCTATTATTCCTCGGTAAAATATGTGTGCAAACTTTGGGTACAGCGACACTAACAGTGCTGGTGCCAAAATGTAAACAATTGTTTTTTACCCCTTTCTCGCAATCCCTAAATTATATGTCGTTTTTGTATTCTTAGGACGCGTAATCCCTTTGTAAATAATATATCGTCACCTAAGAGCAATGACACAATATTTGCAGTGCAAACTATAAGTACTTATTGAGTTCTTGAACTAAGGTGACGATATATGTTATTTACGTGTCAATACTATTTTATTTTTATAACTTTACTATTTTGTGTGATATTGCTTTTCAGATGCCTCTTTTCTAAATTCATAGTATTTTTTACATATTGATAATCCAAGTTCGTTTAAATTCTTTTTTGACTGATACATAGATTAGTTCAAACAGTAAATGACAAATTATATTTTTATACGAAGTAGGATGCAGTGGAAATAGGTCTTTTGTTGACGAGAAACCATTCAATGTACGTATATCATCCAATAATATATTATTTCTTTTGAAAATAATTGTTCGTGCGTAATTTTACAAGATTCCTGTAGGTAATCATAAATATTTCGATTAAAGTTAACATCCTCGCTTGGCATCTAATGTTTGTTATTCCCGGTGGAATCTGTAGTAAGTGTGATATGTAATGCACGACGTAACATGTATAATTTGTCTTTGTAGTTAAAGATATGCAGAACGTAACACAAAAAACTTAGCGGTTATCATATTGAAGCGTAGCGCCTGCATGTGAAGGTCTTATTTGTTTGTTATTACCCCCCTGTACTCGAATAAAGCTACAGCGGGTTGATAACTTAAGGGCAAACAGCGTTTCACAGATTATGGTAAGAAAAGACACCAAGCTAATATATTTGATATTTAAACATATATATAGTGCCGAAAGATACCAAACTTTGAACCAGTGCTATAGCTAGAACATGTAACCTCACTTTGCCGTTTTGTTTGGTTAGCTATCACCATGTTTGACAGAGTTATGTGGGATTTTGAATCGGGATAATGACAAATATTCATTTATCTTCCATTATTATGGTCTGGGAAAATTTCTGATGTTCTGTTCGCGGAAAGAGGCCATTTAAGTATAAAATGATCATTACACTACCCAATTCAACTTTGTTTGTCTACAATTAATGATGTATGAACTATATATCGGATATTTTCTGATGGTGGGGTAGGGTAAAATTAATAAGATCTACAGCGGCCATTGATAAGTACGAATGCAAAAATGAAAAACAGTTGATGAGTACCATTGCGGTTAAATTGTTGAAGTTGATAAGTATATTTAGGATCAAATTGTAAATTTCAGGGAATCCTGTTGTTGATTTGTAAGATTTGAAGATGTTTAACATGTTACTTATTCTTCAGGTTTACCACACATGGAAATATACAAGTGTTACCACTGCTAGTTGCATTGATAAACATACATACATGTAGAGAAGTGTGTTACTGTAGAACACTAGAAATGTGTCAGACACAGATGCCCCGCCAACACGACAATATTAACAGTCAAGGCAGCTCCCAAACACAAACACGGATCCATAGTCATATTTATGGATAAAACATTAGAGAATATTAGGAATTAAGTATTCCAATACAATATATAACATTTAACCAGTTCAGCCCAGGAGATTACAACAGTCAAATTTCCATTGAATTAAATGAAGGAGCCAAGAATTGTATTCTAGCAACTGCGTGTATTAATGTATTAAACGCAACCACTTTCTCTAACTACTAAAGTACTAAAAAATGCGAGTTATACTAGGAAATCGCAAAATACAGTCGGACCACTTATTGGTTTACACACCCAAACTATATATCTTTTACGTAAAGAGCAGAGCCACGGTGTAGGATAAGGGCCAACTCTTCAGGATAAAATTGGCTATTGGCGATATTTTCATGATAAAAAACGCACTTTAACGGATAAAAAAAATGAATGATGATGTACGCAACGTCCAACAATGAACATTTAAACTGATTAGTACGCTTAGATAGTTACACCACGGAACATTCGTATCTATAAGTTGTCAATATGAGTGCATACAAGGTGAGTTTAACTATTTGTTATCCCGAAATAAGCTGCACAATATGATACTGTGTTAATTGTGCGAGCGGCCAAATATGCATGTTTGTTTAGTATTTTTCAGCAAATATATCGTTAACAATCAAGTTGTTTGTATAATAAGGGTATCATGACATTCACTGTGAGGTTTTAAGTAAAGAACATCACTGTGTATTGCTGAGTGTAGATACAAAATGTCATCATCAACATAAAGTAATACAGCGACATGATAGGCTGAAACACACACACCGCAATTATTTGCTTATTACTCCACGTTATTTAATAAGCTTTCATTTACTACTGCTGCATTAAAAAAAATATTAATATATCAAAAATTGTCGACCCATACATACATATATATATTTGAGTACAGTTTCTTTGGAATCTTGTCTGCGGTATGGTTTTTGTTTTTGTTTTTTTTGGACCAACAATATTTCAGTCATATAACGGCGGTCAGTTAACCTACTCTCACTTTTCCTGGGTAAGCTTAGCCGATCTAAGCGGTTTACATTACCAAGTGCATACTGACTACTCTATACTACATGTGTAGGCTACTGCTTATATGAATATGTTCCTCACATAAACTTCCGCAACTTAAAACGCTAGGAATTACAGAACTTCCATCAATTTATATGAAGGATACGTGAGTACGATCATTTTTACTTCCAAATACTCACAAGACAGGACATGAATAAACATTTGCAATTGCTTTAAATGCACTAAATACAGAAAAATAAAGCGCTGTTTACCTTACCTTCCCTTGCTGTTAACCTTACCAGCATATTTGTCTGACCGCTGTAGACCTTATTAATTTTACCATACCCCACTTCATAAAGTATACGATATAGTGTTCATAAATCATTAATTGTAGACACACAAAGCTGGATTGGGTAGTATAATGAATAACCCTTACTCAAACGACCAGTTTTCGCGAACAGAACATCAGAAATGTCCTCAGACAATAAGAATTTGGACGATTAATAAATAATTCTCATAATCCCGATACACAAATTCACATAACGTTTTCAGACAGGTGATAGCTAACCAAACAAAACGGCAAAGTGAGGTCACGTGTTCTCTCCATAAAACTGGTTCAAAGTTTTGTATCTTTCGGCTCTTTATATATGTTTAACTATCTAATATATTAGCTTGGTGTCTTTCTTCCCATAATGTATGCGCCGCTGTGGACCTTTTTAAATCGCTGTAGCTTTACTCGAGTACAGGGGGTGAACAACGTTATTACGAAATCCATAGAGCGATAGTTTTTTTTAATTGTGTATATTAAAGACAAGAAACGAAGTGCGATGTGCTATGAGTTGGTATTTCCTAATATACAGATCACATTAAATGTTGAGTTAAGGGGGTCGAAGATACCAAAAGGTTTAATGCATTCTAGTTTGCGTACTGTCTGTGGTTTGTTAAAAAAAAATTAAAAGAAAAATGTCGGTTATTAGATTGGGGTATGTCGTTGGGCGGGCTTGCGGGTGGGGTGGCGGAGTCAACTTTTCGTTTCCGCTCAATAACTCGAGAAGGGATTGAGATATTTTAATGAATCTTCATACATAGCTACCTTATATCGAGACCTCGATTAGGATTGCATATGGGGTGGTCGGGGTCAAGGTCAAGGTCACAATTGCTAAAAATAGAAAAAACGGTTTCCGCTCAATAACTTGAGAACGCATTAAGATATTTTAATAAAACTTCATACATAGATACCTTATATTGAGATATCGCTTGGGATTGCATATATGGTGGGTGAGATCAAGGTCAAGGTCACAGTTACTAAAAATAAAAAAACGGTTTCCTCTCAATAACTTGAGAAGGCATCGATATATTTTTATGAAACTTCGTACATATATACCTTCTATTGAGACCTCGCTTAGATTGCATATGGGGTGGGTGGAATCAAGGTCAAGGTCACCATTACTAAAAATAGAAAAACGGTTTTCGCTCAATAACTTTAGAATCCATAAATATATTTTTTATGAAACTTCATACATCGATACCATATGTTGAGACCTCGCTTGAGATTGCATATGGGGTGGGAGGGGTCAACGACAAGGTCACCGTTACTAAATCTAGAAAAACGTTTTCCGCTCAATAACTTGACAATGCATCGAGATATTTTAATGAAACTTCATACATAGATACCTTACATCGATACATCACTTGGGATTGCATATAGGGTGTGTGGGGACAAGGTCTCCATGACTAAAAATAGAAAAATGGTTTTCGCTCAATAACTTTAGAATACGTCAATGTATTTGAATGAAACTTCAAACATATTTACCTTGTATCTAGAACACGTGTGGGATTGCATATGGGGTGGGTGAGATCAAGGTCAATGTCAATGTTACTAAAAATACAAAAACGGTTTCTGCTCAATAATTTGAGAACGCATTGCGATATTTAAATGAAACTTCATACATAGATACACTATGACGAGACCTCGCTTAGGAATGCATATGTCACCCAGACTTGCTTTCATTATTGTGCTGACTTTTACGCATTTCGTTCAATTTGGTTTTCGTGGAATTTCCACGTTTCTTGTTTATTTGTTAAATTACCTACTCATATACTCATTATATAAATAGATCATATGATATTTATAAGCATATCGTTTGGAGCACTTTCTTGTTTTATTGCCATACTTTTCCTCATTTGTTTTATTTGATTAACTCCATTACACAGCTAAATAATTGTCGTGGAGCCCATAACAGATGTGCAAAATCTAATACATATGTGCATTTATATCGTCCGTGTTTATCAAACAGAATCAGAAGACGCACGAAAAGGACAAGATTTGCATATCGAAACTTAATTGATATATTAATTTGTTTGCAATTCAGTGATATCATATATATACATATATATAATACAGAAATGATGTTTGTTTTGTTTTAAAATTTAAATAATTTACTTTTCGATATACGATTAGAATAGTGTCCATTTACATTCAATATAAGAATAATGAAACTCTAGAGACAGCACCAGGAGCAAAACCCTTGTTAACAACCCGCACTGGTCTTCTTCTTGAGGCAAGTGACCAATTGCCTATACAATACAGGACAATACGCACACAAAACACTAACCCCTGTTGGTTAGACTGATAGTTTGGCGTTGAGGTACGGCACGCCTTTCAATTGATTAAAACACCGAAAGCTTTATATTGCCCGTACAAAAGCGATAATAACAATTTTATTTTTTATTATTTGATGACTGCTAATGCTGCATACCCATTTATTTTGAATATTTTTCATTTTATAATAATTGATCACTGAATAGCATGTCACTGGTTTTATCTAATGCTCTGGTCTGGTGAGACAACATGATGGATTGTTCTTCTTTACGTTGGATGGGTATTTTACATTGTTTGAACTCTGATTTCAATCGTTGATAATATAGTCAAAAACCAGTACCAAGTCCTCGGGCTTGAATGAAACAAAATGTTTGGCTTTTTATTTTTCCCATTTTAGTCTTTATTTCCTCGAATAGGTACACATTGAAATAATTATTAGAGTTATTTTTGTTCTCACATTCTTTTTTTTTTTTTTTTTTTTTTTTTTTCAATGTCGAATGATTTTATTTCCATATATACAATACATTATACAAAACATAGGTCATTTTCTTATGATGATGTACATTCAACAAGACGTGTAATATTTTACAGTAACATGTTATGTGACATATCACACGTAATTCAGCAAATCGTCATAAACATTCAAATATTCAGAAACGATTTTACTACAGGTACAGATCGACAATTGAAAAAAAAGAAAAATGTAGATTGAAGAAGGTTAACAAAGGATAGGGCAAATTATTATGAATATAAATCTTTGAAATATACAGATTTTAAAAACATTTTAGAAAAAAAAACAACAACAAAAAAAAAAAAAAAAAAACAACAACAAAAAAGAACAAAAAAAAAACAAAACACGCTATTTCAGGACTTATATAATCACATACGAGCATCACTTACATATACAAGTTGTACTAAGAATACGTGACAAACGTGCAACTAGGACATTGGCATGTGAGCATAGGATGTATTTTCTTTCAGAGAGCTGGTGGTGCATAACGTCAATAGCGTGTCAGGTTGGACAGTTAGCTATTTAGGTAATTCTTTAAAACCTTACGAAATTTACGCCAACTTTCACAGAAGTATATTTCAGAAAGATATTGTATTAAAAATAAAAGATTATTGTTAAGGAGAGATAGATAGTTTTCAATGTATTAATAATGGGAGTAAGGCTAATGTTTAACTTTTGGAGGAACTATAACAAAAATAAAGACACCAACAAACATCTGTCATTAGTTAAAGTGTCTTACGTAAATTAGTGCCCCGATCTACGAGCAAGATATGGTATTTTATCCAACACATATTTCCATTTTGATTCGAAATCATTGATTCTGTCTGCTAAAAGTGCGGCATTCCATTGATGCTCGTATTTATATGTTAAGTAATTTTTTGCACCTTCAACAGAAGGAATCAATAATGACATTTTGCATTTGTATATGTAAAGTTTTGTGTAAATGAAAATATTATTTACTGCATCACTTTTTGTTTCTGCATAACCTAGTATGAAATTTTTCATGTTACAGTAAGGAAAAATTGTAGTCGGAAACAGATTATTTAAAAGAAACTTTGAGGTGGGGCACTCCCAGAATATGTGTTCTATGGTCTCTTCGCTATTTTTGCAAAAGGAACATGTAGGGGATTCCGACAATTTCATTTTACAAAGTAAGTAATTCGTTCCGATTATTCGGTGAATTATTCTGTACTGGAACCATTGAAATTGTGAATCAGAATTGATTGTGAAAGGTAAAAGGAAGATCGCCTTCCATTCATCATTGCTTATTATAGTGTTTAATTTACTAGGCCATTTTTGTTTTATTGGCATTTCGATTTCTGTTCTTTTTAGGATGTTGTACATTCGTTTTGCCCCCGATTCTTTGCTTAAAATTACTTTAAATGATGGTGGTATAAAAGGTCTTTCCATTTTATAATTGTTTCTGTCAGTTTCGTGTATATTGTGTGATTTGAATTTTGTAAATATGGTCTTTTTAATACCTTGGTATAAAAGAAAGTCAATTTTCAGATTATATTTTATATTTATTTCATTTAATGTTAGAAATTTACCATCACTATCTAACAGGTCACCTATATATTGTAACCCTGCCATATACCAGGAATTAAAAAAGATGCTTTTATTTCCTATACATATTCCTTCGTTATAGAAAATTGGATAGTAAAATATGTCCGTTGCATTAAATATTATTTTTTCTTGGAAGACGACAAATGATTGTAGGACGTCTTTCCAAAATGGATTGGTTATTGTAGTTGCTAACTTTTGTGAATAATGTTTTCCACATCGTACAAGCTTCTTAAAATCTACGTATGAATTTGCAATGTGTAACCAATTTCCATTTGAGACATATACTCTTTTTAGCCATGTTAGTTTCATTGCATGAATAAAAGCTTTGATATTTATCATTTTGAGCCCCCCTTCACAATATTCTTTGCATAAAGTATTATAATTAATCCTACTTTGTCCACCCCATATAAAGTTTAGAAATATTGTGTTTAAGTTTTTAATAAATTCCGATGATGGATTAGGAAGGGATATGAATAGGTGATTAAATAATGATATCAATAATGTTTTTATAACTGTAATTCTGCCTATGGGTGTTAAGTTTCTTTTTTTCCAACTTAAAAGTGCATTCTCCATTTTAGCTATTTTTTCTTTATAGTTAATGTCTAATATCTGTTGTAGATCGACGTGATAATGAATTCCTAGCATCTGAAAACTGTGTTGGTTCCATTGAAGTTTCCATTTAGTTTTAATACTTTCGGAACTGAATTTTTTCTTTCCAATCCATATTACCTTTGTTTTATCAAAGTTAACGTTTAGTCCAGAAATACATGAGAAATTATACAATGTAAGTAATGTTTCATTAAGACTTTTGTCCGCTCCATCCAAAATAATGGTTGTGTCATCTGCGAATTGTGAGAGTTTGTGTTCTATGTTATTAATGATTACACCTTTGATGTCGTTATTATTTCTTATTTTTAAAGATAATATTTCTGCGCAAAGAATAAAGATGTAACAAGATAATGGGTCTCCTTGGCGACATCCACGCTGAATAGGGAAGAATTCAGATAAATATCCACACTGTATGACTGTGGATTTGGCATCTTTGTAAAATATTTGAAACCAACGTTTGATGTCAGGACCAAAATTAAAGAAAGAAAGTGTCTCATCGACAAATGACCACGACAGAGAATCAAAAGCCTTTTCAAAATCGATTAAAAGCAACAAACCAGGAATATCTTTCTCTTCAGTAAAGTTCATAATATCAAATATAAGCCTTGTGTTTTCACCTATGTATCGACCTTTGATAAAACCTGTTTGATCACTATGTATAAGTTTATCCATGCATGTTTTCATCCTGTTTGCAATAACACCTGAGCCAATTTTGTAAATAGTATTTAAAAGTGTTATTGGTCTCCAATTTTTCAAAAATAATCTAGATCTGTCACCTTTTGGAATGCATGTAATAATCCCTTGCGTTTGAGTAACAGTTAATTTCCCACTTTGAAATGCTTCATTTAGAGATCTTACTACAAAAGTACCAATTTGTTTCCAAAAGACCTTATAAAATTCTACAGTAAAGCCTGAACTGCCCGGACTTTTATTATTAGACATGTTTTTTAAGACATTAGTTGCTTCTGATACAGATATATTTCCTTCAAGTAGAAGCGCTTCTGTATCATTTAATTTTGGACCAATTATGTTTGTAATAAAATTTGAAAAACTTTTAGTTTCACAAGTATCTTTCCTTTGGTAAAGACATTGATAAAATTCTTTAACTTTATTTAAAATTTCTTTTTGATCAGTTGTGACATTTCCATTTTCATCTTCTAATTTATAAATAGTTTTTACAGCTGCGCGTTGTTTTTCAAGATTACAAAAATATTTCGTTGGTTTTTCACCTTCAAGAATCCACTTTGACTTTGCTCTAGTGAGATAACCTTTTATTTTCTGTTCGTTTATATTTTCAAATTCTTGTTTTAAAATGTTTAATTCTTCCATATTAGCATCTGATAAATTTTGTTCCAGAACATTTATTTTATCTAGGATATATTTTTCATGTTTTGCATTTGCTTTCTTTTTATATGATCCGTATGAAATTGCTTTTCCCCTCAATTCCATCAGTAGTGTCTCTAAAAAGAGTTGGTCACTGATGGTAAAACATATTTCACTATCTGGAATTAAATTCAAGTTTTCAACATTGTAGACAGGAAGCGCGTATTGTTCTTTAATCTGAATAATTTTACTGTTAATTTCGTTAATATAATTTAAATCGGAGAGAAGAGAATTATTGTGTTTCCACAGGCCCGACGCATGTTGGAATTCACTAAACATCAGGTCTAACATTATCAAGGAGTGGTCAGACTGTAGACTTGGTTTTATAGAAGTGGAATCAAAAGAGGCGAATAGATTTGTACGTTAACGCAGGTGGCGCATTATTTATAAACCGAAAATATAGCAGTTTGACGCTGGATGTCGAAGTGATGAATGTTCCTCGCGCTGACATTGTCGATATTACAATCTCTAGAGAGTCACAATTTATTAGGGTCGAAGATAATAAGGAAGTTTTGTGCTTGCCAACGCCGAAAATTAAGACCTATATATATCATGAGCGACATGTAATCTCCCACCCACATCTGTCAGTTTTTTTAGTTGAACAACCTTATATATTGCATTCAATGTGCCTGCTGGTGTAGTATTCTAAATAAATAGAACTATTATAATAAAATGTGTATCATTGTGTGACTCCTGATATTCTGACATGGCTTCAGAGGTCGTCGTTGATGAGACAAGCAGAAACCTACACCGCAGGTCGGGGCGTGTGATCCATTAGTAATATGCATATTTGTATTATTTTGTGAAATAAATTGTGTATGTTATTCAACGTATAGGTCATCAGTCTAAACAAATTAAGGTGCCTGGTGTTTATGTTCTAAGTAATAATAAACCAAAATTAGTGCATATAGAGTATTGACGTTCTACGAAATTGACAAAGGACTGTACGTCATTCGTTCGCGCGGTTTTGAGACAACAAAGACATATTTCTAGTAAAGATCAAACCATCTTCGAACTGACACTCTAAAAAGGCTTTTACATCGCCAAGTGTAACATGACATACAAGTTACAGTCCAGTTTTCTTGGAATTACAGCAACTATCAGCAATGCGTGATTTGACGTTTATGTTGCAAAACATCCCAATATATAAATGAAAATAACACAATAAGGAAAGTTTTCGTTCTCAATAACCTAGACATGAGTCAACACCGATCGCGTATCTCTACATAGAGCGAATGGTGTCCTATCCTTACTTAAGTCGTGTGGTAAACAAACTGATCCGAAGCCATACAACGCTATAACGATTCCACTGACACGCAGGATCGCCAAACTAAGGTTCTACAGGTTAATTGCAGAAAGATACCTGTTTACAGATTGACAATTTCCAACCATTTTGTCACAGATGCCAAAACTGAAAGAAAACTGTATAAAAAAGAGTGGAATAGTACTACTGATACAGACATTTATTGGAAATAACGTTTCCTTATTTGTAAACATCAGGTAAAATGGATAAAAATATAAAGCGTTTGTAACGCGAAACGATTGAATATTTTGGATTGCTTCTGTTGTTTACGTTGAACTTGTCGAAAACACGTGAATCACTTACATAGAATAAAAATTATACAGATATATATTATATTATGAATGGCCGAGTGGTTAGATCGTCGGACTTAAAACCAGTAGGTCGTAGGTTCAATCCCCGGTGGCGTTGGCGTTTTCTTTATCTTTTTTCTTTATGTTTCTCCTGCTAAAAGAGTCGATGTCTTTAGTTGAGATTCTTTAGATTTTCTAGTTTAGACATCTCATGGCATATTTAAAAAAAATACCAAAATCTATGAACAAGTCCCTTTAAAGCAGTTTACTATTACAACACGTTAAATGGCTGTAGCAATGCCTAAGGTCGCCTTTCCATGTACGCGTGATCCGTTATCCGTATCCGTGTCCGTGATCGTATTTGATATTATGTGTACAGTCTTGTATGTTATTTATTATTTATAAACGGTAAATAATATTGATTTACGAACGAATCTTCGATTAAGCATTGTTTATAGACTAATAAACAACGATTTGGAGTTTGGATGCGTTATAACTAAACCACGCATTCATTGTGACGTCACTTTCAATCATAAACGCTGAACGAATAATTTCAGAATCGGACCTACATTTTGCGTTGTTTATGGGTGGTTTTACAACGGAATTGTGTTCTTTGTCTAAGTACAAAATCAATACTTTTGAAACGAATTCTAGTACTATGTGTATGATGTTATGAACATGTTTTCATTCTAGTTGATAGTTAAACACAACAATATATTTATTAGTCACTAGAAAAAAATAGGTTTTGCTGTGTGGTGTCGTAGTACATGCGTTTTAAGGCTGTTCAGTTTGATAATTGCAATTACAGTGGAGGATTGTCGATTTATTAATGCCAACAAACTGGTTGGACAATATTTTGGATGCATAGTACATAGTATGCATGCATTTAGGTAAAATCTTATCTTAATGTAAACAATATATTTTAAATATTAAGACAATATGTAATATATACTAAGACAATATATAACATAAACTATGCAAATATATAATTTTATTCATAAATATTGGCTCTAGATACTCGACAACTCGTCCGTGAATGCGGACACGGACGTATACGGACAGGGATACGGACAAATGGAAACGACCCTGCGTATTTCAACTGGAGCGATATTTTACGGACACGGACGCGGATCACGGACACGGATGACGGATCACGCGCACACGGAAAAGCGACCTAATCATCATTTACTTGCATGAGACCCTGAAATGTCATACAGTGTTCAACTCTGCACTGACAATCTATCTGAAATTTACACATTACTGTTCAGTCGTAGGTGGTAATATAGAAAGTATTTTTAGACATGTTATGTTAATGACTTCGGTGGATAAATGATAAAAGACCTGGAAATTAAGAGCAACTTGTTTCATTATTATGTCAAAAAACGTTCAAAATTTAAATGTATCACAACAATTGGTAACCATATTGGATGTGACTATTTGGCTGTGAAATGGTTCGTATGTCTGGATTCGAAGTGGTCACTAGTACAACTTTTAACTACTTTTTGGATTTTCCATCGACTTTCTCGAACAAACAAATACGTTCATGGTATATATTATTAAGGTTATTAAACTAAACTGTCGCAGTTTTCGTTTCGTCTATTTTATTTAAAAAGCCAAACAAACATATAAGGCAATGATAACGGGTGGCACATTTAGTTCACGTTTTATTTCGGTGTAGTTATAGATTTACGAGATTAAAAGAAAATCGGTATTGCAAAACAAGCCGTTGTTCCGAAGTTTTGAAACCTTTTATAAACATTAAAAAGACATTCTCTAACCTAACGATCTTAATTTTACACTTCAGTCAAATGTTCGTGATTCCCTTTGTGATGCACTTTGTTAGCCTTCGATTTTAAGATTACGAATATTAAATGTTCGCTTGTAATAAACACCCGAGTCGTATATAGTTCAACGTGTCTTATAGTTTCGTAATAAAATCTATAATTTAGTAATGTCCGGACTGTTTTGACAGAAGTCTAATATTACTTGTATTTTGACAAAAAAATCAAATTGCCAGATTCACTTTGAGTACATCATCTCTTCCGAGTTCGTACTGTCTGAAGGTTACAGTATACTAAATATTTCAGGTGTGCAATGCTATACTCTCTAAATAAATCAACACCATTTATTTGAAGACACAATTTTCTGTATAGTCACTTGCCATGACTTTATTTTTGAATAATTCTTTGTACGTGTGGTAGGAAAAACATTGTTGTGTACTAAAAATTCACTGTTTCGCTTGAAGGTTGGAGACTACATGACGAGACTTTGACAGTTGGCAGTATACCTTCAACTGGAGAGTAGCCGGTAAAAAGATGGCAGTAAAACAGTGAACTTTGATTCGCGTCGAGTTCTTTCTTACATATCACATGACCTATCTTTTTTATTGTCTAAATCAATTCGGCTCGGAATGCTCTTTAAGAAAAGGTATGGTTATGAGGGTCTCTACGCGCAAAATGTTGAGTTTATTTTTTGTTGAATTTATTGCTTTTACATTGAATTTGTTAAGGAAATCTTTTAGTATATTGTGACCTGAAATGAAAGTCGTTTGAGAACGCTGGGCGCTTGTCCATACCATATTGTTGGTTATAAAGGCAATTGCATACCAGACCGATCCAGAACTTCTTTGTTATATT
This sequence comes from Congeria kusceri, assembly GCA_027627225.1. Lineage (NCBI taxonomy): Eukaryota > Metazoa > Mollusca > Bivalvia > Myida > Dreissenidae > Congeria > Congeria kusceri. Next base: position 57,295,491 of record CM051035.1, on the reverse strand, counting down.
GTTTATTGGATGAACTACGGTTATCCCTATTCTTATCAATTTCGCGGCCAATATTATTTCTATATAATGAGGCGTGTCGTGGGAAAAACGGGCTTAATGTATGTGCGTTAAGAGTCGTCTGTCCGCTTTTATGTTATTTTCCGTTTCAAGGACGTCTCTTCTAAACATAAAGTCACTGTAGGCGGAAAGTGCCGTCCTGAATTAGCCGGTGAGGACTGCACAGGTTGATCCGGGATGACACTTTACGCACATGCATTAAGCTTGATTTTCACACGACACGCCTCATAGTATGTTGGTGATCCTTACCGTCTTTAGCCAGGGGTATGTTTAAAGATACTTTATTATTTGGAGCGACACAACTTATTGTTTAACTAACCAAGAATAAGAAGCTTCATGATCGGTATGGCCAAAGGTCTGCGTTCTAGGAATGTTTTAGAGTTACGTAAACGCCCACTATGACTATGTAATTTAAGATACATTAACACAGAGAGTTCGTTTATACAATTTGAAGATGGACACTGTTTATTGCATGATACATTCAGATCCTATGTGAAGAAATGAGGGATATCGCTGCTTTTTAAACTAGCGAATAGCAAAGATATACTGTTATAATGACAATCCTTTCTAGAAGTATACGAAAAACATTTTTATCCTGTTGTATATTAACTAATAAACAATCCGTTAATCATACAGTTGGATCCCGGATTTAACCCGTTTTCGAATGTTATTTTAATTGTATTAATATATTTCGTCATCAACAACGTCACAATCTAAGTGTTGCTTGTGAGAACCAGTTTTTATTTTATGCTTTTCAGTGATTAATAGGGAGATATCAGTGAAATAAAGCCGGGCTCCAAATTGCAACGTCATGACGTTATAATTGCCGCGATTTTTTTTCAAATTAAACGCATTTAGATAGCACATAAAATGATACAAAACGGCGTAAAAAACATAAAATAAACAGAAAATTTGAAGGTTTCGGTAGATGATCGATTTTTGATTCACTCGTGATCAAAGAAACTCCACTCGTGAAAATGTAAATTTCCATGATCACTCGTGAAGTAAAATCAATATTCTACCGAAACCAACAAATATCCTCTATATATCTGATGAGAAAAAAGAATAGTGTACTTGATCTATCTTGTTTCCAGGATTTTGGAATGGATTTAAAGCGCTAATGTAAGTTGTTTGTAACAACATTTTCCCACTTTGAACGACACGCATTTTTGTAAAAGCATTCCTTATGGAGCATTTTATTAATCGTTCGAAATGAAACATGTTTAAGGTTAGTTTGAATTAATCAGCAGCATTTTAAGACATTTAGTTCTACGCGGATGCGTTCCTAAGACGCATTTTGCAATCTCGTTATGTAGTTTGATGAAGCTTAATTTGCAAGTGCTTTTTGCACAAAAAGAAATGAAACGCCGGATTTTGTTGCTATTTCTGCTGTATGTTATATTATTGTGCCTACTCGATTGTATATCGTTCAAGAAGCTTTTCATAAGTTCGTGTGTTCTGCATGACCGACTATGGCACCGAGAGAGTATTAACTTCAGCATATTATTTTTAATTTGTTTGTGCTAGAGCTTGTGATGTTTCAAGAACGTAAATCATTATGAACTCTAGTGTGTATGAAAAAAAGCAATAATGAAAGTTCATTATTATAAATATCGCAAACGTCCTTTAATGGCTCTTAAAAGAAACATATTGGATGCAATACCTAGGGACTATGGGCCACCTAAAGATGATTTCAAAAGTACTTTTTCTACATGTTTGACTTGTTTTTGCTGCTTTATTTAACATGTTTGCACTCTCACTGCATTTCTCCAGTAATTGTGTATCTGAATTGATTCAACTTTAAAACCATAGTTTATTTAAAACAATAGTTAATTACGAACCATATTTATGTAAATATGCAGGCTATACCAATATGTCTTTATTATATTGGTGTTTTTTTTTTTAAATATTAACGACTAATAGTGAATTACTTTTTGCTGATGACGTCATCTGATAAAATGATGTCACTGTTCAATGTTTCTCCTGAGAAAAGTCTTTGACCCAAACTTTGAGTGTAATTAAAATGAAACAAATAAAGTTGTTAGTTTTTATATCATTATTAATACGCAAACCTTATTACATTTGTGTAAAAAGGTTTAAATACATGCCTGACGAAATCTACATACTTGTTTAATTTATTGTTGCAAGTTTAACTTTAGGATTCATGATATACTTGTAACACTGTAAAACAAATAAAGTAACATTAATACTATAAAATGCGATTTACGAACATCAAAACAAATGTTTGAATAAATGAAAATCGACAGCACTGTTACCATCGGCATTATTCGTCCTTGTTTCAAGATAATAGAAAACTATAGATTATATCTGATACAAACAAGTCTGGTGTCAAACTGTGAACAAAAACGGGCCAAACAAACACGACCAACATTATATGCGGTGCGTCGTGGGAAAACCGGACTTAATGCATGTGCGTAAAGGTTACGCATGCGCAAATAAATTCCTTCTTTGTTACATATAAAATATTCAAAATTTGATCTCACTTTTCACCATGACCAAGCTATTTTCCAATATATCACCATACATTGTTGGAAAGATGAGGACATAACCTTTTGAAAAACAGCATGTCAAAAAATTCTATGCTTTGTAACTAAAAATATTTACCTTAGAAAAAACACACCGGTTTTGACGGGCATGGAGGCTGCCATTTTGCGCATGAATACATGGGCCAAAAGTTATGAAGCTGGGAACCGCTAGACAAATAAGTAGTGCACAAAACAGCCTTTTTTCTTATTGCTTACATATATACCTTTAAAATGATACCAAAACATATAATTTAATCTGTAGTTTACAAATTATATGCATCCTGCACTCAGCCACATGTGCTTATTATCTAACTGACAGCATGTAACCCTGAGGATGTGACTTCCGTTTTGGGGTAATTAGACCTAAAGTGTCATCCCGGATTAGCCTGTGAAGTCCGCACAGGCTAATCCGGGACGACACTTTCCGCTTAAAGTGGATTTATGGTTAGAAGACACTTCATTGAAACAGAAAATACCATAAAAGCGGAGTGCCGTCCCGGATTAGCCTGTGTGGACTGCACAGGCTAATCCGGGACGACACGTACGCACATGCATTAAGACCGGTTTTCCCACGACGCGCCTCATATAATGATTCTTTCCTCAGCATGCTTAAACCTTTTTCCAATAATGCATCCTAATGTATACCTTAATTTTATTCCTGAATGAATTTATCATATTTAAATTGTTTATGGAATTGCCCGAAGTCCCTTTGACAATTGGTGAACTTAGCCGAGATATTAACTACGTTATATCGGCTATGACAAATAGTATGTACCCAATAAAAAATGATATTTATTGAAACGCTTCAAATATATTTTTTCTTGACAAGTTAACATTTAAGAGTTTATCGCCAAATAATATTTTTTTTCTTTAGAAAACAATACTATTTTGATTTTTACAATTAATCTTAAAATATTTCGATGTAACATTATATATGATGTGTACAGTTTGTTTAAAGTTTAAGTCAATTATTTTATACATCTTATATAATTATAAGAATAACTAATGCGTTGCCAACTGCTAAGATTCCGTTGGGTAATCATAAATATATTACTTGAAGTTAACATCTCCGTTTGTCATCAACTGTTTGTTATTCCCAGTGGAATCTGAAGTAAGTGACATAATATACTGTAAGACGTCTCATTGTTAGATTTGTCTCTGCCGTTAAATTATTCAAAATAGAGCGTTCAACGAAACCTAGTGGTTATCTAATCGAGACACGCCATGTTATATCTAATGCCATGTTTTATTGGCGTCACACACAAGCACAGCGTCTGCATGTAACGCCCTTATCTGTTTGGTAGTGAGTTATAACCACACCGATAGATCATAGGCGCTTGGTTGTTCAACAAATAAAAAGTCATTTTCCTATATCCTCTAAATTGACAAGGTAGCTCACTCGTATTTTCTATGGTAACGGAAGTCGATTGACTGGTTTAAATGTATACAATTACATGTTTGGTTTCCGAAATCTACATAGCCCATGCATTAAGGACCGGGTATTATTTAAAATTATAACCAGTCAATGTGGTTCAATCAATTTCTGTTACGACAGAAAATGGAATATTTTAGAACGTAAACCTATCAATAATTTAATACTGTAGAATGCTTTAAATTCGTGATCTTTTTTTTTAATTCGCGTGTTCTTGAATTTGCGTCATTGTTACGCGTGAAAAACGACAACGCACAGTATTAATAGGCTGTTTTCACACATTTACCAACCTATGCCGTTGATATAAATTGCTTATAATAATAAAATTGGCCTTATAACCATATGGTACATTACGAGGTAAAGGTAGCATATTTTCGGATTTTTAACATTCGGACATACACATTTTTTTCGCGCTGGTTTTGAATTCGCGAGGAAATAAAATCGCGAATATTAGCGAAAATAAAACCCACGCAAATAAAACCAGTTCTACAGTAATGTGGCACACATGCAAAACAGTACACCCTTAACCATATTCAGTGATTTGTTTAATAATTTTGTTGTTTCGTTCAGATGTAATGCTATGTAGATGGGCATTAGCCAAAATACAGATCAAAGAAAAAAGGAGGAAATAAGGAACTCAAAGATACCAAAACGTTCAATTCATACCACTCATTCACAGCTTTTTACTCATTTTTGCGTAAATGTCTGCAATTCTTTTATATTTGTTAAATCACGTAAAAGCCGGGACGGTTAGCTCAGTTGGTAGAGCGCAGGACTGTCAATCCGGGGTTCGTGAGTTTACTCCCCGGCCCGGCCACATAACTTGTGTGGGGATTGGTCATGAAATAATTTCAACGGCCATTCTCCCCCTACCTCTGATTCAATTAGGGCAGTTGTCATATACTGGCATAAGTATGTGCACTTAGTACTGGCTAACCGCTTAGGTCAGATAAGCTTGCCCAGGAAAAGTGTGAGTAGGTTAACTGACCGCCGTTATATGACTGAAATACTGGTAAATACGGCGAAAAATCCAAACAAACCAACAAACAAACAATTTAAACTTACGTACAAGTCGTACAATGCATTATATATTTAGACAATGCGTTTATATTAGAATATAGTGTGTGGGAGGTGTGACCTGTTTCATCGGCGTAATAGTTATCAGCAGTTTCATTTTGATCACTGTATTATACAACTATATGATCATTTACAATGGGCGAATAATACATCAGTGTATTAATAAAGTCCATTCGCCTTCGAAGCTATATTGTATTCTAAAGAATGCGATGCGTTGTATTTATGTGAGTTTAATCTAAGTACGTTTACTAAGGAAACAAACTGCTGTGGTTCTAGGCGTGCACCAGTTAAATAATTCAAAAAAAATTCAGTTTTAGAATTTGCGTACATGAAACTTCATCTGTAACTTTATATAACTTTTTTTTTATTAGCGCCATAAAAAGGATCATACAGACAAAATTAAAAAACGCACAGATAACACATGCAAATTAAAATGTATTTACCTTTTTTGCAATTCAGTTATAAAAATACCTTTTAAAAGAAATGACTGCATGTAAACTTTTGTATTTTTACTAAAACCTCAATTTCCTGACGCTTCGATTTACGAGATGAAAAGTGTACACTTGTTACACTCTAAAAGTATGGTTTGGCGTTTGTGGTTTGGCGTGTGATTTTCAGAGCGTCTTCAAACCGATGTAAACACAAGAAGGCTTCGAAGTGGCCGTTCGAATAATGTTACGTCAGTTTATTCAGTATTGTCATTTGAATGTTCTGCATTTTTATCATTTATATAATGTTATATAGCCAAAATTTCATTTGTCGCTTCAATCCCGTAAATTACCGACTGATATACGACGTTTATTTGCTTGAACAATTTATACCTGATGACCATGACACAGATAATCAATAATTATTAAAAAAAACATTCTAAAGTTCACTAAGTTTAAGACTAAATAAATCACAGACATATCATGCGCTTCGTTATACTAATAAACAATTTATTATAAATGTGATAACTTTTTATAAACATTTTAAAACAAGAAGAAAATAACTATAATAGTAACAAAATAACATGCATGCGATAGGTTTCTACCTTATAATTTCGTCATTGCAAGGAAAAATAGTTGATAACAGTTGATTCCAACTACCGCCTGTAGTATTTACGGTCAAAATTAATAAGGTATATAGAATTGATGAAACACGAATTACTTATGTTAATAAGTGCCGATTCCAATATACAAGTCCTTAAAACTCGTTTTAGTAAAATAGCTGTTAAAACACGAGCTTTCATTTTCGGCTTTCCCAACGTGTTTTGTTTTCGGCATTGCATTTCTACATTAAAATAATCGTCTCGGACTGTAAGCGTTTTTTTGTATTGGTACAGAAAATAGTAATAATATAACAGCCGAATGTTCTATCATAACTTATCAAGTCGTTTTTCAAATGTGTGTTAGTTTTAGCAAGAGTAATGTTTCAACGGACATAGAGTGTTTACGCTACAACGCAGGGCGTATTGTTTGAACACACATAGTAATCTACGGAAGGCCCTCCATTGTATCGTATTTGAAATATACGTGACAAAACATAAATACAGCAACTTTGGCGTAAGGTAAGGCTGATGAAAGCATGGGATGCATTGTTAATAAGTATTCAACAGGAATATAAACAGGTGTATTACGTTATTGGAAGGAATCGATTATTTATGACATTGAATACTTCAATCAATTGTCTAGTAGAATTACGTCCAAACAGTACCCTGGTATTTGAATAACTGAGATGTACATAAACGCGTTTTTACGGTTAGCAATACATTTTGAACCATACTTTACAACTCTCTGACCTTAGGGAAATCGTTTTAAATTGTACAATAAATCATGTCGTTAATTATTAAAAGTCACATCGCTTGTTAAATGGTTATTTCAAAACGTGTATATAACTGCAATATAAAAGCGACAGTTCATGTTTTGCGTATTTGCATAGTGTAGGCATACAAATCTTGCAATAGTAAATGCGACTGGTACTGTTTTAAAAGAACCAAACACTGGTAATAGAAAGCCACATAAATATGCCAAGTGCTAAAACGATAGACGATAAAGACATTGGGAAATAGATCAGTAGATAAGGCCCTGACCGACTTTAAGAAAGAACCACTGTAACGTTGAACGCTTATGTCTGGACTAGAACGATGATTTAACTAGGAAACAAGTTAAGGGTAAAACATCGCTTTTCCTGAGTATGTATGCCAATTAACTGTATAATGCCATTTTTTTCAACATTGTATGTTTATGAAACTATAAGATTTCTTTTACAGAATTTACGGGATCTTTAGCAATCATCTTCCATTTGGTAATGGTGGAAACTGCACTGGCATTAAGATGCCTTTGCACCTCCGGCGATTCTCCAACTGCATTGTATGTCCAACCAGATTCAAGGTCCCAAATAATTGGTTTTATGAAGGCCAACGCATGTTTTCTTGGCGACTTTGTCAATGGAATGAAATGGATAAGTCTCGATGCGAATCCAGTAAGTTAAACAAAAAAGGCAATGACACACATATCTCGTGTGAAACTGTCTACTTTACGTATTCATAATGTATAAGCATTAGGCATTCGTATTTGTGTAAATAGTGTTGGTATTTAATAAAGTTCTTTGTTTGACAAAATATTATTAAATAAATACAATTGTCAAAAGCAGTACACATTATAGTCTGGATTTTTTTTATTTGATCATTATGTTGGTTTGAACATATTTTATTTCATGAACATAATATATAATATATTAAACACATGTAGAGTTACACATAATAATGTTTATGTTTTAGAAAATACACATGCAGTTCTACAAACTAACGACATGTCCAGAGGAACTTATTTTTAAAAACCGTATGTGCATTGGGAAATTAAAAAAAAAACTATCCTTGCAGCATATATATCGGTCGATTAATTAAATTCAATTTAAGGTTACGGCTGTACAGTGCATAATATCATAAAATGTATGTGCATTTCTTTTATTTTAATAACTATGTATATTGTTTTTGCCATCATCAAAATAGTCTGCCTACTGGCAAGAATCTAAAGGCGCTTTTTATTCCACTTTTATTTAACATTTTATTCCAGGCAAATTGTGCCAGTAATGTACTTACATAATGTGTAAATCACTTAAATAGTTTAAGAGTGTCTTTACTTTATAGATATCAAACAGCAGTCAAGCTGGTCGAACTTGAATTCCGCCGGCCTTCGAAGGATATTGATCCGAATTCCAGCACAGAAACGTTTCCTTTTAGGTCGCTATATATTACATTTACTATAGTTACATATCAAGATTTCAAAATTTAGGTATTTCATTTATACAGAGATAATTAAAAATAAAATAATATGCTGCACAATAACAGTTACAGTATATGTATTTGTTAAGGTAATAGTTCTTAAGTATATTATTTTTCATATTATATAATGTTGTATAATATTTCGCGTTTATTTTTCAGACAGTGTAAATAGAGCACAGTGTGACTTCGAGGTCAACTCAATGTGCTCGTGGAGATGACTTTGATAGGGTGCTGTTTCACTCATCCACACCCACGGACGACACCGGCCCTGACTTGGATCACACAACACGCAATTCAACATGTAACTTTACTATGTTCTTACTCAGATCAAACAACTCCATGTTCGTTTAATATAAACGATATGATGTTTATGATATAAAAAAATCAGGATCGTATATATTCATTGAATCAAGCGCTCCGTGAAGTCTGTTAGACACAGCCTGGATACAGAGTCCAGAGATAAAAGCTACCTATTCACCGGTACGCTGCTTCCGGTTCTGGTACCCAATGCATGGATCTTCAATTGGCATACTGAGTGTCTATCAAGTAGCCAACGGTGTTTTACCTGGCAACCTGGTTTGGTCCCTTACTGGTGACCAAAGCAACTCGTGGACAGAAGGACAAGTGCCAATTATTTCAAATCAAAGCTACTCGGTTAGATTTACAAAATAACACTATGTTGATGTTTTTGTTCACAATTTTTGCCTATCAATATTTATATAAATTATATCAATATAATTACAATACAAGAGAAGACAGTATCATTAGAACAAGAATCATCATCGAGTTTATCGTTCTTAACTTTTCCGTAGATCTTGCTCAGTGGTGTGGTCGGCAATGGGTATCAAGGGGATATTGCCGTGGATGACATCAACGTGTCCGTTGGTTACTGCGACGTCAAACCACCCGGCTCTTCGAGGACTGATGCCACAAACACTACATTCACTGCAGGTGCATGACTTATTTGTGATGTGGTTGCAATGCTATACATTTAGTTTTGTGATTGTCTAAAATTGCATACGTTTTCATACTACCGATTAATAGGTAAAATGTTAATAAGCTTCGTTGTACATAAACTATACCACTCTGCATTCAAGAAATATATATCTTGTTATCCACGAGGCACTCTATAAACACATTGTGGTGAACAATTTTGCTCCAAAGATATGAACATTGACTACAAATAGTGCTTCGCTGTCCCTGGAAAGGTAGCAATAAATACTGACAATCAATATATGTCCTTCTTGTGTAATGTACGTAGCTAGTAAATAGAAAGTGTTTGCAAATTAGGACAACATGATTTGAATACGAAAAAAATACCAGGACAAAAATACATCAGAAAACGAAAACTATTTGATCTTAATAACGTATAACAATCCGTTATAAATTTATATATCACTATCTTTTTTTTTGCCAAGATAACACATTGCTTTCGCTTTCTAAGTGGACGGCGTATGGTCAACGTGGAGCAACTATACCGCGTGCATGGTGACTTGCGGTGGAGGAATCAGAGCACGGACGAGGATATGCCAGTATACACCGGGGTTACCGCATGGCAACCAGTGCGTGGGTTACAACTATGAAACACAGCAGTGCAACTCCGATCCCTGTCCAGGTAGGTGTGTATAAAAACTATTTAGAATATGCTTTTTCGTAGATAAGTGTTAATAACTTAGACATAAAAGTCCATCAATTCTGCAGTATGGATGATAGTCATAGTACAATGTATACTACATACGAGTTGTTACATGTATTTGTAGCATATTTTGTACGTCTGGATTGCTAAATTGAACACATTTTAAACTTATGGAAATGTTCGAAGAGTTGTGTCAACGGAACACCGAGCCGACACCGCACGTACGATTACACCCCTACCAACGTTCCACACGGGCTACCGTGCAATGGCTAACTAGATGATACCAGGCACTGTAATACAGAGAAGTGTCCAAGTATGTAGAATTACTAGGGTTGTGTAGTTCAAATAATTATAAAATATTATTGTTTGTAATCAGAATAATAACGTTGAACGATTCAAGTTAAATAGTAATAGTCTTCCGTTAAACAGGACTGCATATTTATTTGATGTACACCACAGATGCAGTTCATTGATTATATTTATATTTATAAATTAGTGCATACAAACGTTGCACTATATAATCGTTTTATAAGTTTTGTATAGATATATAGTGTTATATATAGTTACATATGGTTATGTATAGTTACATAAAGCTACACATTGTTATATAATTATAATATATATATATATATATATTAGTTATATAATTATATATTAGTTAATATGTATTAGTTGCTGGTCATTGGTAGGCCTGGACCGCCTTCGGTACGTGCAGTGTAACCTGTGGAGGTGGCACACGAACAAGGACTCGAACCTGCATCTTCGATGATCCGGACGCCCCACATCTCTCTGAGTGCTTCGCAAACACGACGGATACCCAGGATTGCAACTCACTGCTTTGTCCTGGTCTGTACATAGTATTACATATTTTGTTCGTTTGATGGTGTGCCCATGATGCTGTGTTGTATTGGCGAATAATCACTTGCCTAAAATAATAGGACAATAGGAAGTAAAATTGTAATAGTCTTCCGTTAAAAAGGGACTGCTATTTTTATTGATGTACACAACCGATTCAGATTATTGACCACATACTAATATATTAGTGGAATGAAATTTTGCTTACAGCTGCTATATATAGTAGTTTGTAATAATGTCAAATAAGATATTGATATACTTAGTTACACAGAAGTACATATAGTTACTTATTGTTATATAGTTATATATAAGCTGATGTATTTTAGTAAATGGTCACTGGTCCATCGGGACGAACTTCACTGCTAGCAGTGTAACCTGTGCAGGTGGCACACACACAATTACCCGAACCTGCATCTTCGATGATCCGAACGCTCCTCATGGTGCTCAGTGCTTCAGAAACACGACAGATACCCAGGATTGCAACACAAAACCTTGCCCTGGTCAGTACATAGTATAACCTAGAAATACATATTGCTTGTTATATAGCATCGAGGCAAGACAGTGACTGATTTGTGTTAAATTTACACTTGGTCTTGAACGTGTTTTGTTTATCAAACAACGTACAGAACAAAAATTTCCAGACAGCATAAACCATGGTCGTTAATTAAAATGACCATGCAAAATGTCCAGATGAAAAGAAATGAAACATTAGTCGCAGATACGTAGAGTTGCTTCAGTAAGTCTTCAGTAACTAGGCTTAGTTTCGTTTTGTAATTGCAATCAATTTTGTAATCAATACGGTAATTGACTAGTGTTAAATCTTTTAAATCATAAATACGTTAACACCATTCTAACTAATGGTTCATGACATGAATAGTTGGTGGTGTGTGGTCTCTTTGGAGCGCATGGGCTTCGTGTTTTCCGTTTCCTGCGATGGCCCAAGCCTGTCTGTACTTACGAAGCGGGCAAATCACATGGAAATGACTGCAGCGGTCAACCGAACGAGGCCAAAGCTATATGTAGAAATCAACCAAATGTTTGACCACGAACAATCGTTGTAATTTAAATTACAACTTAGAGAACGATTTTCAGACTGCGTTTCAGTTACACGTTACCAGTAGGTTGTATATGTGTTTCATTTCTAAGACACATATATGCCAAGGTGCAACCTGACTTCTCAACGATAAGCGTTGGTCACACGTCAAACTGTTACCAATTAGTTGCGTCTTCCAGTTGACGCTGTTTGGTTGCTGTGGACTCCCTGGTCTGCCTGTAATGCCACCTGCGGTGGGGGTAGCCGGTCTCGTACACGTGAATGCAGGTGGCCAACTCTAGTACACGGTGACTTCTATTATGGCAACGGCACAGAGACGATGTCCTGCAATACGAACCTATGCCTAGGTTTCAACACAATCAAATTCTTAGTATAAACTCAGTGCTAATGACTAAAATAGTGTCTATCAGGCACGTATCTACAGCATATCCAAGTAATATATTATATTATATTATTTGTTCATTTAGCTATCAAATATCCAATGTATAGTATACTAAAATACCTTGGTTTACCTTGGTACGGATTGTTAAACATTCAAATGTGCTTTTAAAAAGCCACAAATCTAGTAATTTAACAATGCATTTTACATTTCAGTGCAAACATATTACTGACAGTTTCGGGTGAAGACAGCAGAGACTTTATTCAAATGCGGCATTATAGATTGAGTATATACCAAAATAAATACTAATTACTAGTTTCCTTTCTTTTTACTGGAAAAATTAGGGTGACAGATATTGTTTCACACTGACGAATACGTTTGCACGATGGACATGTTAATAATTGTAAACACACTTACTGACACTTAAATGTTGTCATGATGGAAATTACCACAGGCACACAAGGCGTTGTATTTTCCCCATTTGTAACCAATGCGTATAACACATAATACTTGGTACTTCAAAATACAAGTAGTGAATGTCTATAACTTGTGAAGGTTCGTCATTTCTTAATAACTCTGACCGCTTAACTTTGCTGGAATTTACCAGTACAACTGGCTGAACATATATCAGAGGATTCATAACAGCATAACCTGGTCTTAATTTTTCATAACGAATGGTAGTTTAGTACACATGTATCAAGTCCATGATAATAATTCATTCGATGATAATACATTTTAAATGACACATATCTTCAAACACTGACGAAATAATTACCATGTATACTAAGCAATCGAATGTATATATGACAAAATATTCATATACGTTTATCTAGTCTGGAATGCAGTAATTAATGCGAGAACACATGCAATTAACACATATGTTACATTAAACATCAACAACCCTGGAAACAAGGGTCGACGACTACATGGCTACGCATAGCCTGTGGTATCATATTAATTAATATCGAATGATATCTCTTCTGCTATAAAATTGATATGCTTTATAATTCTCGCTGCAAAATTGTCCATTTATGTTTTCAATACAGTAGTTTACATTGTCAGGGGCGTAACTGGGCGTACTCCTATACGCTCGTGCGTATAATTCGTTACGCTCAAGTGGAATAATAAAAAATTTAAAAACTTGAAAAACTGCGTTTAAAATAGTGTCCGTATGGGGGTAAGGCAAGAGGACATTACTAGCCGACTGATAAAATGTAGAAAAAACAAACTCATCATTCCATTTGTTTTACGATGTGTATACCCATTCTTAAGCATTATCTTCTGTGAGCAGTATATTACATGTAACAAGTAGATATACTACGGAATTGTCCGAAACAATTTGTCATAGTTACCACTACGTCGTGAATTGTGTTATGCGTGAGGTCATATAGCTTGTACGGATTGTTTAAATGGCCATTTAACTTCGCGGAAAATATTAGAAATGGCGACTTGTTTTCGATCGTATGTTGACTCAATGGTATCTTTAGCCACGGCGGTAGTTTGGATGACAAGCAGAAAAGTTCACTGATTACTGGGACCTTGGCATGATGTTCACGACATCACATTTTCATTAATTGATACAATGTTGGAAAGATGCCCAACACGCAAGCAGCGTGGTTAATAGCTCATTAATGGCTTCAATATATGTCAGTCTGTGATCCAACCTGTAAAGCTCTTTGCAATGTAGCAGTTTCCGAGGATCATAGGGTAGAAAGCCTCTGTCACGCTCTCTGATGATTTTGTATACCACACTTCTCGAGCGGCACACTCTGGCACACGCCAGATAAAGGAACCCTTGGCCAGTGGGGCTGCTGTTGCTTTCCTCCGTCTGCGCTTGGCCTGTGCAGCTTCTCTCCTGGCTTGTTTTGTGACAGTCCTCCATCTGCTTCTATCTTTTGCCATGTTTTCCTAGTCCTTCTCTGAGATTCCAGCTGCACGTATGGCACTTAGTTGGCGCATCAGCTGATCATTGAAGCGCTTTCGTGGGGCGCCTCTGTCACGTTTGCTTTGGTGTAGCTCTCCATAGAACACAGCGTTGGGCATTCGTGTGTTTTCCATACATGACATGTGTCCAGCCCAGCGGAGCTGTCTGGTCAGAAGCATGGCCTCGATTCTGGGGACATTGGCTCGCTTCAAGACTTCTATGTGTATCACATAGTCCTGCCACTTGATGCCCATGGCGGCTCGGAGGCATCTTTGATGGAATCGTTCCAGAAGCTGCACTTGTTTTCGGCACAGAACCCTGGCTTATCATCCATACCGGAGGGAGGTGACAAATGGAGCTTTGTGCAATCTTTGTTGATTCGCGTTAGAAAACAATTCTTTCAGGCACGCATCTGCAATCACCTAATGGTTTGATTTGGCGAGATGATTGCATTTTTAAATGTATCGTGCAAGTATATATTCACATTTCGGAACAGTTGAAACATTACCAAATGTACCAGAAGACGTGGTTTCCAGCTAAGCGTATGCCACGCAGTATACTAGAAAAACTAGAACCGCCGTTCGTTTGAATAAGTATTTACATCAAAAGGTATTATATTTTATTGTGCATTCAGTGAAATTCAATTAGACATTTTATTTTATTTAAAGCAATACATGTACATACAGGTATTTCTTTATATTTTCTGACAGTTGAGGGGACACAAAAATAACGACCTGTATTTTTAACTGTGCGTATACTCAAAACAGAGCCAGGTACGCCCCTGCTAGTTATTGTGGATTGTTTTTTATTGTTTATTAGAAGTGATATTTGTCAAAAATTGTCACAAAACAGGGTTATCAATAATAAGGAACATTCTTTCTTAAAGCTAACTGGTAAAATAACAACATATGTAACATCGATTGTATTTATGAGACTTTACGATAATATTATAATGTTACGTTCGTGCAATTTTCTGCGGCATATCTATTCAATCATTTGAAGAGAAGAAAATGGACGCGTCGATAATACTTAAATCTACTTTGGTCTAAGGAAAACTTATGATGGCAACATGAGATGCCTTGAGAGCAAGTATTTAACAAGGCTATGATTCAGTAATATACGTTAGTCGGATTAATTGGTTGACGTAGATATTAATCGTTAAATCTTATCGTCTAGTATAATGTGAGCTAATTATGTATTTCCCCCTTAGTGTTCAATTGTGTATATTATAATGTGAATGCGTCATTTCATAACAAAATTATATAATCAGGAAAATATTTTAGTAATAAAAATAACTGAAGAGGCGTGTCGTGGGGCACCCCCGGGCTTAATGCATCTGCGTAAAGTGTCGTCCCGGATTAGCCTGTGAAGTCCTCACAGGCTAATTCAGGACGACACTTTCCGTTTTAATGGTATTTTCTGTTTCGAGGAAGTCTCCTCTAAACATAAATTTCACTATAGGCGGAAAGTGTCGTCCTGGATTAGCCTATGCGGACTACACAGGCTAACCAGGGAATACACTTTACGAAGATGCATATAGCCCGGGTTTCCAACGACACGCCTCATATATCACGGACAATATTAACTATGATAATATTTTTCAGCCTAACATTTTAGTAAGATATTAAAATCGACATATGTATGTTGCCAATTTAGTTTAGTTTACCGTCTTAGCTAAATATATAGTCGTTTACTTGAACTATGTACTTCATTTCTTCTATACAGTATTCAAAAGTTGCTGTGAAAATTCATTGAATACCATGTGTATGTACGATATGTCATATATATTATTTTCAAAATAAGCAGATGACAGTGACCAAATACCTTGAACGCAGGCAGCTAAATATAAAAAAGACCAACGAAACGCTAAACTATCGAATAAATCGACAAATACGAGTGTCGACTTTTGCATCGTTTATTAGTGTTGAGTAAACGTACATATACATGTACTGGAGTTACCGGCTGTACAGCCGAAAACTATTTTGTAATACATAAGTAGCCAAGTATGCGTGCTACATCAGTGGGTCTTCTTTACTTTTATTCCATTTTAAATTGAACTATTTTGTAATTAACTTTACGGGTGGTTTTCTCTTAGGCCACAATGTCTGTTGTAAAATCATACATGCACACTTTAAAATGAAACTACATAATATAATTAGAGGTTCAGATTGAATAAGAGGGCGCGTAAGTCGACATTATGTAATTACGTCATTGGAGGGTTAACGTTCGAAAGTGTTCATTTTGAATGCATTGTTGTCGGTCAAGGAAGCAACAGTCAAAAGAAGGCCAGGTAAACATCATCGAATAAAACCATTTAAGTTGGAAACTACAATTTCTAAAAAATGTATTAGGTGTGACTTTAAAATGTTCTCCTGTGGGACATGCCTTGCGATATAATTTAATTTATGACATTACGTTTTAAGTATAGTTATATTACGACTCAGTTAAGAATTTTATTAAAAAAAAGAGATATTCTTGTATTAGATAAATATTTTACTTTTTTGCTAAACGATCTGTTTCATAAGTGATGATTTCCGCGGAGACACTTAGCTCTCAAACCGACCCAATAAGGCTGCGCAATAAATAAAACACAATTTCCTTCCACATAAATGTGTGGATTCGGCAAATGTCTGGAGTATTGAGACATGGAATTCGTATATTTTACTTGTAGATTTCCCAGATGACAGTGGAGACAGACCATTTGATTGTATTTCAGTATTAAAGATGCAGTGACTTCCATTTTGCTATTTTCTAGAAGAGGCTCGTATATAGAAAACAGCTTCAACGTGTTGGCACATATCTGCAGTCAGTACACATATATGCACTATACATTTCAATGATATACTTTATCAACGGAACATTTGACTTATGCGTTTAAATTAATTGGACCGTTTGATACCGAAACGTTATATTTATACTAATGACAAATTCATTATACTGAATGTATTCCAATTAGCGGTTAATCATTCATTGAAGATTGTTAACAGTGTAATGAAGTAAATATTCACCAACTTCAAGTAACATGACCTATAGATAAACCGTTTGGTCCGTGACCCGTTTTCTGTGAGTCAATGTTTTGCGATATTGACCGATTTGATAATAGCATTGACCTAAATAGATTCAAGAGTTTCCTAGGTTAGTTGCGTGCGCACAACACCCGTTTCAAATGCATTGTAACATATTTTGGATAAGTGTATAAATGAACACATTGTCAGCTTATACGTCGGCTTTCGGAAACGAAGGCAAACAAAATATAAATTTCAATAACAATATAAATAAGCGACAAGCCAAAATGTAAGGTCTTATGAGTGAATTTTACTCAGTCAAGTACGCCAAATAATGCAGTAATTGTTTGTTACATAAAATATTGAACATTAACTAATAATATACACACTATTTACATTCGTGAAAAAGATAAAAAGTTATCAATGAAGTACAACACTGAGGTATATAAATACGTAGGTACCTGTTATTTCAACGTAAACTCCAGAAGATAAACGTACACGTACCTTGTACACAATCTAAGCTATGTACATAGATGCATACATACATCCAAATAACATCCACGTATCTATAACCCATGCAGATAACTCGCGAAAACACTCATTAAGTATAAAACGTGTTGTTAGCTGCAATGGTAATGAGCTTAACCTTAATTGAATTACATTGTCTCAGCAGGTTCTTCATAACTAGTGATGCATGCAATGTGAACATGCGAGGATCTTACTACAATATGTGTGTGCCTTGAAGATGAACAATGAGGTCGTTTATAAATATGTCAATTAACAATACCGCTAACGAACTCTATCACACTATATAAATTAACTAATGAACATATTACCGTACGTATCAGATAACGTTTCCTTTTATTCATGTCCAGTTTATATTTATTTACATATGCTTAACAATAATTGTACATACTTATGATACGATGTATTACTGAAACAAGTTTATAAAGAAAACAAACCGTTTAAAGTTATTAGGTCTGATGTTGTTTGTTCAAAGTAGTGCTAATCTATTTAGTGAATAACAAGTCTTGGGCGTTCTTGTTGATTAACTTCTTAAAACTTTACTATGCTATGTGCATCCTTACGAACTTTTAAAATGAGAAAATATAATCAGTACGACTTTATTGTCACTCGATACGAAATAATTCAGTTTGAAAGTTCACTAAAAATAGTACAATATTTTTTATTATTTTAAAAATTATAATCCATTTGAACACCATTCTCGTTGAATACCATATGCATGGCGTTCACTAGTAATGCGTTCAACTATTAGTATTTGTTGATGCATATAATGATATCACGTAAGTGTCTGGAGCATATATCACTGCACATTGATAAACGTTTTGTCCTCAAAATGGAAGTCCTCTGGGATTGCCAAGCGTCATCCCGTAATATTAACAAACATTTACTTATTACATAAACACGTTCTAGATTGATGTGACAAACACAATACCCGTGGGCACTGTATAATAAATAAATCTTATGTCTGTGAACGTTCTTTTGCTTTGCAGAATTTGACGGATTTATTTCTGAATTTATTTCTATGACAACATACGTCAACGAATGAATTTTGTTAAACAAATAAAGACAACGTACTTTTGTTTTGCTGTAAAATGCAGATTCCATTTCGAGTTCAATATATCAGGTGATAAAGGTTTAAGATTTAAACATGTTTAATGCAATGTTTATTTAAACAGAGTTTATATAAAAAACATTTGTCTGATGATAGAAACTATCCATGCCTACATTTTTTTCCCAAGTTTCTCCCAATATTAATTGGGCATACATAAACAGCATCATATGAATTTCCTGAGGCGCCACAGTTAGACATATAAAAAGGTATATTTATAAACAGCTGTTTCGAGAATGATGGAAATGAATATTGCTTGTAAAGAACTATGGAAGTTATTGTAAAATATGTGTTGTAAAGTTTTGTTTCTCATTTAAATGAAGTATTGACATGTTACATGGTGCCCTTGAGGACATCGCAAGACGTTGATATAATCTGTTGGCAAGTACGTATATCAGCTAGATTGATGCGAAGCAGAACAGTGATACTATACGAATATTATTAAGATAAATTGCAGAGGTTATTTGTACATTATTACGTCGTTCTCGTGAGGTGACTGAGATGTGCACCGGCGCCCTTTGAAAGATAGTCTACCAGCAACGTATGACACGACAATTGTTTAAATAAACTATAGATACAAAGTAAAACATTAAATCAGTCTTGTTGTTATTAAATGAGTAACCTTCAATGAGTAGTGATTAAATAATGCGTACATATTAATTTCAATTTGAATTCACAATTTAGGCCATACATTTTGCATCTCAGATTTAACAAGTGACATAGATGATATACATTTTCCTGGTGTGCTAAAACGTTACGTTATAAATGCATTCAAATGACTGTCACTAGTACACTTAGGTTTAAGACCGACCCAATCAGACTGCAATTAAATACAACTCCATATCCTGTTACACCAGTAATGAACCCAGGAAAATGGCCTTGGGTTTGGAGTATTGGAAAACATATGAAACGCGTCGTGGGGATAACCGGGCTTAATGCATGTGCGTAAAGTGTCGTCCCGGATTAGCCTGTGCAGTCCGCACAGGCTAATCCAGGACGGCACTTTCCGCTTTTATGGTATTTTCTGTTTCAAGGAAGTCTCTTCCAAACATAAATCCACTGTAGGCGGAAAGTGTCGTCCTGGATTAGCCTGTGCGGACTGCAGAGGCTAATCCGGGACGACACTTTACGCAAATGCATTAAGGCCGGTTTTCCCACGACGCGCCGCATATGCGTATTTTGTCTTATATATTGCCAGGGATAAGGAGACATACCGTTTAAAAATGTATTTTGAGTCAATAGAAGCAATGCTTGGTATTTGCAAAACAAGAGTCCGTACATCGGCAACAAGCTGAATCATTGACAGCACTGGGCATATATTCATAAGGCTCCTTAGGGAAAACTTAAGTAAATTTCATAGTCATAAAATATCTAAAGTCTCTGGCAGTTTCATGTACAGGTCTTTTTACATTAAAATGTTTTAAACTAGAAACTATTGCTTAGATGTTTGGTATTAAGCCCTACTGTAAACAAAATTAACTGTATTTCTAATAGGAATTTTAATCTAAAATTTTCATTTAAGTAACATTTAAGATAAGATTTCCCTTATGAGCTTTTTGATACAGGCTCAGGTCTGCAAATACATGCGCAATAACGTTACAAGATTCACGGATAATACATGTTGCTGCAGGATCTTGAATGTACAGGTAATTAGGAATTGAATGACTTCATATTAGTATTTACTACGTAAATACTCTCTTCGTAATATCAAATTTAGTATACTTAAATTTTCATATTTGCAGTATATAGAGGATATTTGTTGGTTTCGGTAGGATATCGATTTTAAATCACGCGTGATCATAGAAATTTATACTTCATAAAATATATATTTTATATGATAAAGAGTGAATCAAAAATTGATATTATACCGAAATTTTATTTTATGCGTATAATGTGTTATTTTGGTATTTTCATATTTTCTCCTGAAAAAAGTTCCATTAACAAAGCGGTAATGTTCAGTGTTTTAAAACAGTAAATTTAACTTTTATTTAACTGATATTTCCATATTAGCCAACGGATAGCATACAATACAGTAATTATTTATCAGATATGAATTATAATGTATTTACGCAGTCAAGTACGCAATCCAATAACAAACTATGGAACATCAACATCATTTTTACGTAACGGCATTTTTGTCATTTTACGTGATACATATTAACAATAGAAAGATGACAAGGAAACTATTTTCATGACCAGCAGTAAATGAAAGCGAGTGCTTTATATAATTACTTTAGTGCCTGCAATTTAAACGTAGCATCCTAGGAACAATAATAAAGAAAGCATAAAAACAGAAAATTACAGCATGAAAACACCCAGTCATAATTAACACGCGTGTTTTACTTGGGAAAACACCCATTACGTCAACAACACACTGTTAGCTGAAACGGTAATGGGCCAAATACTTATTAAATTACATAGTCTATACAGCTTGTGATGACTGCAATTCATACATGGGGAGGATTTTCTAACTTGTAAGATTCAAGGCTCGTGGCTCATGTTTTCTAGGCTTCGCTAAATAAGCTTATCTTTATTCCACGCGAACCTTAAATTCTCCATATATCAGGAATATGTTTTTCAGACAAATACAGATTTACTAGCCCAAGGTCGCTTAAAAGCTTAGAGTTGTTTCATAAATTAAAGAAGTGTACATTAATATTTCCGTAAATGAAATGCGATTCAAGCGCAGCGATTCGTTGCTAGAACTAATAATCTAGATATTATATCATAAAGATACATTTCTATTTCTCAAAAGTATTATACTGTATTACACATTATCATGCTTTTAAAATAGTCATTATTTTCTAAATAGAATAGAACCAATAAATTTTTTATCAATAAATCCAAATATTAATGAAACACCCCTTCTGTAGACGATTATATTTACAACATCAGAATTTAAGTTCAATTTGTGATATAGATATCTCATAATTTATATAATTGGTTCAACGTTTAACATCAGCTGAAAGACGCGTGTTGATCGTTGTCAGGCAATACATTTTTAAGGAAATTGCTTTCCTTTCCGGAAGCGTAAGGTTGGATGACAAACAGTAGTCCGATTAGATCAGCGTTGATGATGGTTCTTACTACCTGATAGTTGTGTTGCAACAGTCACATCAACGCCGGTCCGTGCAAGAACCATCCCAGGATTACCCAAGATAATCCAGGACCAAGGGGGGCATTGATCCGGGGTGATCCTGGGTGAAATAACGTAAATAGCCTCGACTGTCCACTCGACGATGGTTTACCATGATTTTCCAGACTTATTAAGGACACGGACCATCTTGGACCGTGCAGGACTGACACGGACCGCCCAGGACCAGCACGGACGAGAACGGTGGTTTTACGGAACCGCACCGCACCGGACCGGCCCGGACCGGACCAGTATGGCGTTGGTTATAAGCAGGACCATGCCGGACCATCAAGGATCCAATCCGGCAACCAAGTACCCAACACGGATCAGACCCCAGTCCGCGATTGTCCGCCACAGTCGTAACATTGCTGAGCCTGTAGCTTTAGTTCAAAGCTGATGCTTAGCTATGTTTCCAAGACAATGTTTTTTTTTATAATATTGCAGCCATATAAATGAGTGAAAAGATGATTCGGAGTTGAATTATTTGTCTAGGATCTCAGTTACAATCTGTTACAAAACGAAATGAAAAAAAATAAAAAAATTCTAACATATACAACCGAAAGTGTGAATATTAAAACTAAACAAGTTTTCTCAAGTTAATGATAATATTTTGGTTTTATTAAGCAAGCTTATGTTTCTGGTGTCATTAAATATTCGTTTGCATAAATAAAAAGAACAGAATGTGAGTCTCTGATTGATGTTAGGTAATTAGCTCTTCAGTTGTGATCTGAATCTATAAGAAGCAACATTCAATTGTTTCATTGTATTTAGTGTATAGATAGGAAACGAATCTTCGCGCACCTTGGGTGTGCTATGACTCGCATTTTGTGACATTTCTTCAATTAAATACACTAACACATAGCTAAATACCTATTGCTAGTCGATACACATCGGACGATTTGTTCATAGATTAAATCAATTTTCAATGAGTTTTGTTAATATGTGTCCACATTATACATTAACAATTTCATGGGCATTTGATTGGAGCAAATTTAGGACCTTGTTTATAGACAGAAACCGAAACATTTTCTTTTATCATAATTACCTATATCATACGATGGAAAAAATAGAAAACACGTCGTTCGATTTGTTCCCCAATAAGTTTACACAACAGTTAACTATTATTGTGAACCGTGTTTCTATGCATAATATATTAAGCACAAATTGATCGGTATCGACAGGTGGCATAGACGTGATATGTGAGAAAAATAATGTATTTCTTAATAACTTGTGGCCACGACTTAGTATCTCGTGGAATCGAGTTAGTATCTCGTGGCCACGAATTACATAACCCGTGGTCATGACATAGTATCTCGTGGCCACGAATTACTAAACGTAACTCGTGCGTGATTACGACATACGTATCTCGAGGTCACGACTTTCGTAACTGGTTGCCACGACTTACGTTACACGTGGCCACAACATAATTAGCCAACCAGAATCGAGTTATTTGGCTTAACACATCCACTTGATATATAAGCCCCTCGAGGAAATATCTTAAAAAAATATCATTCCTATCCGAGCCGCTATTTCTAATGAATTAATTGAGCCAAATAACTGGATTTTTGATTGGCTAATCATGTCGTGGCCCCGGGTTACGTAAGTCGTGGTCACGAGTTACGTAAGTCGTGGCCACGAGATACTAAGGCGTGGCTAAGAGATACTAAGTCGTCACCACGACTTAATAACTGGTAGCCACGAGATACATTATTTTTCTGACATGTCACGCCTATGCCACCGTATCGTGCATCAGTCTAACATTGTAAATCCTGTTAAGTAATCTGCGATGTTTAATTCTAACGCATCAGTCTTGGGTTATAATCCTCTGGTGGCATTAAACGTTCGTTAGGATTAATGGATCGAACAGTAAGATTTGTCTTGTCAGATTCTAAGTCTATGATTGACTGTACGTAATTAGCTCTTCAGATGCTAAATGCAAATCCAAGCACGGTTGCTACCAAGACGATTTAACTGATAATTACATATCTCTAGCTAGATATCTTAGATTTGGCTGCGTCAAATTGTATACTGAAAATAATAAATATCAGGTTGCCTTGTGACTTTACTCAACTACACAAGATAACGAAATGAAAGTATATCTTTAATGTAGTGTATGAACACTGGACATTGATCCTTACGCGCCATGTACTAATCCATCTAGTTTAGTCTAGGATATTCTACAGCTTTCTTTACTAAAACATAATTAAACTAACGAATTTGTAGCAACAATCAATTGAGTTTTGTCTGTATATGTCCATGTATTGAACTAAATGATCACTGATTTATTAACTTTATACAAAACTTATGAAATCTAAAATATCAGATAAAGGGCCACTATCAAATGGAAATGTTAGATGAATGTTTACATCTGTATAAAAAATAGTATGACACTGGCTGTTACCCAATATTTATTCGTATATGTGTGTTGAATTTGTGTTCCCGTGTTGTTTTTATGTGCTATATTCTATCAGTTGTATCTGTAAGTGGCCACTTATAAAAAAAGTGAAACTCCAGCTGCGACAGCAGGAGAAAACTCTTATTACCATTTAATTACTCAATGGCTAGATGCAAATCAGAGCAGCAGAATTGCAACTTTCTGAGACACGATAAAATGAACGAAAAAACAAGTATCAACAACATCTCTTCTTTTACAAAATATGCACAGATATAGCATCATATAGTTCAGTTTTCAGATCATCGTCGTGCAATGTCAGGAAGAACCTGTAATGTTGGGTATAAAGAACAATATAACATAGCTTTAAATAAAGAACCTTGTGCTGTTAAAAAATTATCTCCTGCAGATGCAGCCGGAATGCCACATTGTTTATATTTATGCGTGTGTTCTTATTTGACGGTGTTATTTTTATACGTGTGTTCTAATTTGACGGTGTTAATATTTATACGTGTGCTCTAATTTGACGGTGTTTATATATATACGTGTGCTCTAATTTTATGGTGTTTATATGTATACGTGTGCTCTATTTTAACGGTGTTTATATTTATACGTGTGTTCTAATTTGACAGTGTTTATATTTATACGTGTGTTCTTATTTGACGGTGTTTATATGTATACGTGTGTTCTAATTTGACGGTGTTTATATTTATACGTGTGTTCTAATTGAACGGTAGCACATTCACATTGTTTTAAAGTCAAGTGTCGAACCGACGAGGGGTTACACCCAACACTCAGCGCATGACACATGAATTTAAACGAAACACCATCGTGATGGAAAGGTTAGCACAGTACATTTGGGTAGTTCACACCCATATAACAGTGGCAAAACCAATTATAAATACAGCCATTTCGAAGAGTTTACTGTGTTTATTATAACCGATAATGCGTGCTACGTGCTTTCACGCATAAAGACGGATAACTGTGAGAGTGATGGGGCAGACTTGTTAACATTGATGAAATATGTAAATTCAATAAAACTTGCCTACATGTCCAGACGTCACACGTATTACAAAACACCAGGCCTTTTGTTTTCATAACATGTTTAAGAGATCCGTTGTTCAACATTTTCACAAATCTAGGCAAAATAAAATCTATTTGCATGCATATCAAAGTCAGAAAAAAGCACAGCTGGATTGAGCGACCTACAACATTGAAAAATGCACTCAAATTAAAAATAAATATAACATCAATCTGAGACATTTTCAATGATTAAATTAAAGCCAACAACAAAGCTAAACTTTATTTTAAGGGGCGTTCATTCAACTTATATTTTATTGCTAGACTTGATATTTTGATTTTTTTCCACCGCCCATCCAACGCTTTTAACAACTAATAAATAATGTATTGCCTTGACATGTTTTTTTTTATTGAATGCCAGTGCCCACTTTTAAGCATTTCGTTGAATCGTAGTCGCGATCCAACATTCACATCACACGCATAATTTATTATATACAATAGTTACAGACCTGTTTGTACTGATTCACATAAGCACAAACATTACTAACCTGAGTGATCACCTGGATTCTTAACCTATTTTATACGAAATAACATGAGATGATACTTGTGATGCTCTTGTCGAAAACTGGACATCAATCCCCGAACAATTTACTTTGAAGAACTTAAAGAACAAAAGGCAAACGAGGGAAAGGTCTGTTTGGCAGATTTAACGTGTATTTTTGCTAAATGTTTTAATTGTAGTTGTTGTTGTTGATGATGATGTTGTTGTTGTTGGATTGTTCGCCGTTTTTAACAGTATTTCAGTCATATCAGAGCGGTCCGTTAACCTACTCACACTTTTCCTGGGCAAGCTTAGCCGATCTAAGCGGTGTGCCAGTACTAAGTGCAAATACTTATAACAGTAACTGACAAATGCCCTACTTGAATCAGAGGTAAGGGGAGAATGGCTGTAGAAATAATTTCATGACCAATCCCCACACAAGGTATGTGGCCAGGCTATATGTTTTAATTAAGCGCAATCATAATAGCCATGTGCGATTTATTCAAAATCTTATGGAGGATGTTGGAAAGTATTTTGTTATAAAGTTGAGCCAGATATACAAATAATTTCGTGTTTTATCTAATTATTTGCACACGGTTAACCGATTTTAAACAACAACGCATTTGATTGTGTGGCTAATAATAGTAATATTCGAATGCAAGGTAAATACAAAAATCTAACAATTTTACAACATCTGAGGATGATTTTAAATATTAGTGGATGGCGAAAAACTGCAAAGGTATATTGCGTAAAGAATGTAAAACGATATAATGTTACATTTTGCAATCAATACAAACTTTACGGTCTTGTGCTTGTAAATACAATAACTATATCAAGTATACAAAGAAGATCAATATCAGTTTAAAACCTCTATAATATATGACCAAGATGAAAAAATACAACATTTAAAGTGTGTTGTTTGCTTAAACATTTAAAACGTTGTACCAAGTATTGGTTACATATTTGGTATTAATCTGCCGGGTATGTCAAAATCATTCCCAGTTTGACGTATGCAAACAAATTGTTAGAATGTAGTCATAATTTGTTGGTGATTGAACGAAGAATTGCGTGCACGATTAGGCTTCTGCATCTTATTTTCCGTAATTCGAATATTACCGTTTTAGTACACAGTAAAGCACGGTAATTTGAAATGGAGATACACAGTGTCTTTTGATGTATGTTTGAAGTTCGCCGTGACTTTATATCAGACGAAACCATTGGTAACGAAGTCATCGGCTCAAACTCAGTTGTTACAGCTTTTGTATTTTACGACCGATTCCATTCTAAAAGTATCAGATGTGTTTTAGGACTATATTTGCAAGAAGAAAATTGTTCACTTTCCTGAAAAAGGTTCAACCGATTCCATAGGGCACTCGTTCAAATTTACATTAATGCTTGAATGCTAACATATTTCTGCTAATCGTAACATTATTTTGCATTTATATCTAGCATTCGGGTCAACTCAACCTTCCCCTTTTCTCGCTTTAATTATCTGTAAAATAGGCAGTAACGCAATAGGACGGCGCGATAAACGCACGTCATTTCTTCGTAAACTAATGTCACATGAGGAATATGCTTCAGTATTGGAAGCAGGGCCATATTGCCATGAATTGGCCATGAATTGTAGCGTCTTTGTTATACAAAGTAAACCAATTTATTAACAAAATAAAATGCACTCGATTTTTATGCCCCCGGCATCTTGATGCAGGAGGCATATAGTTATATTCCTGTCCGTCCTTCCGTCTTTCCGTCCTTCCGTCCGTGTTAAGGTTAAGTAGATTTTACCGTTTCTTCTAGCACCAACACCGCTTACTACAACACTTTGATACTTACACAGTTGTTGCTTATGACCATTCCCTATCCACCCATATCACCCAACCTCACTTTGACCTTGACCTTGACCAGATTTGGACTAATAATAATTCAAAAGTGCCACTTCTTAGTTAACTAGATTTTACCGTTTCGTCTAGCACCAACACCGCTTACTACAACACTTAGATATTTACACGGTTGTTACTTATCACCGTTCTCAATCCACGCATATCACCCAACCTCACTTTGACCTTGACCTTGACCTCATTTGGACTAAGAAATGGGCTACCTGGCACCAACCGGGGGCATGTGTGTTTAACAAACACAGAATCTTGTTATAAATGTAATGCATTTGCTAGAACAGGATGAAGCCAGTATCTAGATCAGATGCATGTCTACAGACGTAGCATAAACGTTAAACATTTTCAGGACAAATCATGTTTACATATTTTTTTTACATGAAGTTCAATAACATATATTAGTATATTCCAACCGGCAATTTTGGTCCTTCTAGATAGAAAATTCAATTATCATAGACAATAAACAAAAGGTATTCTAATAAAACATATCGTCACACTTTGAATACAATAAACATTATATTCATATTTCAGGTTTAACGGTAAGTCGCATAACCAGCCATAACTGTATACATATAAACGTTTATTCTAACAAGTCACCCGCCAACATTCATATAGACAATGAAGCACATTAAGTATGGTTTAATCTGCAATAGCCTATAGCTACCACGAAACAAGTCCATGTAAAGTAGCCGATATATTTTCTCCCAAATCCACACAGAGATAACAGGTTCTGAGCATAGCTTTATTGTATTCCTGCCGAAGTTCCACTTGAACATAGTCGAACCACACAGGGGGTGGGGAATTAAAATCATGGACAAGCATAGGAAAAAACGTGAAAACCGCAAAATTCTTGCGTTATTATGCTTACTTGTTTGTGTTTGCTTTTCATTTTTATACATGGACCAATAATGCAAGATGTCTGTGGGAGTGTATTAAAATAATAATTAAACATTTTAAAAATGTTCTAAAAATAAATTTTCAAACACCTCATAGTGGTCTCCTTTAATTCCTTCTAAATCTGGAGGTTTTTCACTCTTGGTGATAGTGGAAGAACGCCAAGATTGAAGCAACCGCTGCGAGTTTGATTGTCTCCGTGTGTTTATAAATGGAAATGTCGTGTCGAAATACCAGTTTGTCACCAAATATATAACATTAACATATACATTCAATTCATTTGAAAGCTCCGAAAACAAAATCAAGCAATTACAGTTTGATATAAAAGTATGTTCGAGAGTACGCTTATGTAAAGTATGCGGAGGTAGGAGTGGAGCTTATTTATAGAACAGCTGTTACTAAAGATTCTAGGCGGAGTTTCATGAAAAAATAAAGCGTTACTTTACCACTTTTTGGCATTAAGGTTGTTTTTTTCAAGCCGTTATAGAATAAAAATAATTAATAAAATACAGAAGTTTAGATGCATGTTTTGAAATCACTCGTGCTTCGCACTCGTATGTTAAATCAATCGTAACTTTTATCCGTGGATTTTTCGACAACACACTATGACGTAAATTTATTATTTCTTAAATAATACAAAGTATGATGCGTAGCAGTTGTTTTGTGATTTCACTGAACAATTCTAGAACATTCATTACGACATATGTTATGTAAGGCTTTATTCTATTAATGTTATTTCTGATAGCATATATCCCAATTTAGAATTTTATATAAAATGTCTGGGATAATAATAGTGTTACTCATTGATAAAAACGCTCTGTTTCACCATTGAATGATTTTGGACAGACCCAATTAGGCTGAGCAATAACTAAACCTTACATCTTTTTGTACCTTCGCATAGAGTCCAAAAAGCATGAGAATATATATATTTAAGTTTAAGATTTCCCAAATGGAATAGATAGGGACAGGCCATTACTTAGTTTCAATATACTGCACTATAATAGATGCAATGCATTCCATTTTACTCATTGCATAAAATTGCTCTTTGCACGGAAAGTCTCCGCATATTTAGAAAACAATCGCAACGCATTGGCATTGATCTGCAGCCAATACAAATATATGCTACATGAATTGTCACGACATATGTACGATACAGTTTCCTTTGCAATTGTTTTCATACGTACCCACTATTTGACCGTTAGTCATGTAAATGAATATGAAGTGAACCAGTAATCAATACCTAACCACAAAGGACCAGTAGATACATGTCAATCAAGGAATGAGCTGATCAATTAGGGGTTTATATTTCAGTGGTAAACAATAGCACATGGTTGCATAATCCAATCGATTTACTTAAAACCCTTGCACAAACAACCTTGTACAAGCAGAAAGGCGGAGCGATAAATTTCTGTCTACTGGTTAATTCACTGAGACAAACACGTTTTACGTATAAAACACGTTGTTAGCTGAAAAGTTACATTAATAAGCTAACACATAATAGACGCTTGAACAAATGCCAATCATGTTCAAATTAATATGCAATGTTATCAAATCATCGCCCTTGGATATCACGTGTTTAGCGGTTAAACTATTTCATACAAAAGAGCATGTGCAAATGTTTGTGATATTCAAATGAGCACGTGGTATTGTTTGTGATTTTCGATGAATGGAAATTGATCCTTCAGAAGAGTTTAAACTATTCGTGGCAAATCCCGGATCGGTCTATTGAATTACATTGGGTCTGTAGGTTCGTTTCATCTCGCGATGGCTGCCATGCAAACATTTTATATATGACATTGCTGACGTGCATTATTAAACGTGTTATGATCTTACTAACGAACAATATTCGAGTACCTGGATAATCAAATGCTTGAGCAATATGGATGTATTTATTAGCAGTTAATGAACAGTAATTTAAACACTGCAAATATTATCTCGCTAATGGAATATTAAATGCATCGTTTGTAAATCAGATCAAAGTATAATAACATGAATATAATAATTCACGTGTTTTTCTTTTTTAATCTAGGTTGTTTTTATGTATCGAAGTGTTACGTCGTCCAATCGGTTAAGATTTGGCGGGCTAAGTCGTGAAAGTGGGGATTTGCGCATACTAGTATATAGTGAAGAATTGGTCGAGATCAGAAGAAAGAAAGCATACACCAGCTCCACCTCTCTCAAATATCGTAACAGCCTATTAAATATTAAAATATATAAATACTAAAATACCATCCAACATGTGACAACATGTTTCTTAAGGTTTGCTCATGCATATGGTGTTCTACAAATGTTGTCTTATAGCGTATGCTTTGCTTTGCTTAAAGTATCGTTTCAGATGTTCGTCAATAGACCTGCCGGTGAAACAACGTACCAGATGCAAACACCAGACCACAAAATATGACACTTGTCAAAAGACTGAACATTTAAACTTATTCTGTACGAGCTATTTTCCAACCAATAACAAACATTATTTCCTAATGTTTCATTATTGTATATATGTGTAGGCTTTTTGATTAAGGAATACTTGTTTAACCCGCAACTACATAGAGAGTTTATACGTATTTATTCATTCAATTTAAACAACGAGGAAGGATTTATTATTGGAAAATTAAATCATAAAATAAGCGTAAAGTAGATATGTTTCTATTATTAGAATCCTGAAACGATCATACGTAAAGAACAGTGTGTTCGATTATTATGTTGTATTAAACGTGCTGTAACTGACTGGCTATACCGATTTAAAATACGACAAACAGATTGGTGGTTATAAGAATGATAACCTATATTTGAGGCGTGTCGTGCGAAAACCGGGATTAATGCATGTGCGTTAAGTGTCGTCCCGGATTAGCCTGTACAGTCCGCCCAGGCTGATCCGGGATGGCACTTTCCGCTCTTATGGTATTTTCTGTTTCAAGAAAAATCTTTTAAACATAAATCCACTGAAGGTGGAAATGCCGTCCTGGATTAGGACTGCGCAGGCTGATCCGGGACGACACGTTACTCACATGCATTATGCCCAGTTATCCCACGACACGGCTCATTTTAATAAATTACAAATTGCTATGCACCCTGCATCGAGAGGAGTACAGCGTTACTTTATTCTTTTGTTTTCGATTCTTCATGCCATCCCTATTGGTATGTTTAGTTTCGGCAATTAAAAGTGTCTAATCATCATCATGGATGATATATATATATATATAGAGAGAGAGAGAATAACAGGTTGCTGCCTGGTCTTGTGTAATTTATTATGCCACTAGTGCACAATTACGTTGAAGATGTTGACCCAATATTTTTAAGCGTTATTATACCACTGACCGATAACACAAATTAACCCCGCCTACTTTCTGTAATATCATGTCCCTGACTGATAACATATTTAAGCTCCGCCCATATTAACGAATATCATGCTACTGTGTCACGTGCAAGGATTGTTTAGTCCCGCCAACTTCTCGGAACTACTTTTTGTAGGCTTGGACTTTAACACGTCGTTAAAATGTAAACAAAGAATAGATCTATACAATGACAACATTTTAATTCACAAAAACACAATTTACTGGAACAAACCAGTTTAACATTATTCAATTAACAATAATTAAGTTATTATGTCAAATAAGCATTATGCAAAAACATGCAATGCACAGCATAGAAAACGTGTCAATAAACTATTAGAAAGCTGATATTTTTAAAAGCTGCAAAAAATACAATCAGATATCACAAATTGTGTGCCTGTTTATTTTATCTACACAGAAAAAATGGCTAAGGATATGAAACCAAATCACTCAGACCATACATTGTATCAACAACTGAAAAGGAACTGCAAAGTACCTAATTATTAATCACTAATTAATATTAATCCAAACACCATTACACACAATTCAGGGAAATCATTGTTGTAAGTTGCAGTGTACAGTAAGTTTAAGTCTTACCAAGAAGGAAGCTAGATCTACAAAAATCATTTATTGTGTGTCACTTTAATACAAATGCAATGTTTTAGAAAAATGCTATTAAGAACATTTATTTAAAATAGACAATTGAACTGTTTTAATCATAAGAAATCAAACAAGTACTAGAATTTAGCCAGGTAACTAAAATCTTTTTATTTGAAATGAAGGGTAAAAAATAAAAATTAAATTTAAAAGAAACAACATGCTGTTTGGGAAATTATGGTCAATCGAACAAAAATGAACACTTACTTTTGATTAGAAATTCAAATAAATATCTATATAATAAAGATAATACTATAGTAGCTAATGTAGTTTGATTCACAACAAATTAATTTACTTAAAAGTTAAAGAAACACATAGCTTTAAAAATATTTAAAAAAAACATTAGGTTTTAGTGAACTTAAATGCAGAAAAACCAATGTGTTTAAAATTTATATAGTATAAATGACAACAAATATTAGTCCCATTAGAGCACCATTAGTGCTGGTTTGGAACTAATGATGGATGTTTTATTCCAAAAGCCTATGGCTTCTTACGGTTATAAAGATAAAATACATGTATACGTGTGGATAATGACGCAGGCTAATAAGTGGGCGAAGAGATGTTCGCGCTTTGATTGATTGTTAATGTTGCTGTGGCCACGGAGAACATTTAAACGGATGCGCTATGTGTCATTATTTTATATGTAATTAAAATCGTTTATTTATATAAACCCGTCCAGAATTGTATTAAAATCCTGAACGAAAATTCAATTTAAAAGTAAAGAATCAAATCAAACTCTTTGTATCGATCAATGTAAAGTATCGGTAGAAATCGCACCAAATTTAACACTTGGTTTCTGAAAGTACTAATAATGACGGCTAACATTCCATGCAATATGTATTTCTATTTAAAGTTCTATCAGAGATGTTTAAACCAATTTTCAACGACCAAGGTATAGGAGTTTCAAATAAGTACAGCAATATCGCCACTGAAGATGGGTAATTATTTTCAAGGATAACAGTACTGCAGATCCCTTCATTGAATGTTCATTATATCGTTATTTTAAGCGGACATTAACATTCAATATCCTAGTAAACAAGGACATGTGAAATAATGGGCAAATACATCTTTAGGTACTACATTAATATACGTGTACGCAAAACATAACACTAACATAAAATTAATACACTAAAAACGATCGCATCAATTGTGTGCCGTTTTCGTAGTATTGACAAAACTGTTTTACTATATATAAGCTTTAGCCTGGTCTTGTATTGACTTTATGTATTACATATTTACAATATGTTAACTACATATGACAATGATTGTACATTGATTTCGTAATTGTGTAATGCATAAGACGAGTAATATATATCTTTAAATATAAAATGTAGAAGTTTGCAATAACCTTTTCATCCCTCGATGATGATTAAAATGTTTACATATGTTCTGGTTACTTTAAGAATAGCTCTATCCTTGTATGCACTTCCAGCACTGTCCGGCTGGTCAATGATAGTCCTGTGTAATCCTAAAATATGTTTGGAATCTTATTAATGTCGCAAATTGTTACTAATATAATTTCATCAGATTAATAGGAGGAAGAAGAGAATTAGAAAGCAATTACGGACATGACAATTTATTGTTACATTTGCGAGAGTTTGTTCAATTTA
This sequence comes from Congeria kusceri, assembly GCA_027627225.1. Classification (NCBI taxonomy): domain Eukaryota; kingdom Metazoa; phylum Mollusca; class Bivalvia; order Myida; family Dreissenidae; genus Congeria; species Congeria kusceri. The sequence continues at coordinate 57,261,160 of CM051035.1, read as the reverse complement.
TCACACAATATTTCCACGAACATATTTTACTTCTAATTATTTTCTTAGATACTTAAGTTTTGTGAGTGTCAATAGAATAATAGTATTTAGTGTTTTGACAAAATAATATTTACTCATACCATATCATTTCACATTATGGACATAGATCATATACTAATCTGAAGCCGGTAGATAATGTTCCCGCTCGACAGTTTTTAATATTATCCAGTAATCTGCATTGCCTACATTGTATAAATCAGTCTTAATATCTTCTGGTCAGATAAAACATTCATTAGCATGAACGGATCGAACAATGGGATGAGTGCTGTCAGCTTCAGAGTCCATGATTAATCTTACGTAATTAAATGCTAAGTGCAATGCAAAGTACGATGGCTATCAAGTCGATTGTATAGATAATTAAATGTCTGACTGGAGGTCTTAGGTTTGTTGGTCTGCATCAAATTGTATACAGTAAATACTATAAACCAAATATCTTGGGAATATAATTAAATTAAGGGACCATGCCTTCGAAAAGGGCCTCAAGTGGACAATTTCTTTACAAACTCTGAAAATGTAAGATAGTAATGCTGGCATATAACACTGGTAAAACTAATATGTTTAGAAATGCGAATGAGTTCTGCCAAACAAATAATTTATTTCGTCCTTTTCTTGTTTTTATTTTCCAAGCAAATTTGCTGATTTGGTTTTTTAATGAAAATCTTGATATTTATTATTTTATTTATACTTTATTTAGTTAACTTGTCTAAGTACAGCCCATTTATGTTATATAATATCAGTTACAGTGCAATATGAAACCCATGTTTCGTAGACATGGTCCCTTTAATATTGGAAGCCACAAAGACATCTTCATGACACTTAGTGGATGAACCATTGATCTTTGAACTTGCTATCGTCCATCAAGGTTAGTGTAAGATATTGGCATAATTGACTTTTAATACACTCCTGGTTAGCTGTTATTGGCTTTAAACTTAGAAAAAATGCGATTTCTTGATACAAATAACACGATGTGGGGGAACAAATAACATTGATATACGCAAGCCTTTTCCATCCTCTAAAACTGAATGGAAAATATTTTTAGCCACCATGCATATTTGAATTAGCACTGCATGTTGAATTAATATAACAACACAGACGGAAATGCACATTGTATTTTGATATTTTTTATGGCAGTTATTTGTTTTGTAACGGGTACAAATATTCGTCTGTATATGAAGTTTTGAACCTTCGTTAAAGCAGACTTATTAAGACTGAGTATCCACATCCACAGTAATGAAAACAGATGTAAAAATAAATTAAAGTTCGCCTACATCACCAGCATAAACGCTTATTAAAGAGTAATGCATTTTATTTGCGGCAAGTGACCAGGTAGAAATGGACACATTGAAATAATTACAGTATACATGTTATATAACACCTAGAAGCGGGAATTCAAATATATATTGGTGTTGTTTCAAAACATCGATATAACAGGTTAATGTCTGGTATTAACTAATTTTACCATACCATATACATTATTTAATTTTAATAATTCCAGTTAGACTCGTTTGTTGAGACAGAGGTATGCACATGTACCAAATACGAACTGAATTGCTATAAAATTATTAACATTATATTTTGACTTCCTGTTTTACTGCAACACATTACATTATTATATATAATACTGAACTAAAATATGCGTATTCAATAAACAATCGTGTTATATATAACATGATGACTTGTATTGTGTTTTTAATAATATAAATAATGTGCGGTCTTATGTATGTTAACATATTGAACTATCAATATATATTAAAATACGAATAGTATGCCTCTAAGCAATAAACTAATAATATACCTTTTAACATAATGTTGGTTTAATTGCTATACAGCAAAGCATAGTTTTGTATATTGTTTTAACAACAAACATTTGTTCAGTGTTGGCATAAGCGATGCAAACTTGGAATTAATAACGTAATAACTAAATTGTTACGCCATAAACCCCAATCGTATGAACTGTGAAGTTAATCAATATGCAGTGATGATGATCAATTACATAGAATTATAACCAGAACGCGTTGATAGATGACGCCAAATTACCCTTAGAAGTCCCTGTATAATATGTGCCATAATACGGAGTCATTATCGCAAACGAATGTTTACTAACCGGAAGATATAAGGTGCACAATGTATACATAGCAGCGTTGGATAAACGAATCACTAATCGTCTAACTTCATTCATTGCCTCCAAGCACTGCAATGCACACATATGACAAGAAAGGTGTAGATTGAAGCATTACATTTGTTTTTACTACCATATACAACATGCGTTAGAAGAAACGGAACATAATATGCATGCATATGGGTTTAAACCCACAATGCTTTGCATTGACCGTTCCAAGTCGGTGACCCCAGTTTTAATCATTATATGTTTAGTGATTGTTAAGTATGTTGTGTATATTGTGCTGTGTTGTTTAGCAACAGGTCTTTGTGGCTTAAATGTAGGAACATAGGATGTTAATAAGGGTTTCTCTCCTGCTGATGCTTCTGGATTTTAAATAAGCTGCCCCATATATTTATTACATGGTGGACGCGATCATTGCACAGATAATATTTACAAATATACGCAATTATGTTCACAAAAACTACCAGGGGCAATTTCAGAAACATACAAATTCTAATACATGTGTTTAATTTAAATAGAACTATTTGGAGGGTATTCAAAAGACATACTGATAATATAAAAATCCGGTTCGTTTGGTTATTATTGCTATACTAGCTACCTTTACATTTTTTTCTAATTAAAGTAATGTAAACCCTCAGCACTAAATTATGTACCATATTACCAGTTCGTTTCATCTCAAGAACACTTTAAACATTTCAAAACTAAGTAACAATTTAGAAAACAGTCCGTTATTTTCAAATCTGTGAACTATCATAACTACATAATTAATGTTCCTCAATGTATGATTTTCATAATTGATACTTAAATTACCCCTATGAAACGCATAATGCTTTGATTAAGCATATTAATAATACTAACATTGTAGTGTTAACATTACATACCTCTAAGCAGATATGTGCGTCAGTAAAACAATACAAAGGCGAGCATGCACATGTGTAACAACCCATGGGCAAACAAGAAAAATATATATCCCCATCAATAAAACAGTTCTCCCTTAAAAAGTAGCATGCTGGATGGACAGTACTAGTTATGACACAACATCATCGGTGGGCACAACATCATAAATAAGCCTTACGTGTGGGCATGTACTTTTCCTACAATTTATTAACCAGAATTGATGGGGAAGCTGTTGAAATTCGTTGCTTTGAATCCAGATATTAAGGAAAGATTTATGTTTATTAAACAAAAGAAAAGATAACGTAAAAAAGCATTTGTTTTGTGCACAATTAACTACGCGCTTCTCTTAATCGCAGTATCCCAGTCATTCTCTAATTAATAATAATTTGAAAATGGCATTTAAAACTGTTTGTCAGTGTATTGTCCATTTGTTTACAAAACTCAAGGTTGCAAGATGAACGGAGTTTTATCCTAAAACGCACAGAACCTTTTATTCTGTAACTTATAACTTGAGCTGGGATTGTTTGCTAGTCTTTAATTTACTTCTTTACCACATCAAACATTTGATGTATTGAGGTCCATCCCATGAAAACCAGAGAGTGATAATGAATGTGTTGATCAACAACAGTTATGTTTTACACGCTGCTCTTTATGGAAAAATAATAATGAGCCATGATGACAAGGGACATCTAGTGTGATAAGAGTGTGATAAGAGTGTGATAAGAGTGTGATAAGAGTGTGATAGGAGTGTGATAAGAGTGTGATAAGAGTGTGATAAGAGTGTGAAAAGAGTTTTGATAAGAGTGTGATAAGAGTGTGATAAGAGTGTGATAACATATGTGTTAGTGTTTATTCAGGCAAAATAAGTGTTCTTGTAATTGTCATTTAATGTTTTAGATGATATATTGTAATCAGAAGCGGTTCAGATGTCGAAACTGTTTGAACACAGATATACACATACCTAAAATTTATGTCCGTTTTTTTAATACGTCGCTTTTTTCGTCGATGATTTTACGAAAGATGCATGCATATTAAAACGTACGGTCAATATAATTGTTGTGTTTTTGTATGCTTGCATTTAATGTATACCTGATTGTCAATGTATTTACTTTGGAAAACATCTGTTTCGTAAATGAGTATTCTAAAAGGGCACCTTTATTTTTTTAAATAATTTTAAATTTTCGGTACATGTGTTTTAGACGAGGCATTTTTTTACTTTAAAAAAACGGTAGGTATATCATGCGATGCATATGTTAGATTTCAAAATATTTAAAGCGCTGTTTGATAATATGTGCATAAGATGTTTTATATTGAACCAAGTCAGTCCTAACTATCCATTTCAATATAGTATTAAAACGCAACATGTTTTAATCGTACATGCGTAACTAGCGCTGTAGACTGAGATTCACTGATGAGCTCCAGTTAGGCATTATTCATTAATGCAAGTTCATTCGAGCGTTACGGTGAATATTTTCGTTGCTATTTGTCGCAGACAAACCGTGAGACAGGAGTTTTTTTGTGTCAAATATGCGTCCAGAAAGAGGAAATAGGATCTGTTATTAACATTAATTTCTCAGTTTTGAAACTATTATATTTTAATAGTTTGTAAAACGTCTAATCAAGAAAGGGTTTTACACACCGTAGCGTGTAGAAATATTTTACCGAAGTTACTTTCTTACAGATTTTATAAAATAGGGATGGACTTAGTAGTTACGTTATTTGTAAAGAGATGCGCAATGCACAGCTAATCATGGTTGATATCTAATTTAGGTGAGAGACAGTCCGTAGTTTTAACGTGTTTGGGATATAACAATCATTCCTTGACCTTAAAGGGACTTGTTCTCAGATTTTTGTATTTTTCGAAATATGCCATAAAATGTCTTAATTTGGCAGATTTAAGCACCGGATATAAAGAGCAAAAGTATAATAGTACACAAAGATGTTAAAATAGAAAAGTAAAGAAAAAGACATTATTTAATAGTTCATCGTTACAAACGCTAAATAATTGTATCAATTTAAACTGATGATTACATATTAACGAAACGGTAGTTGCAGTAAATGTCTATGTCCGTAGTGTAATATTGCTCCTTTGTATACACTATTCTTTTATGTTGGATTCTATGACAAAACGTGTGAAAACGTGTGAAAATTGTAATTGGTCAATCTGTGAACAGGTCTCTATAAAGCAACCAAGATTTTTTATCTACAATGTCAATGTCAGTGTTTTATTTTACTGCCATCGCTTTACATTTGTATTGCACGAAGACTGGCTTTTCTGTAAATCCCATTTAATGTAAATCTTTAGTTAAACGCTAATAACTATCATTTTAAGGCCATTAAACATCCATAGATCCTTTTTTTAATTGACTGTCATGTAGGAGTTAACCAAAAATGTGCTCAGTGTAGGACGACGACGTTGTATATTGTATCGTGACCTTTGATTTAAGTATGTGATGTTTTCAAACGTAGATTTTTCTCACTTTAAATACAACGACTTTTTCTTACAGGTACATTCCTTAGACTTTTCCGTAACGTAATGTTCTGATTAGTTAATATTTTTATTATAATCAATATGTAAAGAAATAAGACAAGTATGTGTTTTGAGCGTAATCATCTAGTAGAAACTATTTTTACATGCATGATACGTGGAGCGTATATTAGTAAGACACAAATTTACATATTATCATGCACACAAAAAGTTTCGGCACTCGGTGCTATTGGAAGGTCCTCTAAAGTTTAATCAATGTCAGTCAAGCAACGCAAAATCACATATTGTTAAATGTTTATTTCAATAATTGACAAATAATACGCTTGAAGCACTGAACAAACACAAATTTTTAACAAAATTTGAACGTATTGTAACAAGAATAATTATATATTTTAGCAAATGATCGTACCGGGAATTAAAACTTACATCAGTTGTACGATAGGAACTGACGAAGTTGATCTTACTAGTTCTACGCATGAACATCGTTTTTATGTGATTAATACGTTTCATTACCCCCAAAACAAGTAAACCTTAATGGCATAATTATAGTGACAGTCAGTAATGAGTTTCATTAGTTAAGAAAGCTGTACAATAACGTCTTTAATTAACATTTTGGCAGGTATGTAGTCATTATTATATAAAACATTTGTTGGGAGGTATTAAGTGATATTGGTTTTTCGAAATTAAGGACCATGTGACTCCTTTGTTATTGTTTTTGAATCGGTTTGCGTACAAAACTAATATTATTTGTGATTGCTTTACAAAGTTAATGTAAACGGTACATTGAACACCCTTAACAAATGAAATGAACTTTAAAACTAAACTAACAGAATGGCTTACAATACGCATAACTATATATTATATTATACATGTGCAAAAACAGATGCAATGCTATTGCAGTAAAGGTCTATTAAGTAATGTTTCAAATTGACCGTATTCTCAGTGAATACATAATTTTAAAATACATGTGCTAAAATCAGTGAGATTAGAAATTACAAAATCGAAAGGCAAGATTACGTGTACGCTCTTAAATGTGCAGTTTTCGGTCAAGTAAGAAATAGTCCAAAGAAGACCTATCATATCCCTATTATTGTCATTAAAACTTCTGAAATCGGTAATATTATTTTGTTTTAATTAGACGTCACATAAACATGTATGACCTATCTTAACGTTATAATTAGAATTAATTACATTTTTTTTATTTTAAGCATTTATATCTTATTTAAGAATTTTATAGCATGTGACCTGGATTAGATCATTCTTACATGTTTCTTAAAACGTTCTGTTCCTCAATTTAATGACTTCCGCGGAGACATTTAGCATCACGACCGACCCAATTAGACTGGGCAATGAATACATTTTCATATCCGTCTATACCAGTTTATGAATTAAGGACAAATGACCTAGGATTAGGCACTTACTTTTAGACTTGTAGATTTCCCAGATGACAGTGTAGACACAGCAGTAAGCTTGTTATATGTGCGTAATAACAACAAATTCAATGACTTAAAGTTTGATAGTTGCATGAAGCGACTACGTATACATATATATGCAACAACATCAACGGGTTGGAAAGTACAGTATGCGTCAAAGTGTAAAAAAAGTAAGTATTAATTATATACAATTAATGTATTTACGCAGTTAAATTTATCTGATTATTGTTGAGTTTATAAAATACTAAGGATAAAAACCATTTAGGCATCTCTATGTTAATCATTTGCTATCATGTACATTGGGAATGTACCAATGAAGTCCTAAATATTTGTATGACGAACAGTCAATACAAGCTCAAGCAACACGTGACTAAGTCTACGCAATGTAAACGTGTGGTCCTAAACATAAAATAAAGTTCAACATGACTTTTTAACCATTACACCACAAAAGCACGTGCATTGTACTTCGAAGCAAAATTACCCGTAAGTAAATAGATATAAAGTAGGGTATAATTTCCGTATGTGTACATGGCATAATAATGTGATAAGGTGTGGATGATGCACTAACTTCAAACACATGCAATTAATTGACTATATTTAAACCACAGAAAAGTGGCTTTACCGAATATTCAAATATTCTGGTGTCCTTTGTTCTATTCCTCTGACTTATGTTGTTAACGACGCCTCATAATGTCTTGCCTTTCTTGATTTATTTGTTTTATTGCAGTGATTGGCAACAATAAAATAAGTTAGATACGCGAGGGTTTAATCTATCGCCTCCATTATAGTGCGAAAATATTAACCTGCCCAATATGAATACACTGCATGGTGACTGAGTGTGCTATTTTGATATGTACCAAGCAACCGAAGAATTTCGTTATCATTTAATATAAAACTATATCGACTGTGTGCATCGTTTAGATAATTGAACAATGTTTACGCCAACTTAAATAGTATAGTGGATAAACCACTGAGCTTTCTACTGAGAGGGCGAAGGTTCGTTTCCAGACTTGAATAGCTATGAGTTAAATATTTTCTCATGTCATTTTTTCATAATTTAAATTAATGCCTGCTTTTCGTATGATTGCTAATAATAATAAAATAAATAATAGAAGAATATATAAGAAAGCTGAAATTAAAATTACCCGTACAGAAACTGCAAACATGAAATAAAAAATCCATATTGTTCTAAAACACAACGATTCTTAATATTTAACAGACCCGAACTCTTGACTAATATAGTGTATTGCAAAAACCGTAACTCAGTGTTACCTACTGCGCTATTAAGAAATTTGCAAATAAGAAACGGGAATGATCTCTTTTAAATAAAAGCCATTGTTAAAACAGCACTTATCGAGCGTATCGAGGGAATCCTATTCTTACAATAGCATGTTCAACCATCGTGTAATGTAATCATATTCATGGGCAGGCTAATATTTTCGCACTGTACACCCCGGACAGAGCTATTTAAACCTATTAGTCCTATTCCATGCGTTCCGTGGCAAACATCTCTTGACTATAATTATGGCAAAATATTCTATTTTAACTTTAATTTCATAAGGTACCTATCGTCGTCATCCATCATCTAATTATAATTCCGTGTACATGTGTATTAGCATCATTCCTTATTGATGAACTTTTCTATAAGAATTATAAGATTGCGCTTCATGTAGTAACAATCAAGTTCTTTAATGTATTGTTTTGAATTAATATTCTCTTTTAATTTAATATGAATTTGAATTGCATTGGTATGAGGTTAAAGTTTATTTACACGTGTGTGTATTGTGATTTTTGGTCTAAGTGTGAGGTTCGGCATGCCTTTAAACCGCTTTAAACCCCAAATGTTTTGAATTGACCGTTCCAAGGCGGTGACCCAGTTTTAATCATTGTTATTTTTTGTGTTGTGTTGTATGATTGTCCTGCATTGTACAGGCAATTGGTCACTTGCCCCAAATAAAGAACCAGCGGATGGTAACAAGGGTTTCTTTCCTGATGATGTCTCATTATTCGTATATTGAAAGATAAACCACATGAAGGTTCAGTCAATTCGAATAGACGACTTGCAACTTGTAGGTTTCTTACCGTTATGAAAAAGGACCGATGTCTTTAATTATTCTCGTCGATTTCCTGCATATAAATGCAGTCAAATGTCATATGAAATACAAAGAATTAAATAATGATCGGATGGGTTAAATTGGAGTTCTAAAAACGGAAACAATTGTCTGCCGTTTGTCACATACTTCAGATTGCAAGTGAACATAGCTGTACATTCTAGACAAACATTCGCGTGTGATTTGAAAGAACTACGCAACAATCATGTAGGTCTTTGTTCAGTAGAACAATCTCAGCTAAAACGAACAAAGATAATAAACGTAGACAACATCAAAGAGCATTACGAATTGGGTATCTCAGAAAGACTGCGTGTCCAAGAACCAGGACTTAGTGACGTCATAGGCAAAATCGAAACCACTAACAGCATCCGGAACTTGTTTTGCTGCCACTAACCGATTCATATTAAAATGTCAGCAAGTCGTTGAAATACAATTGTTGTAGACCGAATGCACAGTTTGAACAAAAAAACAAACACAAACACGTTTATTGTGAATGACGCACTAAAACTGTATAATAGCCAATGAGGGTGGCTATATATGTATAATAGCCAATGAGGGTGGCTATATATGTATAATAGCCAATGAGGGTGGCTATATATGTATAATAGCCAATGAGGGTGGCTATATATGTATAATAGCCAATGAGGGTGGCTATATATGTATAATAGCCAGTGAGGGTGGCTATATACAGCATTTTATGGATGAATACAAAATGTCCAAATTATAGCCATATTTATTTGCACGTTGTCAATCCGCAATTCCATAATCCCGTCATTACCATACTAGCAGTTTCCTGATTTCGAAACTAATAGAAATATTTTAACAGTTGATTTAGTTTCATAGAATATAAAAGAATTAGATAATTATAAAGAAAGAATGCGAGCTTAAACGATACAAATACGAACATTGAATCAACAAATCTTTAACAAAAGATAAATTGTATTTCCAATAATTAGCAATTCAACTTGTCCGGATCTTAAATTTCAACAACAGCATATACTAACATATTCATAGACGTGTGCATTACCTGTGCAACAATATACCGATACGTCCGATTGATAAATTGGGCCTAATCCTGTTACAGTAAATATCAAATACAATTCAATTTTTATAAATTGGCACACCATGGGAAATCTAGGAGCTACAATTTATGGATTTCCCTGCTGCCAATGCTGAAGCGTAATCCTCGTGCAACATTAGATTATAAATCTAGCATATTCTGCAATTGAAAGTAAAATACTTAATCGCATCAGATTTATAAACCTATTTTTAGAATGGCAGTGGCATTAACATAAGGAAGCAGTTGAGTTCGCGACGATGACTTCGAGATCAATTGTATTGTCCTCTAGAAGGTCACAGTAAACTAGAAACATAACAAAATTCATTACCTCAATATAATAACCACCAAGTATTACTCTAAACTAAAACTCTTATTTTTGAAATCTTTAGAATTAGTTCCCGACACCTTATTGTGGTCCATTTAATGACCAGGCCTTGAGAATAACGATTCCATTTATTACAATCAAATGCAATTCAATTTTAATAAATTGTACACCCTGGGAAATCTAGAAGCTAAAATGTATGGACTTCTCTGCTGCCAATGCTGAGGCATTATCCTCATGTAACATTTGTTTACAATAAATTGAAGTTAATAGATCGAGCAGTTGTTGTGGTTACGGCTGACTCGTCAGTCAATTATAGAAACGAACAAGGACGGTTAAACGATTTACGATTGAACATCAATGTGATTAACTTTCCTAATGCATCAATGATTAATGTTCAAGGAAACGAATGCTTTTAGCAACACATATTTCTTGCATACGAAACTACAGTATTAAAAGATCCGATTTATATCAATATATTTTAAGATAGCAGTGGCAGTAACATACAACACCTACCGACAAATATAAGCACATTCGTAAACATTGGCATTACCTGCACTCAAGACAAATATACGTCAATATATTAAAACGTCTGATTTAGAAATTGCCTCAATCCTGTTGAATCACATACATTTTTAATAAACACACACAACTTCATTTTTAATACTTTCCATCACCCTGGGAAATCTAGAAGCTACAATTTTCCTGCCAATGCTGGAGCGTATTCCTCATGCAACATTACTTTACGAGAAAATGACGTTTCTAAACCGAGCAGACGTTTTGTATAAGATCAATTTTATTACTTTTTAGAAGGTCACTTTAAACCTGAAACAAAGCAACATTCATTACCTCAATATAATAACCTTCATGTATTACTGTGAACTAAAACTCTTATTTTCGACATCGTTAGACTTAGTTACCGACGCCTTAGTGTGGCCCATTTACTGACCAGGCCTTTGGGAATAACGAATACAATCTGACATATTAACTGCATAAGGCAAACTGGGGAATTCCTAATAAGGACGGGCCTGATTTATACATGATATATGACACATAATTGTTATAAAGTTTTACTTTGTAGCAAACGATATACATTTCATGGTACACGATTTTATCCGTACAATACTTATTTATATTAAATCTGCATGGTATACTTGGATGTTATGTAAATTAATTGTAGATATCCAGGCATTTCTTATAGAACGTTTCACCTGAAAATAACCAGAATGAAACATTCAAACATATTGGAACCGAACCACATTATAATTGAAATTTATAATTGAGAAACGATATATGTAAAGAAACATGAGTTACATCAATACTTTGAGGGGGGGGGGGGGGGGGATCCAAACGATTGGAAAAAAAATCATAAAAAACAAAACGAGAGCTTTACTACACGTCAATTTGACAGAGTCATCCAGTAACGACATAACCTGTGCAAACCCTATCTCAAATATAGGAGTAATGACTCTCCAGAGACATCATCAGGAGAGAAACCCTTATTATCAAAACTTAAGTTAATAACTGTTTTCAATTATGGGTTCTGTTGTTGCTTTATTTTTCGTTGGACGTGTAGGCAGTGAGTGTGAAACGAAATTGTTACCTTTGTATGGATAAAAACGTGTCTTTTATATATTCAATTATTTTCAATGTATAATACAAAACCCAAATAAACACAACTGCTTGCAATCGGATGTTATTTGCTATGAACTTAACCCAAAATACATGTATATATCGACTGTTAATGGGAAGTTAGTGCTTCCTAAGTATACATTAGGGTAGAAATGTCACATAATTCTAATATCTTAGACATTCATTGATGGACTAGGACATAGTGCGCAAGAGTAATTTCCATTGGGCATACACACATTTTCAGGACCAACTTTTATGTTACTTTTCATTAGTGTAGATGCCCGAGGTAACATAATATTTAATAGTTTCAGTATACAATTTGACGAAGACCAGCAATCCTTAAACATCTAGCCGCGCATATGTAATTATCTGTTAAATCGTCTTGATATTCCATATGCTTCGGTTTGCACGTAGCGTCTGACATGCTAATCACGTAAGACCAATCAGAGACTTTGATTCTGAAGCACACGTCTTAAAGTTTGATCCATTCATGCTTACGAATATTTAATGGCATAAAACAATGTTTAAGCTAAGGCTAAAGAATTAACATTTTTCGCTGAATATTGCTGGACACAAGATGTTATAAACTGTTGGGTGTTGCAAACCCGATTTTAGAGTAGTATGTTTAAGAAATAAGTTTCGATTTATCGTTGTTTATCGGCCAGCAAACAACGATTTGGAGTTTTGATGCGTAGGAATTAAACCACGAGGGCGTTAGCCCGAGTTGTTTAATAACCGCGCATCAGAACGACAAAGAGTTGTTTATTGACCGATTAACAACGATAATGCGATAATTATTTCGATTCTAACATGATCTGACATATTTTATTGCAATTGCATAGACATTTGTCTTTGTCTATAGAAACGTTATCGAGTATTATGTTAGAATATGCTTTCCACAATTTTCAAAATGAAATGCGTTCGAGTCAATTACACATTTTTACCATTATTTTATTGACACCACAAATAAGCATATCAAAGGAACAAAGAATAATAGAGTTTAATTACCTTCACCAAGGAGGTTATGATTTTCCCGCTGATTAGCAAGATTACGCAAAATGTTTGCCAGTACGTTTCAGGGAACGTTGGAAATTGGCCAGCAAACTGATATAATAAGAGTAAGATGATGATCCGTTAGCCGTATTGATACATGTTTTTAAGGAGTTCCTATTTTAGGAGGCAATAAACGGACACAATACCACATTCTTCTGTATAACCCTTAATTTGCACAGCACATGGGGGAAATGAGCTGCCTTGGTGCAAGGTAAGCGCTCTCCGAGTTCTTTGTACGATGTTTTGTCGTGAAACTATCGTGGAGTAAATCAAACATTAAGTTCTAGTTATCGCAGCATTTGAATGTAAAAATTATCAATAAATCTTCATGTCATACCCAACAGATCCATCCACGCCATATAATTCTCATCATCAAATTTCATAAAATTGTACTTTATTTCCAGTTTGCACAGCGCTGTCATAAACACTAAACACATTCCAGAATCCCTCCGGTCTATTCATTTTTTTTTCTCATTTATTATCATCCATAAATATTTTAATGTTACACATCAATGTCACAATATCAAAATGGACTTATATAATGATATGCTCACTCTCGCACTCCCTCACGGTTACTCGTTCTTACACATACACACACACACACACACACACACACACACACACACACACTCACACACACACACACACACACACACACACACACTTACACACGCACTCACACACGCACTCATTCGCGCACCCACGTACATGATGCATTTTAATAATATATCAATACATAAACTTCTAAATTATACACTTATTTTTCTGTTCATTAATAACAAACATAGTGTTAAATAAAACTATGTAAACTATGGTGTTCTGTTGGAAGTATAGATAAAATTATATCAAGATCTTTGCAACGACTGTCAAATGTTTTATTAAGTTATGTAAATGACTTTAGAAACATCTCAAATAGTAAATTGGTTCCATTTTCGGCAATGTTGTTCATATTTGTCTTTCATTAGCGAGATTTCAGCTTCAATGTTAATTTTGCATTTGAAATAATCTATAAAGCTTTCAAAAACAGACACATTGCTCACGTTTTTCATTTTAAATATTAAATAATAATATTAAAATAATAATGAAATTCAATATGTTTGTAAAAGGTTTTCTTTCTATGAAACCTAAAAAGGCAATTTGTTTCGTTATCGTTGTATGTATATTCTTTGCTTGTAATAGGGTTTCTAATGTTCTCCAAAGGTCTTGCACGTGATTACATTTCCGAAATAAGTGGTCAATCGTCTCAGAATGTAAATTACAAAATTCACTTAAGTCTTAAGTTTGTATTTTGCATGTATGTAAACATTTATTTGTGGGAATAATTCTCATTATGAATTTATACTGAAAAATGTTGAATTAATGTCATTCCTCTGTTATACCAGTCTTCATAGAAAAATGATTCTGTGTTTGATGTGATAGTTTTATTGTTGCAAACAATTTGTGTACTTACATTGTTTGTGTTTTTTGAAGGTTATATTTATGTTTTATTTCATCCCAAGATATAAGTGTATCATGTAAAAGATTATTTGTCCCGCAAATTATTTTAATTATTGCGCTATCTATATTGCTATCAAAGATTAACTCACTCCCAAATGTTTTTAGTCTGTATTTCATTAAATATTTCCATTTTCCTGTGTTGTTTTCGTCTAAATATCTTTTTATCCATCCGGCTTTTAGAGCATGTAAAAAGCATTCGATATCTGTGATTTTTAAGCCCCTCCCCCATACTCATAATCTTGTATCAATGTTTTCTGTTTAATCTTTTCAGGTTTTGAATCCCACAGAAAATTGTAAATTGCTTTAGTTATGTCATTTATTACAGACTTTGGTGGATATGGAAGTACAGAAAAAGGGTAAATTAATTTGGGGAGAGCAAATGTTTTAATAACTGTAATTTTGCCCATAAGCGTAAGTTTTCGGTGTTGCCATTGTTTTAGACATTCAATACATTCGTTGATCTTTGGGGTTAAATTGTTGTGGATATTTAAGTTTCTGTTATTGTGAAAGTTTGTGCCTGATGTTTTTGTACTTTCTGATGTCCATTTAAAAGATTTTTCGCTACAGTATTGGATATTTGACTTTGCCAATGAACCAACTCTCATTATTGTAGTTTTTGATGTGTTCAGATTTAGGCCTGAAATTTTACTAAAGTTTGATACAGCCTCGATTAAGCTTTCTAATGATTGTATTGTTCCATAAATAAAGAATGTCGCATCATCTGCAAAAAATGTTTGCTTTATTTCTTCGTCGTTAACGTTTATGCCAACAATATTTGGGTTTTTATTTATACAGTTAGACAATATTTCAAGGCATATAATAAACAATGTCGAAGACAGGGGACACCCTTGTCTGACCCCTTGTTTAATCTTAAATGTGTCTGAAAGGTGACCATTGTTCATAATAATACTACATTTATCATGGTAAAAAATGTGGATAAGGTCATTTCCAAAATTTAAATGGTGCAGACATTTTATTACAAAAGTATGGTTAAGGCTATCAAAAGCAGTTTCAAAATCTGCGAAGAACGGTAAACCATGTATGTTGTTTATTTCTACATAATCTTTAATATCGAAGATCAAGCGTACATTTTCTCCTATATATCTATTTTTCATGAACCCAGTTTGGTCGAAAGTAATTATTTTTGAAAGTATATTTTTTAATCTATTTAAAATTGTTTTACTGGCAATTTTATCAGTGTTCCCCTGTTTAGGCAACAATGTGATTATCCCTTGCTTTTGTAGAGTTGTGAGTTCACCAATGAGTTTATAAGATAATATTTAATCGTATTCCAGATTTTTTTTTTAAATTCTACCGTTATGCCATCAGATCCCGGGCTTTTATTGTTTTTCATTTCAAAAAGTGCTTTACCACATTCATACTCTGCTAATTTTCCTTCACAGGATACTGTGCTTTGCTCGTCTAAAGTATTTATTGGTACATGGAAGAAAGTTGAGTCTTCCATGTTGACAGGTTTACTTTTGTATAGATTTTCATAATAGTTGACTTCAGCTTTCAATATTTCATCTTTATATGTGATGATTTTATTATTAACTGTTAACTTGTGTATTGCCTTTTTTGCAGCATTCTTTTTTTCTAGATTTGCAAAGTATGATGTATTGTTTTCGTTATTTTCAACATGGATAGCCCTTGATCTAAGGATTAAACCTTTTATTTTAAGTTCATTAATTTCTTCCAATTTTGTCTTTTTGTTTTTTATTAGATGACTCATCAAACTTTCATCATCATCAATATTAATGTTATTGCTATTGCTATTATTATTATTATTATTATTATTATTATTATTAAAAAGCCTATTTTCTAGCTGGTTAATTTCTTTAATTAACTGTTCTTCTTTGTTTATCTTGTTTTTCTTAAATGATGAAAATTTGATTGTTTCATTACGAATTGTGCTTTTTATTATTTCCCATAATATGTTTGGGTTTGTATCTTTGTTGATATCTGTTATTTCATGTATAGCTTTTTCTTGATACTGTGTGTCTATTAATAGAGAGTTGTTTAATTTAAAATATCCAGGACCTTTTCCCAGTAATATACTATCTATTGACAAATTCACAAGAGAGTAGTCTCTTTTAAAACCTGGTTTAATTTGACAATATTAATTATATTACACAAGTTTTCTGAAATAAAATAGTCTAACCTGCAATGAATTGTGGGCTTAGTGTAAGAATGCCAGGTAAATTGTTTATTATATCGATATTTAATTCTCCATATATCTATTAATTTTGCAGACGCCATGGACGACATTAATAATTATCTACATTGACGTGTAGAAATTATCTACATTTTGGGTGTGTATTAATTTTTTCAATTTTTTTTTTCGTTGCAATTGTTTAAAACTGTATTAAAATCCCCTCCTATGATGAACGGTTTGTCGTTGCTATTCATTATTGTATTTTGTAATTCTGAAAATATTTTGGTTGCGTCATTATTTGGTCCATATATATTTCATAATGTAATGTTTATATCTTGAATCTGTATGTCTACTGAAATAAGCAGAACTTTTATTATTTCCTTAAAATTGTTTAGTTCTATATTGCTATCGGGGTGTACAAATATTGCAACACCTTCACTATTTGTTTTTGTGCCACTGTATACAAACTGGCCTTGCAATTCATGTTTCAATTTATCTACATTAGCTTTGGTAAGATGCGTTTCTTGTAAAAAATAAATAGAATATTTTAAGCTTTTTAGTCATTCAAAAATGTGTGCTCT
The DNA here is from genome assembly GCA_027627225.1 of Congeria kusceri. Classification (NCBI taxonomy): domain Eukaryota; kingdom Metazoa; phylum Mollusca; class Bivalvia; order Myida; family Dreissenidae; genus Congeria; species Congeria kusceri. Next base: position 57,243,770 of record CM051035.1, on the reverse strand, counting down.
TTTGTCTTTGCTACCTAAACCTCTGACATTCAGTGTTGCAATTGTTACAGTCATGGTGGTTTGTTATGAAACATAAACATAGATTGCAAAGGTCATACCGTTATATCTTTGGTTTTCAATGATTATGGTCATGGTGAATCAGTTTTTATCTCAAAAGGTAGTTATACATTATTTGAGTGATGTAGCCATATACCAATATGGATGTTTATACATATACCCTGTTCTTATAATTACGAAATAAACACGAAAGTCAACAAAAGTATAATCGATGAAACATTTGTTTTGCACCAGATACAGTTCGTTGATTTCCCTCCTTGTTAATTTCTTTAAACATATTGTATTGAATGTGTGCTAAGGAAGGAGATATTAAACTTTTGCTGTACAAAGTATGAACTAGTTTACTTATTATATAGTATTTTGCACATTGATAATTAAACCCATGTGCTGATAAGAACTGTGAAAGTAGCATAACATATTTACTGAAATCCTACGTGTTTTGAACTTATTTTAATTAATTTACATGTATGATTTTTGGTTATATAAAATTACAACATAATAAAGATATGTGTTATATGAAACCTTGACAGTTGGTATTAATTTAGCAAAACACACTATATTTTGACAATTTGTTTACTTATGGTACAATCCAAAAATGCATCAGTCTATTATTAGAAAAGGGAACAGTTCACTGAACAATAATTGTGTATAACAGTGTAGATTTTAAGTACATTTGCCAAATCAGTATTTTTCCCATGTTACAAAATTATGATTTCAGTATTCACCTGGTGTTTATCATTATATTGTTTATTACAATAGATCATACATAATGTTAATAATAATGAAACATATTGTTTATAATCCAAAAAAAGTATATATAATGTAAATAATTATGAAACATATTTATTAATTTGCGAAAAACATTGTATTTTAACAATTTGTTTACTTAAAATGCAATCCAAAAGTGCATATATTATTCGATTTTAAGTAATTTTGCCATAACAATATTTTTTGCATTAAACAAAATTATGATTTCAGTATTTACATGGTGTTACATCAAAATATTATTTATGACAATATATCATACATAATGTTTATAATAATGAAACATATTGTTTATAAACAATAAAACATACATAATGTAAATATTAATGAGACCTATTGCTTATAAACAATAAAGCATATATAATGTAAATATTAATAAAACAGGACATTTCGCCTTTAACGGACTGGTGTAAACATTTATTACAAAAAACAACAACAACAAAAAATCCTTATTTGACTTGAATAAAATGTGTGTCATTGAATAATGCACTAGTGTTATCGTATATTCTAACATGGTACTTGCTAATTTTTGTATAGACAAAGAACAAAATTATCGTTGTTAAACTACCTATAAACAACGCAAAAAGAAGTCCTAATTCTGTGCGGAGCATTGCAAAAAGTAGCTCCAATTACAACTGCAAAAATATATGTCAAATCATGTAAGAATCGAAATTATCCACACATTATTGTTGTATATCGTTCAATAAACAACTATTTGTCAACCTGACCCGTGGCCATTAAACAACTCGGGCTAACGCCCTCTTGATTTAATTCCCACGCTTCAGAACTTCAAATCGTTGTTTATTGGCAGACAATTGAATTGTTGATAAAGTAGCTATGTTCTTATGACAATGTAATGCGACACAGCGCCTTCAGTAGATGTGTAAACATGTATGCAAAAAGAATTGACATGACTATATTGCATTATTGAATATAACACTAGTGTTTTAATAGTTGATTAACTAGCTATGTTCTAATACAGTAACATATATACAAAGATTGTGTATATATGTGTAATTATATTCGATTACAATTAAACTTGATTAACAAGCTATAGTTTACATGGCAGGTGCAAAATCCCTGCAAATAGATGTACCTGTTTGTCCGTTTATAACATGTTTACTGATTAGCTTTATTTCAACTAGGTAACGTACAATAACTATGATATGTATCGTACTATCAACGACTTAAATAACTATGTCTATATTGATTTATTAGATATTTTTCAAGTAGCTAATGCCCAAAATAGCTAAAAACAGGTTACCTTGAATTAGAGATCACTTAAATATGTTTATAGATTAGCTATATTTAGCTATATTTCAGGTATCAAGCTCACAATGACTGCGACGGCATCTTGTAATCGAGTATATTTCTTTATGGGCATGTACACCAATTTATTGAACTCTCTTTCTATTTAAGTTCATTTTAATACCAATGTGTGTTTATGTGTAGCGAGAAAAATTAGATCTAACTCTAAATATATGTTAGTTTGTGAAAGAGAATAGAGAAGAGCATCAAGATATCTCGGTGTCATTTCACGCTCTGGTTCACTCGCACTATTGTTAATTTTTTGTTAAGAGCCGCTTCTTGCTACACTGTTCGTCGAAAATAATGGTTTGATATTTACAATGTACTCAGAATTTTGATTTTGTTTTTATGTTAGGGCATTCCATGATATTTCGTCAGTATTTTTGGCCATTCGGCTCCGGTCCATGTTTTTATTGGACATATTTCAAAAACACATCCTTGGTTTGGTTGAATTAAGGGATAGTACAGGAACTCAAATTCCAAACAGGGCGATTCTTGAATTGTACAGAACATATATCACCTTTATCAATTAGAATATTAAAAAAATGTTTAATAATAATAATATGTAATATAATGTGTTTTGAAACTTTATTGTTGAAAATGTTATCCTAATCGCTTATAGTAAACAATATGTCATAAAGAGTGATTCAAAATGAACTGCATGCGAACTGTAATGAATAGTATTTTTCGGGCCAAGTGTTTAAGTTTCCACGGGTCTTTAAAGCAGTTTAAACCATGAATGTTTTGCACGGATCGATGGCAAGCAAATGCAGTTTTAACTGAATGCGTTCATTAAAATATATTTCCAGGTTTAATATACACGTTGTTGGAAATTTTTAAGATATTGGTTCTTAGCAAGTAAATACAGTTTTACTTTTGCGTCGGATATCATTGTTATTCATGCCCACATACATATTTACTTTAAATCAAAACGCGAACACTATTTCGCCCACACAGTACTCTTTGTCAATATTCACAGTAATACAAGTATTTTGTCTTGGAAACCGTACAAAAGTCATTGGCTTTTGAAATAACACATCCATCATTTGGTCCGAGTCAGCTTTAATGGTGATGCTATCGGACTAATACCTGTTGTCAACCACACGTGACCGGAAAGCAATTTCCTTATAATTTAGAGCCTGGCACAACGAATAACACGCATCTCTCAGCTGATGGTAAACAGTTATCAAATTATATCGGGGGTTTATCATTTAGATATATTTTGATATGTATCTTGTTAACGTGGTTTGTTTTAATATGTATATTGTTATTATGTTTTACATAAAGTTATCATTACTTTAAAGCATGACTGTACACATATATCATACCACATTATTTTATATGATTAGAATATCGCATATACAAACAAAAAGTTCCCTTCGAATCCAAAATCATTAAAGAGCAAAGTGTATAAATGGAATAATTTTAAGATGTTATTTTCCTTTTTTAAAGGCTTTACACTCGTCGGCAAAAGCTTTTTATTGTATATATATGGATTTGCTATACTGATTCATCCCACTCTATCAAGGAGTATTTACACACACGTTAACTTGGATGCAGAAATAGCATCATAAAACACTCACATTTGCAAATCTAAACGCTAACAATATCGATAGCCCGTTGATATTAAGGGAAACTCATCATGTAATCATTCTGATGGAGATTGTATATGAATTTCCCATTTATAAAATATAGGTTTTTATTATATGCAATGAAACACGCGGAAAACATAATATATTTTAATTATAGCAATGTTACGGTGACATTTAATTTTTAATGAACAGCAGTATCAAATGTCCTTTTATTAGATGTTTTATTTTGTTGTTTACTTTTTTATCACTGTCTTATTGATCATACCTAGCCATCACCAAAGACAAAAATGTGTTTTAAATTCAATTTAAAACTTAACTGCGGAAATATTTTCTATATGTTCGATTTGTGGTTCAAATCATAGAACATTTTATTCACTATCACCGTTGTCCTTTAATAATTTTCCAATTCTAAACTATACCTGAATACCATGTGTGTAATTATTGTTTTAACATCATTATCATTGGCACAAGAAAAAAACCCATTGATGTTTCCATTAGTGAATTCACATTTGCAGCGTTAAATAATCTTCAGTAAATGTTAATTAACTCATAAATAAATGTTCACGCATCTGATGATTCTCAAGGTACACGAATATTGCATTCATTACTAGATGGAAAAGAAACTATGGTGACACTGTAATTTAATTATGACTATGTTATTTAATTGCTAAAATAAAAATATGTTCTATGTTTAGCGTCCTCGGGTTAGTAGTTTTTGGATGCCTGAACGAAAAAAAAAAACACAACAATTTTGATGTGACAAATCGGTTTGGAAATCATATCAAAAAAATGGAAAAAATCACTTGTAGGTGTTTAACCAATATTTGTAGAAATATTGTACAACTAAACAATGTACACAGTTACAATAATGTGCTAAAGCAGGTTCCCGATGATGATATATAGCAATTTTGCACGTGAACACTTGCTTTCGCTTGTGCGACTGCCATGAATAAGTTGTGAAAGAAAATATGCTTTTTTATCGACCCATTGTTTGTTGTTTTCCTGCCTGGTTGGTAGGTTTCTAAAAATCATGGGGACGCTTAACATAGAATCAAATTTATATAATGGCTTACAATTTGTAATGTACATTCTATTTATTTCTGTTTTCATGATACTACGTTTTTATTGCAGAAACTTACGTATTCATAAATCGCATGCGTTGTAATTTAAGGTTGATCATCAACATATTTGTGTGCGTCATTGGTAAATTCATTTTGTATACGACTTACATGTAAACATGCAAAGTAAGCAAAAACGCAAGATGTCTAAATGAATGTACGCTCCTTATTTTGTAAACTTACATTAAACAGATAAGCTTGCGTACTTGACTGCCTAAATACATTGTTCGTTTTTATTAATTATTAATAAACAACACTGTAAATGCATAAGGTATTGTAAGACTTATTAAGAATTACATTATTATAAGTATATAATGTATCAAGTATTAGCGGTTTGGCAATAGTAGGAGAACGTAATAACATTAACATAAAATGATTCAAGTCATATGCATTTAACATAGTAAGGTAACGAGTACCATGCATATAGTACATGGTAAAATAATACGCATATGTTTGTATTTCTGCAGTTGGTGACTATATACCTAGACATACTTTGTTATCAAGTGCATTTCATGTTATGTCCCTTATGTCATGTCCCCTATGTCATCTGTGAAGTCTGCAAAATAGATCTTGTCCAATGTTGCAAATCCCAGATTAATTTTCGTAATGTATTCAATGGTGTTAATTGATATAGATACTCGTTATTTCGCGGTCAATCTGCGTCTGTCGTAAATCTAAGCTGTTTAGCGGAAGTGATTAGATTGCGAGTCGGAACGTTTTGACAAACACATTCGATTTGTTCAATTCATGACACTTATTATACAATTCCTAATTGATTACTAAACTAGAGAAAGAGAAAGAAAGCCCAGAGCCATCACCAGGAGATAATCCCTTATTAACATCCGCTGGTCCTTTATCGGAGGCAGATGGCCGATTGCCTATACAATACAGGACAATACGCACAACAAAACACAAAACATAAACATGATTAAAACTGGGATCACCGCCTTGGCACGGTCAGTTCAAAACATTGGGGGTTTAAACCAGTTTTACCGGCGCCAAACCTCACACTTAGTCCATAATTATTCTATTAAAAGGCAACATATACACAATTGGCAATTTTGAAAGCATAAAACAGACAAAATGCATCAAAAATGTATTACTCTGGGGTCACCCACTTGGAACGGTCAATGCAAAAACAAAATAAAGTCTGGGTTATATCGCAAGGCTTGCTCCAGGCTGTACGTGTTTAAGTGACATCTAATACATAATTGTGTAACAGGACATTGCTTTCGTAAATGCAAGTAACTTAAATAATTTTTGTGGATTTTAGAGCAACTTAAACACTTTTAGTGGACTTATTGAATGAGTTTACTAAAATTATATTTTTCGAATAACCTACCAACAATTAACTAAAACTAAACATACATGTCAGTTAAAATTTCATTGAACAATGTTTACAATTGCGTTGTATCATTTGACTACAAAATAGCAGGCAAAGGACAGAAAAAATGAACGTGCTCAGGAGTATTTGGTATTAACAGCAATTGTATTGGAACACAAATAAAACCTTCGTTTTCTTATGAAATGTTGTTTAAGACTATGTACAATACTTAAATATTATTAATTAATTAATTAATTATTGTGACATGTGTATAAACATTGTACATGATTGCTTCACAAAAGTTATCAAACAAATAACACCCGACCCAATCGGTCTATATGTGACCAGGAGATAAATACAATGATATGTACGTAATAAATAATCTGTGACCATTTTGTGTAGTCAAAACTTTACAGTGAAAACGATTAATTCCCCTAATAAAGGAAAACTATGATTAATTATGAAAATAAGTATTTAGTTAAGAAAACAATTAACATGCATTTCAAGTTTAGATACATCTGTAACTTTACGAGCACTAATTTTAATCAGCCTTTAATATATGAGATTAGTTTCGCTAACGTATGAGCACTCACATCAGTTATCCGATTGGCACTGATGAAGTTGATTACAATCATTTTATAGCATGAATAGACGGTACCAGCGATCACTACCCGTCACTATCGAGTTCTCCCGAATTGTACAACCATATCGTCAGTCACTAATGAGTTTGCATTTTTGCGCTAGCTGATTCTTTTGATATGCTTTTATCGAGTTTGCCTTCAAGTATTTTTTATGTTAAACCGCTAACTGTATTGTACGATGTTGGCCCATACATTAAAATACAAAATGTTAGATAAGACAAATTTGCCATTGTAGTTCTTTCGTTTGTTTCCTTAAATGACACATCATTGCATGATTATTATGTACACATCGGATTAAATCAGATTATTACTTATACGTTATTAACGACATGATTCAATACTACATGTAAGCAGATTATACTGGGAATTAAACTACAAATACATTCATAAACGAACTCACCATGACTTCTATGTTGATGTATTAATCCCGTACTAACATTTTATTACAAATGCAAGAATATTGTCAGAACGTTGTTTTAAAAATACCTTATACTCGTTTAAACCAGATCATTAATTAGGCGTTATTAACGACAGGATTCATTACTACAAGTAAGCAGATTATTCTGGAAATTAAGCTAGAAATACATTCATGAACGAACTCACCTTGACTTCCATGTTGATGGGTTAATCCCGTATTAATATTTAATTAGAAATGCAAGAATATTGCCTGCACTTTTTAGAAAAAAAACCTTATACTCGTTTGTTAACAATAATGTTATATATCCAATTATTACTAAACAACGATTTAAGAAATAAAAAAAAATGTCTAACTTATAACAGGAATAGATGTCCGTTTAAACGACCGTACTCTTATTTTACGCAATAATGTTAAGTTCATTACACATCAAAACAGTGTTTGAAGGTGAATGCATATGGGGTATCAAATATATAATTTCTGGTTCAGAAACATAAAGCACATTTCCTTTTGTTCAGCGAAAAACAAATTATCAATTCGGCAAGGCAACTAAGTATTATGTGTACCAATTAGTGTCTCTATATTATATACCTATCGTTTTTTTTTGCCATCAATACATACTGTTTTCAATATTCAAATACGGGAAAGTGTATGCATTCACTACTTGCATTTTCTTTTTTTCGTATTATATTAAAAGCCCAACTGCTTTTTATGTCAAAACACACACTAGGTCGAAATCGACAAGTATCGGTATGCATTTTACAACTTTTAATAGCGTCTGTCGATCTAGATCTAGTTAAGCATATACTTTTTAACAAATAAATATAACATGCATTCTAAAAACAATCATTTGCTTATCTTAACTCCAATTAACGGTTCTTCCTTCGAGGCGCAGATGCAGCATTTCTTTAGCAAATGTAAACATATCCAGAAACAAACACACTACAAAAGTTTACTGCCGTTATATCACAATCAACCATTTTTATTCAAATGTATCCTCGTTAAACGGCAGACAAAAGAGAATCACAGACAGAAGCTGCGATTAGTTTGTGTATTTAACCCAACACAAATGAAATGACACAATACTATACACTGAACAGAGTATCACATCCATTCGGAGATTATGGTTTCACATAGTCGTATATGATGTCATATACTGATGTCATCATTACAGAACTCATTCCCGAGAAAAACAAACATAGGTCAGAATAATATGCTGAAAAAAAGGTACAGACTAAATGGAATCTTACACTTGAATCGTGTTCTGAGAATTGTATCAGTCTCGTTGGTCGAGTAGCAATCGAGATTGCCACTCTAGTGCGATACGACTGTACACAAAAAACTCGACTGATACAAATTCTCAGAAGAAGTCCCCACTAGCAAAATTTTCAAAAGTGAAGACACACTTTATCATATGCTATACCTTTTTTTCCACGTAATACAACCATTACGATTATTTTTATCTTACACATGTGTAAGATAACATTTTGAGCGTTTTCATTGGCTACATATTTTTTGACTGACCAATGGCATGACGTTATTTTGGTGAAATGACGTCATCAACATGAAATGACGTCAATGCAGTAAACTACTTTTAGGATTTATCAACAGCTTTGGTAAAATTATAAGCGTTTTTTTTTTTAAAGCATGTGATAAAAAAGATCTGACACTCTTTGTCATTTCATACGATATTTTATTAAACTCGTCCAGGAAATTCGTTAGTAAGCTCGCCAAAGGCTCGCTTACTAACACAATTCCTGAACTTGTTTAATAAATTATGGTATGAAATGACAACTCGTGTCAGATCCTATATATACTTCTTTTTACTACACTGGGGAAATTTGAATCTAGCGAATAATGTTTAAGCATGCCCAGAGACATAGTAACATAATTATTCATTCATGTCATTATTTTCACAGTCACACAAACAGTGCTATTAAAGCTGCGGCTAGTATTCGTTTTAATCCGCTAGATCTGAACTGCAGGTTCATGTCCGCGTCGTTGATTACCCTATTTTTACTCTTTTTTTATGATGTACGAGATAAACTAGTATTAGTGTGTGTTTTAACAATATTCTTTGAGACAATTGTTTGTCTTTCAAGATGTAATAACTATTGTCTTTGAAATACATACGATATGTAAAATCCGTTTACCTGCTAACGACAACTTTAATTGTGATGCGTAAGACATCTGTCTGAAATCGACGAAGTAACATACTCAATTCGAAATACATTAAACTTTATTTTAATATTTCAATAATCAGCTGTAGAACCCACAATGTAGTGCCTCTCCTGCTGTACGTTTACTACCGCAGGAGAAGAAAAAACATCAAAGTTTAACATAAATATACAGTGACATCATAACAGCCAGCAACAGTATTTGCAAGGCAACTGTATCGTTTTTATATAAACATTTTGATGATAATTTATGAATTTGTTTCCAAACGATTTCAGACGAATTAATATTATTTTGAAATGCAATAACTAATGCGACAATAATATACATTACACAGTGTACGTGTAAGTATTTTATTATGATATATGGCCTCCGGCCCAATCATATACAATACACATACATTGTTACAGTAGGCAACTGATCAGATTATACATATATCAATAGCACACTATATTGTACACATATCTAATTATATATAATACATTCTGAAACAAGATTATTTCACAGTATAAAAGCCTAGTAAATAAACCAATACTCAGATTATGTATATATAAATATAGTATATACTAGTATGCCAGCATATAGTTATAATGCATATAATTATAACGTAGTCAGTCTGAAAAAAACGCATTTCTTAGTGTGAATGCATGGTAAATAAACAGTGCAGTATTTTTAAGTATAAGTTCATTTTGACGCGACCTTAAGTTATAAAATGATTGCAAATTTGGGTTTTCAAAATACTTACTTGGGGTGTATTTAACACGTAAACTTGTATATGTTGGGCAAAGAATTAAAAAATGAAACTCATCTTCTACAATACATTCACAGTAGGGACAATAACGATAATCTCTTTCAATGTTATAATGTCTTCCCTTTTCAATCATAAGGTTATGACATGAACTCCGAAATGTGGCATAACAAGTTCTAACATTGGACAAATCTAAAATGTACTTTTATACATCATAACCATTTTTAAAGCTGATATAATGAAATAATGTTATATTTGAAAAATAATTTTCTCTCCCGAACATTGTATGTACTGGTCTCTTAGGCGTTAAACATATTGATGCAAGAACAATTTTGGGTTACCCACATATTGACACTCCCATACGTATCCGAATCCATTTGTGTACAAATTTATCCTTACATTCGAAACCCATGATGTATATCCTTGACTTTTATAGAACAGTAACGTATCATAGCATTTTCTGACATATCTGTTATTTGTCAGAGTTAGTATTCTTAACCAGTACTTGATACATCGCTTAGAGGGCATAACATATATAGGATATCTGCCTAAGTCAGCTAAAACTGCATCATTACATGCATTTCCAGGCCCTTTTAAAACTCTTTTGCAAGCCTGCACATGAATATTTTCAATACATAACAAAGCTTTTAAACCCCATATCTCGGACCCATATAACAACACAGAACAAATTTTGCCATAAAATATTCTTACATATACAAAGTAAGGTATATAACGTAGTTGCTGCAGAGATTTAATACTCGTTTAGCCATAAGCAACTGCTTCTGCCATCTTATACATATATAATTTATTTGTAAATCCATTCTGTCATATGTGAAACCATTTAATATATCAAACATTTTATTACTATAAAACCATTTTTCAGCCATTGATAATCTGCCTCCATTGTTGAAAACAACTACTTTTGACCATAAGTTTCATACTAGAACAAAAATCGTTCAACAAATTAAGTTGTTTTTCAAACCACTTATAGTGTCAGACATCAAGGCTATGTCACCAGCAAACATTAATAATAATATTTATATATAATCTGGAAACACTTGAATTCCTCTAGCATTATTATTCCATAGATGATCATACAGCTCATTAATGAACATACAAAATAATATGGGGCTTAGGCTACAGCCTTGGCGTAATCCGATTGGACATTGAAAGTCATTTGAATAACCATCGGAGGTCTTAACATAAGCTTTAACTGAATAGTATATAAGGTTATTGGTGTGCATCATTATGATATGTCCTATATACATGTTTTATGTATCAGATAAAACCATTAATTTTCAGTTTACGTGCAGAAATTTAGAGAATCTGACAGTTGTTTTTAGTAGACAAATGTTTACCCCGCCTCCACAAACATCGCTACTAGCAATAATCTGTAAATACGTTTATAAGAAAAAACGCTTGGTTTCTTTAAAATTCAGCTATGTTTCAGTTTCTATAGTGTTCCTTTGGTTGCGTTCATAATAACCTACATAATTCCAATACAAAAATAACGCGTCTCTTATTTAATACAAACAATACCACCATCATTAAGCACTATATATACCTGGCGTTTCCAGAGCTAAGTGACGTTATAGGGGAAATCGAAACGACTAACAAAATCCGAGACTAGTATTACTGTCAGTCACAGATTTACATTAGGTTGGCAGGTAGTATTTTAAATACCACTGTTCTAGATAGAATGCACAGTATGAAGAAGAATAAAACAGAAACACATTTATTGCAAATGACGCAATAAAATTGTACAATAGACAACGAGGCTGGATACAGACTTAAAGAACCATTGTTTGGGTTAATGTAAAAGTGTCCAAATAATAGTTGAAACGATAAACAACCAAACAAATGTAAGGAAAATAGTGTTTTGTTCTAGTTTACTGCTGCGAAACAACATGAGGTACGAAACATGTTTTTTTACACCAATCACTGGCGACATCCTAACGGTTGGCAAAATAAATTTAAACCAAACTGAGAGCTTTTCATCATGATAATATGTTCCTGAACTCGTGTAGGACTCTGTTTAAAGACGCACCACACAAACATTACTAGAATAAAGACACATAGCGCATTGTGTATTTGTAACGCTATGTTTTGAGAAAACGTCCAGCAGACTTAAGCAATAATTGAAAGCGTACTCGTATTTATTTTAACTAAAATCACGTATACAATGTGATTAGTTAAATGTGTTCACAATGTCAATTTAAAGACATATAAACATGTTTACAATGTTCAATTGCCTTAAATGAAGGACTGTACATTTTTGTAATACTTAAATGAAGGACTGTACATTTTTGTAATAAACGTCTCAACTAATTAGTCCACGGTTCATTAACGGTGGGTTTGGTTGCAGTGGTTGTTGATGCAGATGTCTACATCTATCGTATACCGGCAAATATTTGCAATCTTTGCAAAACACATGTATGTGTACAACGACCTCGAATTCAATGTATGATCGCATTGTGTATATATTTTTGGTATTGTTTAAACTCAATAATGTTACTCGGGCATTATATACGAAATATTATTTTATGTAACAATATATTTGTCAAAATCGTGTAATTTTTATATAATAATAATTAAACAAACATATATTTACCTGAAATGAATTTATTAATTGTTCCCTCGAAATTTATTAATAGTTTCCTCGCAATAATCAATAATGAATTGTTTATCTTATTATGATTAATTAAAGCTGTGCATAAACCATATCTTTCGTATTTTTGAAAAATGCCGTTAAATATCATAACTGCAAAACCTAAAGCATCTGGACTAACAAAACACATGTTAACTAAGAAAAAAATAGTAATTTAAAAATATGCCTTTGACGATACTCAAACCTGCGGTCGGGATCTAAAATCTGTCGCTCTGACCACTCGACCGTTCAGACTTATACTCATGGTAGTGAATTCCTAACCCTATGCAGTGGATACACGTGTTTTCCAAAATACTGAGGAAAGCGTTACAAATGCATTATAATTGTATCTATTTTGGATGATGATTTCTCATAAATAACACTATATTTCCAATATATTTCTTCGTCAGGAGTGTTATTTCGCTAGCTAATATAAAAAGTATTTTTATATTGGGGATCTAAGGCAACAATTTCGAAAATTGTAAATTTGCCCATCTGTCAACAGGCCCATTTAAAGTCAAATTCATTTTAACATCATTATGTAACATATGCCATTCACACATATAACGCATATATTCATATTTGCTGCATGTTGGGGCTTTGTTCGTTGAGCCGGGTGACTATATTATAGTGTTATCAGGTACAATGAAAGGACTTAATAGTTTGTGTATTCTTACATCAGGGAAAATCTATCAAATAGAAAAATAGATGTTGCCCAATGTTCGAAATCCTAGTCTCGTTTCCTGAATGTATACACTGGTGCAAATTTATATTGATTGTTTAATTTTGCGGGGAAATTGGGTCCGTCTGAAAGCTACGTGACTTCGCAGATGTGATTTAACTGTGAAACAGAACGTTGGACAAAAGTATACAATTTGTTTTATGCATGGCACTTGATATACAATTTCTAATTAATTACTTTTACATTACTATGAATGCAATACGTTTTTAAAGCTGTATACGCCACAATGTGTGTACTCTCCTGCTGTAAATTCCGAAGTTGTTTGTACTTATGTTAGTGGGGAAATGAAAATGATTTATCACGCCGTTATACCTTGTTCACTCCTAAAATAATAGAACGCGCTAGAAAGGTTTAATGATCCTAAATGCTAGTCTTTAAATTTAGATTTACAGCAAAAGGTAATCAACCGAAAAGGCGATTGTCTTCAAAAGTTTAACTGTGTTCTGGTGCATCAGTATACAGTGATAGTTATTTCATAGGCGTTTTGGGAACAGTTGAAATTGTTATCACGAGGTGTCAGGGATGATTTTGGAACTGTTGCACGAGACCAATTATAATGTATATCGTCCGTATCGTGTGTAATTGTTCATTCAGTTTATTTTTGTTTTAGGGTACTACGTTTAAATTGCAGACAGTTCGTTTGCATTGATTGTTGGTCGTACAAATATATAAAACGAACTAATGTCAGGAATGATTTCGAACCAGACATAATAGACAATTAGACATAATATCATGTGTTTAATTGTATTTGCTGTGTTCAATATTGTGCATTTATTTTTAATAAAAGAATGTATACATGTTCACGCACCGGTTGATTCTTATGGTACACAGATATTGCAAAATCCTTCCGTGTTCGCAGTGCATTTATTGCAAGACAAAAATAACCTACAATACAGACAATGTAATTCAATTATGTCAGTGCTAATTAACTTTTCAGCCATCACTAAGATTATATGTAATAGGCGGTTCCCGACATAAACTGCACGTGTTATCGATGACTGGATGTTGTTGTAATGTAATGGCGGCCAACAATTTATATTATACTTTCAATATGTTTTGTTTCGTTTTCCGGATTCCTGGTTTATATTGCAGACACCGACGTATTCATAAAACTGAAAACGACAGACTTACCAACACCAGCAAGAGATAACCTCCTCAGCAGAGGCAACATGTTTTACAACAATTATCAACTTATTCAGTACATTTTATTTTATATACACTGTATGTTTTGTCAATATAGGAAATATTATGTTCGCACTCACGCTGTATTGTGTCGTATGCGTATATAATAGTGTATGAATTGACGATGTGCTCTTTAAAATGTATCGAGGTCTGGTTATCGAAGAATCGAGCCAGTCAGGTTCTTTACAATTTTATTGTATATATATTATAGATGGCCTGAAATAGTACACACATCATATTATATATATGACCAATGATTATGTAACAATATTTCAGAACAATACGAAAATACAATTACGAATACAATAGTACGAAATAAAACCTGTCATAATACAATTATTACAAATTTATAATAATTCAACAATACAATAATATTAAAATAACTCACCAGGATCCCAGTATATTCTTCTTTTAAGATTTTAAATTAATAATGCAACATAAACTATATATTCAAATATTCCTAAGTATCTCTGATAAAGTTATATTATGACTTTATTTTCCAAAAGCCAAGAGTGTTCTGATACAAAATAACCAATGAATTAGGCCACTGGACAATCAATCAATTTGCGTTTAAAATAAAAATCATGGAATGCACGTAAAAAACAGTTCACTCATACAAATTCTTTCATGTATCAGTATAGCACAATTGAATACCCTGCTACATACTCCCTCTGTAGGAAAAAATGGCTCCTGACATTTTATAAATGCCAAATATTAAACAATAATACTCAATTTTACTGAAAAAAACATGCCCGTAATTTACTGCAACAAGTTAATTCCCGCATTACACTTTCTACTGGAGTAGTGTAAAGCTCTCCAGACAGGGTGGGATAAGTTACTCAGCTGTGACCTTACTAGGAATGAATCAGCTGATCTACTGACCTAGATACTGACCAGATGTAGTAAACAATAGTAGACTAAAAACACAGTGGCTGGAAAATGTAAACATTCATGTAATGTAAATGAAAATTAACATTGCTCATGCTTGCATTTAATTAAACAATTTAGATATGTTTAATATTAACCTGGAAATGCAATATTAAGTTAAAAACACACTAAGATAATATAAAATATCTGTGATAGATTCACTAGACACGGACTTGTTATAATTTTTATCTTATATGTACAAAAATGTATAATAATGAATGTACACATAATAAATGTTCTAGTCACTAGCATAAATGGGCATAACCCAATGTCCATATCTATATGGAGGTTTTCTGTCTCTTTGGGGCCGGCCAACAAGTTCTGATTGCAATGTAGGCTGTGGTGTAGCCTGAGATGTAGGCTGTGGTGTAGCCTGAGATGTAGGCTGTGGTGTAGCCTGAGATGCAGACTCTGGTGTAGCCTGAGATGTAGGCTGTGGTGTAGCCTGAGATGTAGGCTGTGGTGTAGCCTGAGATGTAGGCTGTGGTGTAGCCTGAGATGAAGGCTGTGGTGTAGCCTGCTATGTAGGCTGTGGTGTAGCCTGAGAATCAAACTGAGAACTATACTGTTCATCAACAAATGACTGAACATGTGAGTTAGCACTTGAGATAGTGGAACTCTGATCCAAGATAGGAATGGAGGAATTGTTTGATTGTTCAGTCAGAGAACATTCAGCAATATCAACTGATGGTGACTGAGTTATTGTAGCTTGGGACTCAGTATCAGCCAAGCCAGCATTTGGATTTACAACCAGACTGTTGGACCTTTCACTTGTTTCTGAATAACCGGGTACATATCAAACTCTACGCTGTGGAATTACATAGGTTCCGACTCTTTAGAATCATCACTATCGGATGTATCCACATCTTTGGATTTTGACTTGGATCTGGTTATCCTTTTAGGGCTTTGGGCTTTTTGTTTGGGTTGTGGTAAGGGATTAATATTATTTTGAAATGCAATAACTAATGCGACAATAATATACATTACATAGTGTAAGTGTAAGTACTTTGTTATGATATATGGCCTCCGGCCCAATCATATACAATACACATACATTTTGATTGTCAGCAACTGATCAGATAATACTTATATCAATAGTACACTATATTGTACACATATCTATTATGTATAAGACATTCTGAAATAAGATTATTTCACAGTATAAAAGCCTGGTAAATAAACCAATACTCAGATTATGTATATATAAATATAGTATATACTAGTAAGCCAGCATATAGTTATAATGCATATAATTATAACGTAGTCAGTCTGAAACAATTTCTTAGTGTGAATGCATGGTCAATAAACAGTGTAGTATTTTTAAGTATAAGTTCATTTTGACGCGACCTTAAGTTATAAAATGATTGCAAATTTGGGTTTTCAAAATACATACTTGGGGTGTATTTAACACGTAAACTTGTATATATTAGGCAAACAATTAAAAAGTGAAACTCATCTTCTACAATACATTCACAGTAGGGACAATAACGATAATCTCTTTCAATGTTATAATGTCTTCCCTTTTCAATCATAAGGTTATGACATGAACTCCGAAATGTGGCATAACAAGTTCTAACATTGGACAAATCTAAAATGTACTTTTATACATCATAACCATTTTTGAAGTTGATATAATGAAATAATATTTTATTTGAAAAATAATGTTCTCTCTGGTCTCTTAGGCGTTGAACATATTGATGCAAGAACAATTTTGTGTTACCCACATATTGACACTCCCATACGTATCCGAATCCATTTGTGTACACATTTATCCTTACATTCCAAACCCATGATGTATATCCTTGACTTTTAAAGAACAGTAAAGTATCATAGCATTTTCTGACATATCTGTTATTTGTCATAGTTATTATTCTTAACCAGTACTTGATACATCGCTTAGAGGGCATAATAAATATACGATATCTGCATAAGTCAGCTAAAAATGCATCATTACATGCATGTCCAGGCTATTTTAAAAATCTTTTGCAAGCCTGCACATGAATATTTTCAATACATGACATATCTTTTAAACCCCATATCTCGGACCCATATCACAACACAGAACAAATTTTGCCATAAAATATTCTTAAATATACAAAGTAAGGTATATAACGTAGTTGCTCCAGAGATTTGGTACTCGTTTAGCTTTAAGCAACTGCTTCTGCCATCTTATACATCTATAATTTATTTGCAAAATACATTCCGACATATGTGAAACCATTTAATATATCAAGCATTTTATTTCTTTAAAACCATTTTACAGCCAATGATAATCTGCCTTCATTTTTGAAAACAACTACTTTTGACCATAAGTTTCATACTAGAACAAAAATCGTTCAACAAATTAACTTGCAAACCACTTATAGTGTCAGACATCAAGGCTATGTCATCAGCAAACATTAATAGTAATATTTTTGTATAATCAGGAAACAGTTGAATTCCTCTGGCATTATTATTCCATATATGATCATACAGCTCATTAATAAACATATACAATAATATGGGGCTTAGGCTACAGCCTTGGCGTAATCCGATTGGACATTGAAAGTCATTTGAACAGCCATCGGAGGTCTTAACATAAGCTTTAACTGAATAGTATATAAGGTTATTGGTGTGCATCATTATGATATTTCCTACATACATGTTTTATGTATCAGATAAAACCATTAATTTTCAGTTAACGTTCAGAAATTTAGAGAATCTGACAGTTGTTTTAGTAGGCAAATTTTAACTCCGCCTCCACAAACATCGCCACTAGCAATAATCTGTAAATACGTTTATAAGAAAAAACGCTTAGTTTCTTTAAAATTCAACCACGTCCCTGTTTTTATAGTGATCCTTTGGTTGTGTTCATAACAACAAACGTAATTCCAATACTAAAACAACGAATGTCTTATTTAATAGAAACAATATCACCATCATTAAGCACTATATATATCTGGCGTTTCCAGAGCTAAGTGACGTTATAGGGGAAATCGAAACGACTAACAAAATCCGAGACTAGTATTACTGTCAGTCACAGATTTACATTAGGTTGGCAGCTAGTATTTTAAATACCACTGTTCTAGATAGAATGCACAGTATGAAGAAGAATAAAACAGAAACACATTTATTGCAAATGACGCAATAAAATTGTACAATAGACAACGAGGCTGGATACAGACTTAAAGAACCATTGTTGGGTTAATGTAAAAATGTCCAAATAATAGTTGAAACGATAAACAACAAAACAAATGTAATGAAAATAGCGTTTTGTTCTAGTTTAATGCTGAGAAACAACATGAGGTACAGTGTTCAATTGCCTTAAATGAAGGACTGTACATTTTTGTAATAAACGTCTCAACTGATTAGTCGACGGTTCATTAACTGTAGGTTTGGTTGCAGTGGTTGTTGATGCAGATGTCTACATCTATCGTATACCGGCAAATATTTGCAATCTGCAAAACACATGTATTTGAACAACGACCTCGAATTCAATGTATGATAGCATTGTGTATATATTTTTGGTATGGTATTGTTTTAAATCAATAATGTTACTCGGGCATTATATACGAAATATTATTTTATGTAACAATATATTTGTCAAAATCATGTAATTTTTATATAATAATTATTAAACAAACATATTTACCTGAAATGAATTTATTAATTGTTCCCTCGAAATATATTAATTTTTTCCTCGCAATAATCAATAATGAACTGTTTATCTTATTATGATTAATTAGAGCTGTGCAAAAACCATATCTTCAAGTATTGCTTGGAATAAGAAAAATAAGCCAGCAAAACAAACAATTACTAGATTTAATTTCAAACGTACATAACAAATATCACCTATATCATTTGGAATATGAATATGCTTTTTGAAACTGTCGTTGAAAATGTTATTAAACATCTTTTATTGTCAACAATATGTGAAGAAGAGAGATTCATATTGAACTGTATGTGAACCGTTATGATTAGTATTTTTCGGGGCCAAGTGTTCAAGTTTCGATGGGTCTTTTTTTACGCAGTTTAAACCATCAATGATTTGTATGGATCGATCCAAAGCTGTGATGCGTTACATTATTGGTAAACTCTAATTGAAACCTAAAATTTAATACAATTAGTTGTTATATTCATGTTTGTTGATAACACACAAATACAGTTTTACCTGAATGCATTCATTAAAATATGTTTCGGTTTTAATATTCACTTCTTCGACGTTTAAGATGTTGGTTGATAAACATGAACAATATCGATAGCTCGATGATATGAACATTTAATTACGTAATCATTTAGATTGTGGGTGGATATGAATTACCCATTGATAAAATATAGGTTTTTGTAATTAAACTCACGGAAAACATACTATTACAATTTAAATGTAAGCATTTAGAAATGTATTATAAACGATCAGTCCTATAATTGTCATTTTATAATATGTTTTATTTTGTTATGTTTATTTTTGTTACTGTCTTAATCTTACCTCGCCATCCCCAAAGACAACATGTGTTCTAAATATATCACGATTATTACAACTTAACTGCGGGAAGATTTGCCATATGTTCGGTTCGAGGTTCGCGTTATAGAATATTATATCACTATCACCGTTGTCCATTAATAACGGTTATAAATTATACAAAAATAACATTTGCGTAATTATTGTTAAAACATCATTATCATTGGTACAAGAACAAAGGATTGATGTTTTCATTAGTAAATTTACTTTTGCAGCGGTTAATAGTTCACAGATTTTCGTATTTTTGAAAAACTGCAAAAACTAAAGCATCTGGACTATCAAAACACATGTTAAATAAGAACAAAATAGTAATTTAAACAAATGCCTTCGACGAGACTCAAACCTGCGGTCGTCGGATTCTAAAATCTGTCGCTCTGACCACTCGACCGTTCAGACATATATTCATAGTAGTGAATTCCTAACCCTATGCAGTGAATACACGTGTTTTCCAAAATACTGAGGAAAGCGTTACAAATGCTTTATAATTGTATCCATTTCAAATGATGATTTTTCATAAATAACACTATATTTCCAATATATTTCTTTGTCAGGAGTCTTATTTTGCTTGCTTATATAAAATGTTGTTTTTTTTAATTGGGGATCTAAGACAACAATTTCGAAAATTGTCAATTTGCCCTTTGTCAATCGGCCCATTTAAAGTCATATGCATATTAACATCATTATGTAACATATGCCATCCACACATATAACGCACATATTCATATTTGCTGCAGATTGTCTAAGTTCGTTGAGCCTGGTGACTATAATATAGTGTTATCAAGTACAATGAAAGGACTTAATGGTTTGTCTCCTCTGACATCAGAGAAATATGTCAAATAGAAAATAGATGTTGCCCAATGTTCGAAAACCCAGTCTCGTTTCCTGAATGTATACACTTGTGCAAATTAATATGGATTGTTTAATTTTGCGGTCAAATTGGGTCCGTCTGAAAGCTAAGTGACTCCGCAGATGCGATTTAACTGTGAAACAAAACGTTGGACAAACGAATACGATTTGTTTAATTCATGGCACTTAATATACAATTTCTAATTAATTACTTTTGCATGACAATAAAATGCAATACGTTTTTTTTAAAGCTGTATACATGTGTGTCCCCTCATGCTGTAAATTCCGGTCTACACTTGTTTGCACTTAATGAGGAAATGAAAATGATTTATCACGCCGTCATACCTAGCTAACGCTTATAATAATAGAACGCGCTAGGCAGGTTTAATGATTTAAAATGATTTCTCACGCCGTCATACCTAGTTAATGCCTACAATAATAGAACGCGCTAGGAAGGTTTAATGATTCTAAATGCTAGTGTTTAAATTTATATTTACAGCAAACGGTAATTACAGAAAAGTCGATTGTCTTGTAAAGTTTAACTGTGTGCTGGTGCATACAGTGATAGTTATTTCATAGGCGTTTTGGGAACAGTTGAAATTGTTATTAGGTGTCACGGATGATTTTGGAACTGTTGCACGAGACCAATTATAAATAATATCTTCCGTATCATGTGTGTAATTTTTCATTCAGTTTATTTTTGTTTTAGGATACTACGTTTAAATTGCAGACAGTTCGTTTGCATTTATTGTTGGCCTAAAACGGCCTAATGTCAGGGGTGATTTCGAAACTTATGCACGAGGCCGCTAGGCCAATTATACACAATATCATGTGTTTAATTGTATTTGCTGTGTTCAATATTGTGCATTTATTGTTAATATAAAAATGTATACATGTTCACGCACCGGTTGATTCTTATGGTACACAAATATTGCAAAATCCTTACGTGTTCGCAGTGCATTCATTACGAGATTAAAATAACCTACAATACAGACAATGTAATTCACTTATGTCAGTGCTAATTAACTTTTCAGCCATCACTAAGATTATATATAATAGGCGGTTCCCGACATAAACTGCACTTGTTATCGATGATTGGATGTTGTTGTAATGTAATGGAGGCCAACAAGTTATATTGTACTTTCAATATATTTTGTTCGTTTTCCGGATTCCTAGTAAATATTGCAAACACCGATGTGTTCATGAAACGCCTACGTTATCATTTGTGGTTGCTCATTAAAATATTCGATTATGCCATTGATAATTTCCTATCATTCTTGTTTTTGAAATGCAAAGAGATAAAAAGCCACATGTCTAAAGTAATGCCAAGACTCGGTCGGATAACAGTGCCTATAAATTAGTGGTGTTAAACCTTTTGCGACTTTCTCGATAAAAAAATTAGCAATTATTTTATGTACTGTTTGGTTGTTATATTTCACAATAAACAAATAAAAAAATAAAAACATAGTTATTAATTTACACTGGCGTTGTTACATTCTATTTATATCGCCTATCGAAACAATAGTTATGATAGGTCTCACTTGTACTATTACAACTGAAAGATGCTGCATACTATTTCTATCTACATCGAAACAATAGTTTTAATACTATTAAAACCGAAACATGCTGCATAATATTATAAAGTTAATTAATAAAATTGTCATTAATTAGTTGGATTCATATTAGCCTTGTTATTGGGCTGAAGACAGCCGTATTAGCCTTCGGCCTAGTTAATAACATTATAGTATTCCTCGCTTATTATGTATGTATTGAACGATGTTGGCATTTAAACTAAATTACAAAATGATGGATTAGACTACTTTGTCCTTTTCCCTTTTCGTTCTTCCATTTTGTCGTCGAACGGCGAATCTTGGCATGTTTATAATGTACAAAATGGATTGAATTAGATCATTAAATATATATTACTAACTACTGGCTTCAATACTGACAAGTACGTAAATCACACCTGACTTCTATATTAATGTATTGTAATCATAACCGAAGTCAGAAATTATTGACACAGAGAAACACACGCTATGATCATAATTTTTTTTAAACAATATACCTTAAATTTAAAAAAAAGTTAGTTTCTATACAAGAGAACATAATATATTGTAATATTATTTTACATGCTAGAGCATTTCGCAGCGTCTTTTAAAATACCCTATCCTCGTTAAGAATACTGAACATCATCTTTCCAATAAACACTAAAGAATAATTTAAGAAAATAAATATTAAAATCTAAATAACTACAGGAAAATAGGTCAATTGAACCGACATTTACGAAGCTATGTTAATTGAATTGCACATTCAGCCAGACGTCGGGTGTGTGGTAAATATGGCGTTTCAGTGTACAATTTCTGGACTAGAAAAAAAAAAAAAAATACAGTTCACTTTGTTCAGCGGTACACCTTTATTAAATTGGTAATCGAAATAGTATACATAAATATTATGTAGTTTTTACCAATATGTATTCTTACGTCTTTTATTTTGTCATGCGTTGTTTTGGCAATTGGTCACATTTCAATAAATGCCCTGTGCTGCTAATGAGAGTACACTTATTTGTCCAACAATGGGGAAATTTGAAACTCGCAAACAAGTTTTACACATGTAAAAAAGTCAGAGCAATAGAATTATTCATTCATTCATTTGATCAGTTCCACAGTTACACACACATTTTTCACAGATGCGTTTTGGATTTTCATGTTTCGCAGAGTTGCACTATATGTTTATGTCCATGTCACTGATCGTTCTATTTTTAACTTTGTTTGATGATATCAAATAATAATATTATTTGTTTATGTTTAACTATATTATTTGAGACACTCTTTCCTTTCAAACATTAATGAAAGTTGTCAGAGAAAATAATAAAGAAGGATGTATTGATGTTACTTTCGTTTATATTTGATCACATAAAGTATACAATCCATTTTCCTGATTACGTCATATAAGTGCTATTGCACATGCGTAACGTGTTTGTCTGGAATCGTCGAAGTGATCTAATCGACTTCCAGCTTGCGAAACGGAACGTTGTTCCTAAATATTTATGCAATGATTTTTTTTAAGTTTATATTTAAATATTCAGTTGTAGAAGCCTGAATGCACGTCCTCTCCTGTTGTAAATGCCGAAATTTATTCTTGTTTGTACGTTAACGAGGTGTATGAGGAAATTATTATTATTTATCACGCCGTCATATCTAGTTTACGCCTGCACGAGCGGCATTTAATACACCGAGCTAAGGAGGTTTTATGTTATAAAATGGAGCATTGAGTGTTTAAATTTAGATTTGCAGTTAAATGTAATTTACAAAAACGTTGATTATCTTGTAATTTTTAACTGTGACTTTTTGTATCAGCATTAGGCTGTGTAGATCAACTTGTAACTTATATGGCATCTTGCAATATTTTCCCCTATTTCCGTAACTTATATGGCATCTTGCAATATTTTCCCCTATTTCCAAATTATAATGTGTCTTTAAAAATATTGTATCCCGACGTTAATCAAAATAATAAAAAAAATACAACTTTGTTCACTGGCTCGTTTCAAACATTCCCAGCTTTCATTCTGATCTGTTAAAAACTATTTTCATAAAGTTGCTAACTGAAAACGACAGACACACCAACACCAGCAAGAGATAACCTCCTCAGCGAAGGCAACATTTCTTACAAAAATTATCAACTTATTCAGTACATTTTATTTTATATACACTGTATGTTTTGTCAATATAGGAAATATTATGTTCGCACTGACGCTGTATTGTGTCATATACGTATATAATAGTGTATGAATTGACGATGGTCTCTTTTAAATATACCAATAAATCTTTGACTCGACTTTACTTAAATAATGTTTAAAAACGGTAAGAAAAAGTACATGCATAGACGTAATACTTAGTTATGATTCGATTCCCACAGAACAATATAATATTACTGCGTATCCCATATCCAGGACTTGTTTATGTAATCCAATGAAAGATTTTTTTGGAATAATCTTAGAAGTAATATAATATATCAATTAAAATAATATTTACAAGTGGACGTATGTTTGGTATCGAATGACTAAGATGCTTGCTCATCAACTATGTGGTCATAGTAGTGTCATATTGTATTTACATTGACGAATATAACTGCGATTTTGATTTCAACTGCTTACCACATGGTACATGTATGTTCATGAATATACCATCCATTTTAAAGTCTGTAACGTCATAATGAAATGTTATGGTATGTAGAACCGATTTGTAATATGTTTATCAGAGAAAACAAGCGTTTGTTACATATCATCGTGCCCCAGCTTCCGTCGCCATGCTTTGTGGTCATATTAACAACAATAATTGCATTACTAAAAACGCGTCTCCTGTTTTAAAATAATATCCTTCGGGTTCAGGAATAACAAACACAAAATTGCGTTCCATATCACCGTCAAAAACGTGCATTTAGACTTACGATTTTACCTCTCACCTCTGTATATTTTTCTTGGTTGGTTTCTATTGTAGAAATTCGTTTAAAGACGCACTTATCAGCTATTATTTAAGGAATGTAAATTATATTTTATTATTACTGGTTCCTTTGATAAAAAGCATTTAATGTGTTTATTATTGTTATTTGTTATGTTTAAACCTTTATGATAAAACACAACTTAGAAAATATACCTTTAGGACAATTAATTTTGTAATAAATGTACAACCGATCTTTCACGAATCTCAACATAAAGTAGTATCTTCCAAATTGTTTCTTATTCTTGAAGTGTATTAAAGAGCCAATCATCTTGATATGAAACCAACAGATATGTATATAATTAAATAGAAGGTAGGGGATGAAGCAATAATCAAGTCATTTTAGCATGTTCTAATTAGCTTTCATAATTAAGCACATATGCTAGTTTTGGTTTTGTTTTTGATATTGTGCGTGGTAATGGTTGTGAATGTTTTTGTTTGTTTGAAAAAATATATGTTGTTATGGTTTTCCGTCTGTTAAAAATTTCACAGACTACTAAAGTACATAACTGCATAATCATGACCCCTTGTGTGTACCAGCACGTTTTTAAGTACAAGAATTACCCCATACATTCCTTTAAAGCGGAGGCACACATGTATTCATATATTTGTATTTTCTTCTTACCGGATGTATTTTAGATTTCCTGATCGATTCCAGATCAATAACTTAGAAACAATTATTTAATGTGTTAATTACAACCGAACTAAATCCAACCAATAACGAAATGAATATAAATAATTATCATTATAGGATACTGGTATTTGTTAGCTAAAATGACTAGTATCGTCACCGTCATAATACAGTTACTAAATCAACGCATAGCTGAAGATATTTACACCACTGTAAATATAACCAAACAGTCGCGTGGTATATTTGTTGATTATTGAATTTTGCTCTGCCTATATTTAGTCAGTTTTTTTATTATCGTTCTATCCCACGTTCCCATACATCGCTATCATACAATATGATGACTGTCTTCTATGCCATTCTTGTTCTATGTATTTTTTGCAGTGCATCACAGGCATGAACGAAGTTAGATAGGCAATGACCGTTCCAATGCGGTGACCCCAGTTGTATTAATTTTTATGTTGTTTTTTGTGGTGTGTTTTGCGTATTGTCCGGTGTTGTATAGGCAATTGGTCACTTGTCTTAAATAAAGGACTAGCGGATGATAATACGGGTTTATATCCTGGTCATGTCTCTGGCGTTTTATTATTGTTATATTTATCCATCGCCTCCATCAAATTATGTAGATTGATATGTATTCATTTAATAATCTTGCATATTATAAATGAAGTGGTTGTTCTAACTTGTATTCCGATAATGACTCTCATTATGGCAAAATATTATATGTGTACTGTTATTTCGTTTAGGGCATTAAATGGGTCATTAGACGTCATCCATCAAGACGTTCTGGTAGAAGCCCGTGTAATCCATCATCATATTGATCAAAAATTTCAGTCTACGCGATTGGATAATATGTAGTTACACGTTGGCTTTTGTATAAAGTACTGTTTGCAATCGACTGCGTGGGCAACGCTTATGCCAACCCTGAAGATATGTTTGTATTTTGCTAAATGTTATGCATTGGTCTGTTTACGCCATGGCATTTTACAGACGCCACACCGTATAAAACAAGCTCACGCCATTTTAATACATTACATAGTTAAATTGTTTTTTAAATAGGAATATTATCATAATTGTGGTTTTAAAACTGTTAACAAAATTATACTAATTCGATTCAACATATACTTCCGTGATTGATGTAATGCCATCAATTAATATATGGTTAGTAAGGTGTTCGTTTCATATTTCCTAATTGTGACTTCGCAGCACTGTCTTTCTTCCTAAAAGTGCAGCGAAATCGCATAAAAGACGAAACAATTAAATGAATGGTCTGCGGGGTTTAATGACGGTTCTAAATAAGGAAACCCTTTTCTGTCATTTAACATATATTTCGATTGCAACGGAAAATACTGTCTGGACTATATTATATGAATGTCTTTGTAACAGGGTACCTAAATGAACTCGTGTTGTAGATGACTGCGATTATCACTGTTCAAAAACTAAATATTGGCAAATAGCTACAACATACTGTATTAAGTCTTAGCCGGTATTTTTGTATGTTTATTATTTCATTTAACTATCGTAAAAATGGCACTGACTTCGAAGATATGCACATTGTTTCAAACATGTGTACATGATCCTTTGCATTCAGTAAAACATTGTTGACAAAAACGTTCAACTATAATAAACAAAGACAACATCATTAAGCAAAGAATACAACTGCAAGACAGACGTTTCCAAGAACCAGCGCGAGGTGACGTCATATGGGAAATCGAAACCCCAACCACACTCGAAACTCATATTGATCTCACTTCCTTATCCACATTTAGATGCCAGTCCGTCTGTGACACACACCGGTTTTAGCAAAAAAGACACAGGTTGAAAAGATAGTTATTGAAGCACATATTATTTTGCGAAAGACGTTAGATGATTGGTCAACTTGACCATAAAGCAGGGCATATCCTAGAGGCACAATTTGTATTATTGTCCAAATAATATCGGTGTTTACAGGTAGTTTACATTGCTCAATTATATAAAATGTGGATCATTTATTCTGCCTTCTCAGGGATTGACTTGGACAATGCAACGTATTAACTGCACTTAGTAAATGTAGATCTACATTATTTAGCCGGTGGCATAACCAACATATTTTAAGGTGAAATACATGGGTTTCATCGGATTATTAATGTAGTTGATATAATTACGTAAATAAGTTTAATCATCATTTATCATTTATCTAAGTACTTAACGATTATTTATTTAATATAAACCGTTAATTAATATATAATTCTGAATGTATAGCGTGCACTAGACACACATTACTTCAAGTCATTTCTAGGTAGCTACAGTATTCCACTTTAAACCAGCAAAATTGCTCGATGGATATAAAATGTTTTTGATTGAAAAAAGCAACGAATAGATCATGTAAAAATCATATTTGAACTCTGGAATGTTCTTACCGTCGCTATATTTGACGTATATCGGATGTAATTCCGGCTTGTTCTGAAAATGTCACTGCGTTTGCAGAAGATAAACGTCTAATTCAGTCATTGGCTTAATCCTGTTCCAACAAATACATTATATTATTATAATCGAGTACGATTTAATTATTAATAGTTTGGTTCACCATGGGAAATCTTGACGCTCGACTTTATGACTTTCCATGCTCTAAATTTTGAAACGAATTTATCATGCAACATAATTTTACGAGGAAACGATGTTTATTCATCGCACCGTCGTATTGGTAGGGCTTCGTACAGTCAGTTATTGGAATGAACTAGGAATGTTTAATTGACCTAAAATGTCAGTTATAAATTGTCAGAACAGTCTTTACGAAATTCACAAAATGTGATTACATTCGAACGTTTATGTCAATTTAAATGAGATACCTATTTCCGCAGCTGAATTATTGCAACCTGGTGAATGCTTAACGCAAGTCATTTTTCGTGCATTTCAAAATAACGTGCTAAACACATCCGACGTGCGAAATACCTACTTGTATAATGACAGTGAAAAAAGAAAGAAAGTTATAGGTGTCAAGTAACTTCGAAATGAAGTCAATGTCTGCTGTAATGACATTGTGTATCATTTAAAATATTTAAGAAAATAACGCTAATTATTGCTTTACGAATCAGTGCGCATTTTGAACAAGACAGTTTCATTTGCTACATTGTCTTAAACATGTACGAAATTCTGCCTCAAGACAAAACGCGCAACTTATACCGGAATAAAAACACGTTGCGCATAATATATAAATATATCGACGTGGCAATAACCTGTAATTACTATGTTGAGAAAACGTCCAGCAGTAATTGAAAGCGTGCTTGTGTTTGCTATAAGTAAACTAAAAAGCTCTAACTCCCCTGAGATTAGTTGAATGTGTCCTCGATGACAATTCAATGACATGTTAATTCATGGTTAGTTGCCATAAAATAGCAACTGAGATTTTTCGTAATAAGCGTTTATGTCTGTTTTTCTGCTAAGGCGTCTTATGGACATTTTTATGCTGAAAATGTACATACAACGGGTCGACATCAATCTTAAAATGTCTGATTCACGAAAGGTTTAATGTGTACGACCTCCTATAAAGACAAATATCTCTGCAATACACGTTACACATTTGCCGTCACTTCAACAGAACAAAATGGAAATACGGTGGGAATTCCCAATGTGTGAAGATTGTTTGCGGTAACGTGTAGTTTCACCATTAAATACCTTATCAATACACTGTAGTTACCTTTTCTTAACAATGATGTTGTTGGTTTGCAATGCACAAGATGTTTGCTTGATGGCATCGATATTTGACTCAAAAATGTTAATATGCTGTCAGGCAAATTAGAGCTCAGGTCGAGAAAGATCACACAGTAAAACATAATATTGAAAAGGATGCAAACGCCATTATATACGTGTATTGTGGAAATGTAAGATTATATTAATTATAGAGATACATTTGCAAAAACAATGTTATTAATATATAGTTATCACACGTTTTAGAATAACACGACGGTCTCATGCTAAAACAAAAGAGTTGATGTTCATGAAAACAATATAATGTTCCTTCAGAATAATCGATATATCAAAGTTAGGTTGGACAGAAAATATTATATTGTTCCTTTGCTATAATCATAATAACATTACTTCAAATTACACAGTAGGTAGATTATTAGAATAAAAGCAATGCATGTGATCCAGTTATGTTATGTAAATAGTTTGACATCATTGTTTATTATCTGTCTGCACTTCATCCACCGCCTGAAAATTGTCCGAACAATACCAGACCGAGGAGCAGTGATATTACACCACAAAATGTAGAAGTAGAATCAGAATTGTATTTTGTACAGTTTGCTGAAAATGCAGATGAAAGTGGTTTGCATGTGACTTGATCATGAGTTGTTAAGTAGGATTGTCTTTGTTGCTGATTCACCTGTAGTTCCATAGTATGTACATTTTCACATTTTCGAGGGTTTATATGTCAGTGATTGGGAAATCAACGGTTGAATGTTATGTTACAAATAAGGTCCTTTCTCTTTTCAGATCCCGAGACACATAATTATAAACAAAATTCATTCGATTGTTTCGGCATTGAAATCCCATGCATCTCGACGAACGATAGGTAATTAGCGACTTATAACTATTTTTTATAGTAGAAAGCGCACATGATAGTTATATCTGAGACTAGCTTTTATGAACTAGCACACCATGCGCAAAGATTCGTGCCAATTTATCATAAACAACATACAAGGACTCATTTTGATGGAACTTCCTATATGTGTGTTAATTCATAACATGCTGTATAGAATTTCCACTGTAAAATATAGTCAAAGACCAAAACCAAATATCCTAAACCTTGATACTAGTATCAAGCTGGACATAATATAGATGAAATTATATCTTAAATTTACTTGTTCGCCTTAGCATCTGACGAGCTCATTACTTTAAGATTAATCATAGACTCTGAATCTGCCAGCACAAATCTAACTGTTCCTGTTAATGAATGGTTAAGGGTACTAGACGGGTTTAACCTAAGACTGATTGATAAGTATTCAGAATTGTAGATCGACCTTATTTGAAATTACATGGATAAACATAATATGCCTAATTAAGAAATTCTATGCCAGCATGATATTAAGGTTTAAAACGAAACACGACTGGAATTAACAGAGTTGTACACTAGTAGTTAAATAAATCGTATATCGTGTTTTCAATGATTTTGCAGCATGTGAGTTTAGCATTGAATTATCCTCTCATACCAAGCCCATAAATACTGTTATGTTCGATTCATCCACTTTATTATCTAATAAACGGACATTAGTACCAGTTCGCGTCATGACTGAAATAAATATAAAACCTTTTCCAGAATTGCGCTGTTCTAATTTGGATTTGCCGGACAATATTGGAATTCCACAAGGTACAGGACAATTCTAGAATGTTATCATCATTTTTTATTTATGAATGTATGTACTTTGTCATACATTCATTAATAGTAAAACAGATCTATAAAAAATAAATAAATAAATAAATATATATATATATATATATATATTATTTTTTTAGAATATTCTCATGACATGCTATATGCGGTAAAACTACGCATATAATATCAAACAGAAGTCTTTGAATGTGTTCTTTAACACCACTTAATAATAGTAACCATAGTGCATAAATAGAGATACAGAGAGGACTGAATTGACGAATTAATTGTCATTATCAGTATTTTTCGGGGCCAATTGTGCGGTTCGGCGCCTTACCAATACGGTTTTTAATTCCAAATGTTTAGCATTAACTGAGTATTTGGTATTATTAAATTTTAGTCCAACTCCAGGTTTGTATATAATTTCGGATAAGATTTTATTAATTAAAATAATATTGAAAACGTTTTTATGCTATATTATAAAAATACATTTTAATATATAATTTAATCATATAGTGCATTTTATAAAAAACTAATATTTGTTTTGTTTTAATTTCTGTTTCTACGATTTTTATGATGTTGATTGACAGTATGTAAATAAAGTTTTACTAACAATCAAACACACGAGCTGCTTTTGCCCGTTTAATATCATGGATCTACAAACATGCGAGTATTTTGTCCGGCAACCGTACGAAGACGTAGGCTTTTGAAATAACACCTCCATCAGTTGGTCCGAACTAGAATAACGGTGATGTAATCGGTCTAATGTTTGTTGACATCCTTATGATATCGGAAAGCATTTTTAACGCAACGCACAACACATCTCACACCTGATGATCAACGGTTATCAAATAATAAACATTATGAGATACAACAACAACAACAACAACAACAACATTTATTTCAGCAATAAAGCTTACAAAAAAGCTTCTAGCCTACAATAATGAATATACAAATGTTATATACCGCTGGTTAAGATTGCTGTAATTGTTAGCAAATTAAGGAGGAAGCAATATATTAATCGTGCGAATGTCTATAAATACTGTGAAATGTTAGTGTTTTCATTTTAAGTGTCTCTATTACTATGTTATTAATAGTGTGAAATCTGAAAATGTTAGTATTACATTATTAATTGATTGAATGAGAACTTTAATATGGATATGTTTCTGATATATTAAAAATGTTAATAAGTTTTAATCAATTTAAACAATTTAAACCATTTAATAGATAATGTGAAAAAAGTACCATAATACCATACAATGTGTGTATGTAACAGATAGTATATGTATGTACAGTTGCACAATAATATGGATATGTTTCTGATATATTAAAAATGTTATCAGATACTTGTACAAAACAAGTTACACAATAGGATGCAGCTATTTTTAATTAATTAAAAATACGAAATATACTCAAATGGAGTTAACATAATAAATGGAATAAAATACTTCATTAATGAGCAAACATGTTTTTTCAGACTTAACTCGCTATACGCTTATTGTAGGGTATTAATCCTTAGGGTAGCTCCTATTTACGAAAGCAAAACAATAGGTGCCGTTAAGGAACATAGTAAGTAAGAGTACATTAATACATTAATACTTTAAAAAAGTGATCTCCCTTTATAACAGCGCCTATGACCAAAAACGAAACAATAGGGGCTATAAGGGGACACCAAAGGTATATAAAAATATACTTAAAACAGACAAAAATATACTAATAAACAAAATGTAGCATATATCAAGTTTTTATTTAATAATAAACAAGAGGAGTATTTTGGTAAGTCTATACTTCTATGAAGAATAACTTAGCGATTTCGTGATGAGTAAAATCAATGAACGATTAATCACTAATAAGTTCTTCCCTTAAATTGTTTGCATAGTATATATATTTTGCTATGTTTTGTAGATCATTTTTATTTGTTGTGGACATGAGAATCTTAAATTTTGTTATCGTTGGCCATCTGCAATAGTAAGGTTTGAAGTATCTCCTTCTTAGGTGAGAATATAAAGGACACGTTAGCATAAAATGATATTCGTTTTCTATTAGATGTGAATTACACATTTTGCATTTTCTGTCTGCTCTATTTATACTATAATAACGTCCTTGTTCAATTTCTAGGTTGTGTGATGATAGTCTGAATTTACTTAACGCTATTTTATATTTATTTTGTTTTATTATGTGTAAGTATGGTTCGAATTCAAAACTACTTTTAAATGTGCAATACGTGCTTAGCCTACCAGATTGATTCATATTACTTTGCCATTCCTGCTTGAATTGATCTAATATCCTGAGTTTTATGTTATCTAATGATGGTGTAACAGTGCTTTGGTTTATCCATACCTCTGCAAGGCCCATTTGTTCCAACATTTCTTTTATTTGAGATGCCCAGTTATTTTTATTGTAATTTACTCCATTTTCTGCGTCTGTTTTTAGCATAAGATATACCTTTTTTATTATGCTGTTTTCATGTGAATTTATAATTTTTATCCAGTATCGAAACATAATAATTTTTCGGTGTTCATACAGTGGTATTCTGCCAAGTTCGCCATACAGGCCCATAAGGTTAGTTGATTTTTTTACGCATAGTAATTTTCTTAAAAATTTTGAATGGATTTGCTCAATGTCTTTTGCCTTATGTTGACCCCATACTTCAGCGGAATAGTTTAGAATTGGAGATATTAATACGTCAAATAATTTTAATTTTTCTCGTGCTTGAAATTCATACTGTTGAAAACGGAAAAAAGTTTATGCATGGTTCTTGATGCGTGTTCTGAGATGCACTTTTGAGTTCTGTTCCAGCTTCCGTTTTTGAAAAAAATAGACCCCTAAATATTTGAAGGATGAGACCACCTCGAGCTTTTCGTTATATAGGAAGATATCAATATTTGTGTATCTTGTACTTTTTTCAAATATCATTATTTTTGTTTTTGCTGTGTTTATTTTCAATTTCCATGTGTTGCAGTATACCTCGATATCGTTTAACATGGATTGTAACGCTGTGTGTGACGTTGCGAATAAAACCTGATCGTCCGCGTAAAGTATCAGAAATAATTTTAGTTCACTGATTGAAAATACATCGTTAATATTCGAGTTAATATTACTTAAAATATCGTTTACGAATACCATAAACAATAGAGATGATCCACAGTCGCCCTGTTTTACTCCTTGGTGTGAGTATATGATGTCTGATACTTCGTTATTGTGTTTTACTACGGATCTGACAGTGGAATACATGGCTTTAATGGCGTTTATCATTTTGGTGCTTATATTATGTGAGACAAGTTTATGCCATAAGAACGGAAGATTGATTTTATCATAACATTTTTCATAATCTATGAATGCGCTGTATAGTTTTTGTCCGCTGTGAATTACTTTAGATATGATAGCTTGTAATAAGTAATAGATACATGTATCTAGATAAACTAATGAATTTCGTATTGCAGTTTAAATATGTAACCACAGCATCAGGGAATTATCATAAATATTAATGTTTGTTATTAATGTGTTTATTGTTATTATGTACTAACTAGGGATTTCAACGAATAATCGAATATTCGAATACTTGACCGAATATTCGAATATTAAATGAGTATTCGAATGGCAAAACATAAAAATATATAAATTGGCACGTTGACATGCTATTTAACACCATTGATACCCGTATGCGCAATGGGAGATTACAGATTAAGCAAACTGTGGCAATCGAGTCGTAAACGGACCCTAAGAAGAGACAGATATTTGCGCAATTTGTATGTAACATTATTTGGGTGCTAAACTGAAGCTAATTGGAGACCGATGTTTTCACACTGACGCTAATTGGAGACCAATGTTTGAAAACTGTATGGTGCATTATGCGGTTTAGGTGTTACTATTAATTTAATTTCATTCCTTTAATTAGCGGTGCATTAACAACAACATTGTTCATGCCGACTTTGTTTTGTACGATGAAATGAGGTCATGTCTTACAATACAAGATGCTGCTAAAATGTACTTTGTGTATTGGGTGTCTGTTTTGCGATGTTTGAAGTTTATAGATCTGTTTTACTATTAATAAATGTATGACAAAGTAAATGATTTGAAATACAATCTAAAAACTGTTTTCTAAGTCTTTTTATTATGAAATCAATGAATCTGATGATGATGATGATAATGATTTTGATGATGATGAAGATGATTGATGATGATGATGAGTCGACAGTGATAAGAGTGGTTTTTAACGACACATTAATTCGTTGACCTATTATACATCCTGGATAAATAAACAAAGACTCGGACATTTAAAAAACAAACGAATATTATTCGAATATTTAATACGAATATCCGAATAGCGTTTTGGTATTCGTTGCCATCCCTAGTAATAACATAACATAGTAATACGTATGTTTGAACGCATACCATGTCGACAATAATTCTATATAAGAAACAGGGCTGATTCTGTGGGACATTCTTATTGTTTATATGACTAGAATATCACTGATAATCACGACTGCGAAGTTTGAATCTGAAATCATATAAGTCCAATATAAATTGTCATAAAGTTATCAAATGCAACAATAGTAGTGTGACATTTTCCATTAATGGGGCCTGCAATTAGTCGGTAAGCTGATTTGTTTTTTTTCTGATATATAATTGCTTGACAGATTGCTTCATTTTACATTAACATGAGTATTACAACTTGACACAACTTGACACTGTAAATTATAGTCGCAATAGTCAAAGCTAAACATCTACTTTATAGGTATCATGAGGATATGAAACCAAATTTTGATAATGTAATCATTTCACAGGATGAATATTTCCTTTCAATAAATACGGTAACATCTTTTTATGTGCAATCGCTCATTTATTTATGTTAACCGTGTACGTAATAAATGAGATATTCGTATCATATGTGGATTTATTGTTCACACATAAATATAGCTGGTATATGAATAAATAAAAACTTAACGTGTTCGATTATTAAAATAAGTATTTATGTGTCCATTAGAACAATTATTTTTGCAGTGATCATCAACAGTTAATTCGCACATTTATTAATGGTCTCGCATTTGATTTAAATCTATGCACACACATATTACAAGTAGCGCCCGATGTATGGCAGTCATACCATTACTGTTCTGTTCTGTTCTGTTCATTACAAGTTACGCCCACGTATGGCAGAGATGAAAAGAACCTGCGGATAAGATGTAATGCAATTATGAGTTGGCTTATTGATTCATGTTAATCATATAAACACGTAATGGGTGCACGTGTAATTAATGGCAGGATGTTGTTTGCATGGTCATTGCTTTACTTATTATATTTTATAGTTATTTTGCTAAACGATTATTTCCACGATTGTCTGTTTACATTGCAGGCACTTTATGTATTTATATATCGCATGGACTTTCTTTTAATAAACGATATGAATATGAAAGCACGCAATTCTAAAGGTCATATAAATTCGACATCATCAAGTAACACAATCTGATATAATTGGCAATATAGGATGCATATATATTGTACTTCGTCGAGGTTGATGCGTATATTGCTATAAGAACATTTAAATGGCTTAATAAATGGTCTCCTCTGGGAAATCTACAAGTAAATTATATGTTTGCCAACGGTCCTAAATCCCAAAGCATTTTTCTAAATCCATTCATACACTGGCGTAAAGGATATGGAGCTTTCTTTATTGCATAGTCTAATTGGGTCCTTCGTAATGTTAAATGTCTCCTCCGACGCAATTAACATGTAAAATAGAACGTTTTGACAAATGAGTAAGACTTCTCTAATCACTTCACTTGTAATAAAATTCTTAAATTACATTTGCTAGGCCTGAAATAAACCTAAACGTTATACAGTCTTAAATATATTGTAAGGAGTGGTCCAGACGTACACTGTTTGTACGGACGTGTAATTTAAAACCTACATAAAATGGCATGGTCTTAACATGAATACCTATTTGAAGGTATTTGTTTGACTGTAGCTTACAGAACGTTATATCGTAGCAGTAGCATAAATCAAACCACTAAGCTTTATTCAATCGGCCTTTAAGCGCATGGATTTTGCAACAAACTATTCAATATATACATTGTCAGTACGAAACGTCTTTCTTTAAAAGACATGTGTGTCTGTACTGACATTGCATGTCACTGTAGGGATGCGTAGTGTAAGCGATTATTTAACTCGAAATTAGTTTTGTTTATTTCAGAATGCGTTAAATGGTATCAATACACCTTATTCCAATAACGTTGGAATGTAGTAGAAAGCAGTTACATACATGTAATTCCTAATTCGGAAATAGTAACACTAGAAACATTATTGTCATATAGAAACATATAGAAAGGTGCTTCAGATAATATTTAAAATGTATATTTATAAAAAATGATGAATGCAAATAGTGATAAATGTGCCGCTGTGTTGAACAGCTTAGGAAACTAATTCAAAGTCATTACTGTCTGACAAGTATACTCATTTTGAGTTATTAAACTGTAGAAGTTTTAAGTTCTATTAAAGTAGAACTTTCGACTCCATCAGCTAGCTATTAAAGTATTACTATCAATTCAATCAGTACCAATCTGATAACTGACACGAGTTCTACTAATTCCCGTTACGAGCATTAGAAAATAATCATTCGACTTTTTACAACACGTTGTCGATTTCGTTTTCTTCCAGCGCTTAAAGGTTATTATTGGTCAAATATTGCCTTAAACCTTTAATAATATGTGATTTTTGTTGTTCGATAGGCACTGATACAACGCTGGAGTAGCTTGTAACTAACACAACAATATTTTACCATTTATGCATGCTAATATGTAAATTTAAGTCATTTCATAGTCGTTTCAATGATCACGTTATTATGCAAGGCATAATGTCTTTTAAATGGGCAAATACACTAAATTAATTGTAATGTTGAAACACAACATTCAATAAAAAAGTGCCGCAGATCAAAACATTGTATTGTAATTAAAAAATATATGGAAAATGCAGTGTACTTCACTTGAGCTCAATGTATGCTTGGATATAATAAAAAGCTTTCACAACATCAGATCAATTAGTTATATTTATATTTTCTTTTTCGACTAGATTCTACTTTCTGTCAAAACGTATAGACACAAAACAAAGGCATAAATTTGGTGCCCATTACTTTTTGTGTGTTGTTTGTATATACTCTGAACGATACATATTTGAATTTGAGAACTTTCACATTGCTTTTATTAGTTGCTGGTTTTGTTCTCGAATGACAAGGCCTTTCATTAGTAGAGTTAACCAGATGACTAATCATATGTTATCCAGTACTAGTTTAAATCCTTTAAGAAGATATATCAGAAATGTTCCCACACTCGTGTTTACGAACAAACGCAGTTTTTTTTATTATTTAATTTTGTGAACAATTGACGCATTAGTTAGTTATATATACACCATTGAACACTAAAATGGGAACGACTTATTAGCACATTTTCTGCTCGAGGTTACAGTCCGGATAAAATGGTACAATAAATTTGACATCATTATTTTCTTTGCTGCTTAATTTACTTTCGATATTCACCTCAACCGTCTGAAATGCTGTGAATTAGACCGTCGTCTTGCAATACAAATAAAGCTACAATCTACGGCCATGTAGTGTCACATGGCGTCTTGCAATATAAATAAAGCTACTATCTACGGCCATGTAGTGTCACACAAGTTCAACGGTCCCTACAAGCATACACGTATGACTAAACCGCAACAATTTATTAAGACAGTGCATTTAAATCCTTTTAACGGACAGATTCATAGAAACGGTGACCAGGTAACTGTAAAATAGATTCAGATGCGGACCAAAGTTAAAATTCACATTTTACTTGATAAGTTTTAATTTTTGCGAGAATGTTTAATTAAGTAAATAACACATGTTTATGTACAAGTGTGGTATATTGCCAAACAATAAAAACATTAATTACATCAGTGCCAACTGACGGTTGTGTGCTTGCTGAATGATTAATTAAATATCTATTTTTCAATTCATTCATGTAATGCAAAATATGCATTCATAACCTTGTAAAATACTTACCCCAAATGCATCTGATGTTGTCATCGTATTCTACCAGGTTAGACCAAAGATATTTTGTGTAAATCTTGAAAGTAACACAATATATTATGTTGCCGCAGCGTTGTGACTTCGTTGTTTACATTTAGTTTTTTGTCCATTTATAAACCCTAGAAGCATTTAAAATATAATGTCACTTTCTTATTATAAAACTTCTGATACCCACATTTCCCTAATATCACAATTTCAGTGATCGTAAAAAATATAAATGTATGTCTAAGCCGTTAATATATTGTATTGGGCAAATTCGGGTACGAAATGGACAATCCACTTAATGTTTTATTATTTAAATATAAACCCAAATTAAAAAATATTTACTTTTAGAATACAATTCATTTTGTTATTGACTTAGCGACAGCAAATATGTAGTATTGTGTGAAATATAAATATTTAATAATAATAACTTATAGTCTAGTGTTAAATGGCAAACACGAACAAGAACACGAGTGATATATCATCTCTGTTTGCAGGGCGAATGAAGTCTCCATTGGCTACTGTAATCCTTTCCCTCGAATAACGTAATAAATGTATTAA
Source organism: Congeria kusceri (assembly GCA_027627225.1). Lineage (NCBI taxonomy): Eukaryota > Metazoa > Mollusca > Bivalvia > Myida > Dreissenidae > Congeria > Congeria kusceri. Next base: position 57,203,706 of record CM051035.1, on the reverse strand, counting down.
TGTCCCTGTTAAATACTTGCCCACAATGCATCTCCTGCCTCCATCAAATCTTTTACTGACGCCAAAGTTGCTTTATTCATGTATCGACACGTACATTATCTTCACTAAATGCAACATAATAAATGCGCTTCTGCAGATTACTGGGCATGTTCAAAGACCACATACTACAGTGCATCATATATATGTTCTTATATGTTCTTATAACTTTGTTACATGTATAACTAAAAAGTACAATTCTGAAAAACGGTTCAGCAAGTTATTGACGAAAATTAATAACTGGTCGTTATATGTTCAAGTATAAATTTGAAAACAGTTGTTTATTTAATACCCATCTTGACACCAGTTACACAATGTCTTAAATTTCAAATATATACCGGCTATGCATTCTTTTAAATGCAAACTAAACATTATATTATAGTGACCAAGTTTACATGTATCGCAAGACTTTGGCAACTGACCCTTTGCGACATTTCCTTGCTGCAATACGATCATTATGGACCTCATTAGGTACCTAAACCAATGTTCCAGTTATACCATATTTTAACAAAAACATAACATGTACATTCGTTTTGAAGTTTGATCCATGATCTTGACAGATGAAAGTAATTACCTTAAACAAGGTTCCACATAGATTAATAGCTATATTTATGCAGGATAAAACACACACGTTTTCAATACATAGCATGTTCGAATTTCAGATCTAGACCTATGGTAAAACTAAAATACGGTAAATAAAAGTATCGCAAGCAATAACACGTGCATTTACTAAAATACAATTGGATATGCTACAATTATTTGACGCAAATTTAGTAACATTTGTTTAAATCAATTAATGTGAGGTTAATTTAAATAGACGAAACTTTAGTGGACATATGTAGTAACCTAGGATGGCTTATTTCGATAGGGTGCACCTATACCAAAGTTTAACACACAATCTCCATATATAACGCAATTTTTGTAGTACTTTAAACTACGATCTATATGTATACATATATATATGGGAGAAAAAGCAAAACATTTTAAACAAATTGAAACCCGATAAATTTGCAAATTTGATTGAAACGCTAGGTTTAGACTAAAATATAATGGCTTAGCGAACATACGTTCATCGAAAGATGAGAAATTGAAGCGACTACGCGTTTTAAAAGGTTTATATTTAGCGTCAGAAATTTAATTCATTCTCAATACTTAAAAGACATTTTGTTGCGAAAGACTGTTTTCGTTAGCGTTTATGGTGTTGGAGCTAGCTTTGTAACGGTTTCAATCAACAACAGTTATTTGTGTCGTGATTTACGCTTGAGTGCACCTGCACGCAAGGGCGATGTTGACCACAAAGGCAAGATGGAGGACCTATTATGTGAGGTAATTACTCTAATCAGCTTTGCATTGCAGGATTACAATGGAGAATGCCGTTATCTGCTGGGTTGACATTAAATGATGGATGGGGCAAAAGCAAATTATAATTTGTGTGCTGGGATAAGCTTAAATGAAAGTAACAAAAGTATTATTATTAGTTTATGTACTAGTACTGCTAGATTAATTAGGATAAAGTAACAATATTGTAGCTAAAATATAGGTATCAGTTGTACTCATTTAAAGTGCAACAATTGTTTCCATTGCGTTAATTGAAATATAGTATTAATATAGCAGGCTAAAAATATTTAAAATGTTAACACGTGTAGTTGAGTGGTACCATTTTGTACTACTCTTATATAATGCAGCAATTATGTCTGTTATATGAGTATAAGTATATAGCAATCTTACGTTAATACTGACATATAATTATGCAGTTATCATTTGGTACAAATACAGAATGAAGCTATTACTTACATTGCACAGTTTATATTTACATGCATATATTTTTAATTTAAGTAAATAATGTGATTAGTATATACATGCAAAAATATATACATTTGTGACCAGACAATAATTTTGATATATTGAAGACCAGTGCTGTGGCAAAGTGGCCTACACCCAAAAACATCAAATAGCTCAGGCAGTTTTTTGGCCTTGCTGGGTTCTACAGAAAGTATGTAGAGCACTATGCTCAAATTGTTGAACCTCTCAATGACCTTCTGAAGGGCCATGATACCACAGGTAGAGCCAGCAAGCACAAGAAACGCTCTAAAAAGTCCACTAAACCAACTGTTTTGGTCATGGGGTGAAGCTCAAGACCAAGCATTTCAGGCAATCAAGGACAAACTCACGTCCTCTCCAGTACTGTCATATGCACAGTATAACCAGCCCTTCATACTGCACACTGATGCATCGGGCCATGGTCTTGCTGCTGTCTTATACCAAAAGCAGGATGGGGTGGAAAAGGTTATTGCATATGCTAGTCGTGGATTGAGGCCATCAGAGAAACGCTACCCAGCACATAAACTAGAATTTTTAGCGTTTAAAGTGGGCTGTTACCGAAAAGTTTCATGATTATTTTTTTGGTAGCCAATTTGTTGTCACAACTGATAACAACCCACTGACATATGTGACCACCACAGCCAAGCTTGATGCGACAGGCCACCGTTGGTTAGCAGCACTGGCTGCCTACAATTTTAGCATCAAGTACAAACCAGGGAAACGTAATGTGGATGCTGATTCCTTGAGCAGAATACCACAAATCTCTTCAGATATGGTCCAAGCCATTGAACAGGCATCTGAAGTTAGAAATACCACTAGCAGAATTTACCTATTATCTCAATATAAGAGACCGTTTACAGTAAATATGTTATGCTGTTAACAATAAAAGTATATTGAAATAAAGACAGTATTGTTACAAACTACAATATTAGTGTTGATGTATAGTTGGTGGCATTGGTAAATACAGGTAGTTAAATAGATAATTTGCTATCGCTTAAACTTACTGAATATGAAACGAATAATGTTGCTTGTATTCTGTAATAGTTGTAAGGAACTAGATGTTAGGATTGTAATAAGAGTAGCATCATAAAGATTATGTCCTAAGAATTGTTCTCTTTCAGATTTAAAGAAATCGCAGTTTAGTAGATAGTGATGTTCGGAGCCAACTTGATCAGAGTTACAAAGTCTGCATATTCTTTCCTCAAATGGGGTTCCATCGTATCGACCGGTTGCAACTGGGAACCAGTGATTTGCAGTTCTGAACTTAAGGAGGTATGTATATTCAGTTTTTGTAAGTTTTATAAAGTAGTCTTCAAAGGATGGAGTTTGTTTTAAACTGGTATATATTTGTCCCTTATGTGTTTGCTGTAGTTGAGTGTGCCATTGGGTTTTGAATTGGGTTAACAATTTGGCTTTGACTAAGCGGTGGATATTATTTTGAGTTGTTAGGAATTGGTTATCCCATAAGTTACTTAAGTTTACTGAGGTGAGGATTTCTTTAATTTTGTTGGCCCATTTAAAATTTGAGTTTGGCAAGTTCATCATGTATTTATAGATTTGGATAGATAATTTCTGATCTTTGCCTATTAAGATTCTATTCCAAAATGAGATCATGCGACTTTTGCTGTTAATTGCTATAGGGTATCTGCCAAGTTCACCATATAAAAAAGCCGTTGGTGTTGATTTCCGAGCATTCGTAATTTTTCTAAGAAAGTTATTATGGACTTTCTCCAAGATATCTACATTTTCAAACCAAAAATTTCTGACCCATAGATTAAAATTGGTAAAACAGTGTGGTCGAAAACTTTAAGAATTAAATCATTAGGTGGCTCTGCATTATTTGCTCTAGTATATAGAAGGTGCATTGCTTTTGTTGCTTGCTCGGCTAAGTGTTTCCGTGCATTGAGGAAAGAACCACTGCTGGAAAGGGTAATTCCTAGGTAGTGGTAACCGTCAGTAATTTTTACAGGATTGTCACCTAATGTGAAATGGAAGTTTTGTAGTTGTCTTTCACCAAATATTACAAGTTTTGTTTTGCTAAGGTTTATTTTTAAATGCCAGTTATCACAGTATTTATGGAAGATATTTAAACTATTTGGAAGTCTGTTTTTGAATCAGATAAAATCACAGTGTCATCAGCATAAAGAAGAATAAGTAGTTTTAGCCAAAGAGACAAATCCAGGGGATTGCTAATTCTATGCCAGTTGAGCCATTGAGGTGCATATGTGTTTTTTGAAGGTCATTTAAGAAGATGGAAAAAAGAATTGGAGATAGATTTTCGCCTTGTCTTACGCCAATTTATTCTATGAAGGGTTCTGAAATATTGCCGTTAATAGAGATAATAGATGTGATATTGTTGTACATGCTTTGGATTAAATGTAGAAACTTGCCATTTATATTTTGTTTAATAAGTTTGTGCCATAGGCCAAATCGCCAAACCTTGTCGAAATGCTTGTGAAAAATCAATGAAGGCGCAGACTAGTTTTTGTTTTATTTTTGTCACTATTTCGATCAATGAATGTAATGTAAAAATATGGTCAGAGCAAGAGTAGCCTTTCCTAAAGCCAGCTTGATTTTCATCTAAAATATCATTTTCATTGAGGAATTTGTTTAATCTTTCATTGAGTATGGAAGTAAAAAGTTTACCTAGACAACTGAGGATAGTAATTGATCGGTAGTTATTAGGATCTTTAGGGTAAACTTTGTTTTTAAATATAGGTATGATTATTCCATTGAGCCAGCTTTGTGGAATGAACCCTGTTTCCAGTACACAGTTAAATAGTTTATGGTAAACAGGCATAAGTAGATGCTTAGTGGACTTGATATACTCATTTAAAATATTGTCAAATGGGCTAGGTGTTTTGGAATTTTGAAGCTTTGTAATACATTTTTCTATTTCTTCTTCAGTAATTGGGGTATTAAGCCTGTTGCTTGTGTCATTTTGTAGATGGGAGTTTGTGTCATTGAAGCGATCGTCATTGATTGTGCTGGTATTAATTTATTTGAAGTGATCATGAAATTCATCTAATGTTGGTCTAGTTTTAACTTAGTTTTTGGTTTAAGTTTATTTAAAAAGGACCAGTACTGTTTAGGATTTTTGTCGGACATGGAACGAAGTTTATTTGACATGTTATGTTTGCTGGCATTAATGTGGTAGTTCATGGTGCGTTTATATTGCTTACTGGCATTGATCATTCTTTGTTTGTTGTCTATAGTTTTGTTTTTTGTGTGGTCATTTTTGGCAGTATGATAATGTTTTCGTGCTTTAGAACATTGAGTACCAAACCGTGGTTTATTGTTTTCTGGTCTATTATGATGAAATCGTTTTTTTATTTTCAGGGTATGTGCTGGTGGAAGCTTGATGGCCTACGGATTGGAGTTGATCGGTTATGTGCTCAGTTGTCTGCTGTGATTGTGGGTAAGTGTTCATTTGCAAGAGTATTTGGTCTATTATGTTAAGGTTAATATTGTTAACAAATTGGTTGGATTCCATTCAGTCAGGATTCCATTTTGGTTTCTGATTCATGTCAGATTTTTGGTGGAAATATTGGAGCATTTTCTGTGTGGTATGTTTATGGACCAAGTGAGGGCATTATGACCATCTGAGTACAATGAATCTGTTTCAATGATATGAAAATCTGAGAGAAAGTAAAAGCAATCAGATGAAGCAATTACATAATCAATTGTAGATTTATTTCTGAACGTTAAGATATCACAATCATTACCTGATGATAGTCTTCCATTGAGGATAAAAATGTTTTTTTTTTGCATAAATCAATAAGTCGGAATCCATGAGTATTGGTTCGATGGTCTTTAGAAGTACGAATAAGTGGGATAGATAAATGTTCAAGGGTTTTATATTTGTCAATTTGGCTCTGTATATCATCATCGATATCGAAAATGTCATTTAAATGGGGATCTGTAGTTATGTAATCTGTCATGCTTCCAACTCTGCTATTGAAATCTCCTGCAATAATTACTTTTTTATGTTCATTACATTTCTGAGAGCTTTCATTTTCAAAGGCCATAAACTCGTCATCGTTGAAAAATTTGGAATTTTCGGGTGGAACATATACAGCTCCTATTATAATATTTTCATCAAGTTTCGCTAATGATTTGCAAATGGATATCCATAGTACATATTCAGAGTTTGATTGTAGGACTTTAACTGAGGAAGTAAGTTGGTCTTTAACAAATATACCAATGCCACCAGATTTAAGATTATACTCTTGTTCTCTGTGTTTGGCTAAATATTCATAGTTATTTATTTTAATAATATCGTGATCATCAGTGTGGGTTTCCGAGATACAAAATATGTCGTAATTACTAATGAGTTCAGTGAATTCTGGGTAATTGAATATTTTCTTGAGTCCACTAACGTTTAAAGTTCTATGTTTTTCTCTTCCAGATTAGAGAGTGATTCGACCCCTCCTCTGGCCTAGTGGGGATAGCTGCTGGCATCTGGAGCCCTGTTCAAATTTGGCGTCTGTGGTGTATTCCGGTTTTGTACAGACTCAGCAGTACGTTAGGTGTCCCATGGACGTTGTATCCCCTGCACCGAGGACTGTGCGCTCAGTGGAGTCCTAGGAGATACCGGCGGATGTTTACGAGTGTTTGCCCTCGAAGGATGAGGGGATACGGACTGTGTTCGCCTAGATATGTGCTTAGCATTCTGGTCTGGTGTATCAGGAGTGTTGAGCACTGTTGTGTTTCTGGGGATGACAGTGATTGTGTTGACAACAGGAGGGTTAACGTTTAGGTTCCTGATGTGGGAAGGTGGTTCGGAGTGTGCCTGCTTGGATTGGAAGGCTTGTGAGTTAGCAGAGACTCTGTTGCCCTGGAGGATCGCATTCCAGTCAGGGAACATGTCGTCGACTACCTTGCCGTCTACAACAATTTGTGCAGGGAAGACTGTGGAGACTTTGCTGCGTGGATAACTTTCGCGAAGTTTCTTGTATTTTGGCCAAAGTGCTTTCCGTGCTTGAGTTATTTCCTTTGGATAGTCTCTGTTGATGCTAAAATGAGACCCTCTTAGCCGGTTTGCACGTGAGAGGACATTAACTGTGTTTTGATAGTCCAGAAAGTTCACAATAATACCTCTGGTGGCACCCTTAGAAAATCTTCCAAGACGGTGTGCTCGCTGGATATGGGGACAAGGGGTTAGCTGAAGCTGTTCAGCAGGCACATGGGCTATGGCATTGTGGCAGTTTTCATCTCCCTGTTCGCTGATCCCGACAAATATGAGATTGTTCCTTCGACCCCTTGCCTCAATGTCAATAGATTTGTATTCCAGGAGTTTGATTCGTGAGTTGTGATCAGATAATGACCCTTCAATGGATATAATTTGTGTGTGCATTAGTAAACATTCATACACTTTGTGTTCAAAATTTTTCATTTGTTTAAATATTTATGTATTTTTTCCATCCAAAGATAATTGTTCAAAGTCATGTTGGTTTGTTATGACTGTACCACTGCTACATTCACCACCTGTGTTTACTCTAGAACGTTTCCTTTCTATATTGTCATGGTTAGTGATACTTCCCGCCGGTGGAATGACAAAACGGTTCTGTGTAATAAATGGTTCATCCTGTGAATTTTCTTTGCTGTAACAGTCAAAACTGTCTAGATGATCCATACTTACAGATTGGAAGTTATTTCTAACATAAACATAAATCACTGGTCCCTCGGCGAAAACGATGATAATTACACAAATTAATCCTTTAATCCGCATCTGACACAATACATCTTACTTATTGGCCTCACCATTAAGAATACATAATAATTTATGATCGTCTGGTGTCTATTTGTTGCACAGCAAAGTTTGGCCACGGGGAATTCCACCGGAATTACAAACATTTTAATGACATACAGAGATGTAAACTTCAGGCAGAGGGTTTATGGTGACCCACCGGATTCCTAAAAGATGTAAACGCATATTTTCCTATTATAATTAGTTTATATATGTTTATTTACTGTTTGACATTAACTGACATCAAACGATATACTAGTACTTCATGATAAAAAGATAACTTTTTGATTTAACTTCAGACTAATCATAAATGCGACGACCTACAGTGCATATCTCACTTGCTGCAAATCCCACTGGTAATAGCAACTGGTAATTGCAAATGGTGACTGGTAATCATGACAAGCGCATACTTTATGATGCTCCAACGGAATGTTACAAGTTAGAAATGCATTCGTTGTTATCATTGTACTTTTTGTTTACAACGTTTGACTGTCTGCAAACGATACACAATATAGTTTATGACATTTACTGCATAAATACACTTTTTTACAGGAGAAACAATATTCTTTTATACGATATACACTGATTAGTTGGCTTGACACAAACAAAAGTATTTGCATTGCAGCGTTTACAAAAAAATCATTTGCAAAAGTAATTTGTTTCAATCACGTGTTCCTACTACTACTACTACTACTACTACTACTACTACTACTTCTACTACTACTACTACTACTACTACTACTACTACTACTACTACTACTTCTACTTCTACTACTACTACTACTACTACTACTATCTTACTACTACTACTACAACCACTACTATTACTACTACTACTACTACTACTACTACTACTACTACTACTACTACTACTACTACTTCTGCTACCTCTATTTCTACTACCACTACCACTACAACTATTATTACTACTACTACTACTACTACTACTACTACTACTACTACTACTACTACTACTACTACTACTACACCACCTATTGTAATAATAATGATAATAATAATAATAATAGTATTATTATTATCATTACTATTTTTATAATGCATGAATGACAGTGAACTGATATGGCAGTCTCTATTCTTTTGTTAGAATTGTAACGAACATATCAGCACATTGTGTTATTTTTTCCAAAAATTCATCACATTATGCATGTTTTAACCAATATGCATCTCTTGCAACGAAGAACAAAAGTTTTCTAACTTCTGTTGACTACATCAAATTAACCTTAACAATGATTCTGGACGATTATTAAAATGTTCCATCAGCGTACATTTAAGATAATAAAAAGTGGGAATACACATATTACAAACAAATTACAATACTGGTTTTCAATTTTAAATGGATCTAGACATGAATATTCATGTTGATGATAATCTTGATTAAATCAACTTTCATAGATGTTTCTGTGAATCTTTTGAACCAAACAACATTCCGTAAACAAAGTGTCGTCGTTTTCATGAATGAAGAGGCCGGTAATTTAAATATGTGGCAAAGAGCTTATTGCCAATTACCTCAGACCAGTACATTGTTGGCTTTACTCCTGTTGCCAGGCCCGCTAGCTCAGTTGGTAGAGCACTGGACTGTTAATCCGAGGTTCGTGAGCTCGAGCCCAGCCCGGCCACATAACTTGTGTGGGGATTGGTCCTTAAATAATTTCTACAGCTATTCTACCCCTACCTCTGATTCAAGTTCATAAGTATGTGCACTTGGTACTGGTAAACCACTTAGATTGGCTAAGCTTGTCCAGGAAAAGTGTGGGTAGATTAACTGACCGACGTTATATGATTTAAATACTGTTAAATACGGCGAAAACTCCAAACAAGCAAACTAACTTTTCTCTGTTCAGATTTTTCTCTTTCTGTTGGCATGATGTGTTTAATGAGCAGTCAGAAAGACAATCAGTATCTACGCTGCGTGTTTACACAAAGATACGGTGTACTAATTCTTATGCATAGCAATTATCTTCATTGGCAAAATGTGTACTAGGTGCAACCTCGCTTATTTTTTTCTTTCATTATTGTCATACTAAGCATGTGCTATAGTGTTTTTCTTTCACATAGCGGAATAATATTCGCTGCGACTATCTGCATGGGCATAATGGTGCTAGGTGCAACCATGTTTTATTGTTTTCTTAATGAATACAAGGTTCGTGTTGTATTAAACTAGTATGTTTTGTTTCACTAAAGCGGAACATATTGGCGGTGATTTCTTTTGAAAAAAAAAGATTTCCAATTAAAGTATTTATTTCAATAAAGAATAGTACCACTTGATAATCTCTCATTAAATTATTAAGTATTTGAATACAACGTTGACAATGCAACATATATATTAAGTAGTTGCTTTACTATTTGAATCGAATATTATAATAAAGCTATTCAATACCGATTTACATAAAGTACTGCTTTGTACAATAAAACTATTGCTAAGGCAAGCACAACGAATAATAACGATCATCAATACCAATTGACTAATACATTAATTCCTAAAGAAAAGGGCGTTGCAAATACATTCATAACCAAGATTGTGTGATGGATTAGCACCCGGTGTTCTCATAGATTTATTTTGGTGCATAGTATGTACTTGAAAGTGTGTGTTCCGACAGGCAATATGATGTCAATTATACATATGTAGTCCAAAATTAATACATACCATTTTAGACTTCGTCCAGACATTGGTTACAAACTGATAGATAAATTAGGAAACCATCAATCCCACTTTTAACATTATTCTTAATCTTACAGCCGACACCTAACGTACTGCGGATTCTGTTGGGAATTACGAATTTTCGAGAAACGTATATAGGTGTTTTAATTAAGAACGTTAAGTTGAAGTATGTCTTTTTAATGTGTTAATATGTTTGATAAAATCGAAACGACTTAATGGCGATGTTCATATTATTTGTATAAATAGTTTGAATTTCGAAGAGCACATGAACCATTTATAAATTGTTTATCAAACTTATATTCATATGTGTCTACGCAAGGAAATTATACATTGTGTCGAACAATAAACAGATCTTCAATTTCGGCATTAGCGGTTCGGACAAAGAAGATTGCGATACTGTTTATCAACTTGTTACTACATAGTTGACAATCTTATAGACTGAGATTGATTAATATTGAATGTCAAGATAAAGCCTGGAAGTTTAACCAGGGGCAGTATCCACAAAGTTCCTAAGGAAAATCTAAACTTAAGTCATATTTAAGTACAAAATTCAAATAAAATTTTCCTTGTAAAAATAATTATTTTATATTTGAAATATAGTAAAATAATAAGTATCTGTTGATTCGTTTCCAAATTGAAAGCATTTTATACAAAATAAACTTTAAATGAACCAGCCACATACCTAAGACATTTTATGGTTTAAGGAATTAACTTAATAAAGTTTTCTCTAAGCAGCTTTGTCGATGTGGGCCCAGAACAAATTGATGGATGTCGCCAATAGACCCCGATGCCTTTAATGAAATTACAGTCCGTTTATAATACAGTGTCATAATAAGAGCCAGTACCGCACGAAGTGTACACAACCAGTACCACACGAAGTGCACACACAGTACCACACGAAGTGCACACACAGTACCGCACGAAGTGCACACACAGTACCGCACGAAGTGCACACACAGTACCACACGAAGTGCACACACAGTACCACACGAAGTGTACACAACCAGTACCACACGAAGTGCACACACAGTACCGCACGAAGTGCACACACAGTACCGCACGAACAGTACCGCACGAAGTGCACACACAGTACCGCACGAAGTGCACACAACCAGTACCACACGAAGTGCACACACAGTACCGCACGAAGTGCACACAACCAGTACCACAGGAAGTGCACACAACCAGTACCACACGAAGTGCCCACAACCAGTACCACACGAAGTGCACACAACCAGTACCACACGAAGTGCACACAACCAGTACCACACACAACCAGTACCACACGAAGTGCACACAACACATTCATTGACTAATGTATAGATAGCTCTGAACATCATCTGACGATGGATAAACACATGGCTTATTTAAAGGGGCGTATCGACGCCTAATACATGTACAGTATAATATTTTCAAAAATAAAAACGTATTTTATGAAGTATTCATTAAATGATAAATTCACACATACAGTCCGTAAAAATGCAAGTGAGAACCGTTATAAACATGGACTAATCGATACAGGTAAATTAAACGATTTAAACTGCAGACGATAACAGCGTGTTTGTAAACAAAAAACCATGATTCCCCCTATTTACAATAAATGGTTCATCCCTTCATTATCAAGAAAATTTAAACCGACCATAGGTCTCGTTTGTATAAACAAACAGTATTTTTTTATTATCCTAAAATGTTGTCACCGCGACACTTTTCGCTGGGGAGCGGGAACATGTGTAGTCGTAGTTAAATCGATATGAATGAAATGTACTGTACATTAAGTACATCTACGCGCATGCGCACTACTGATGAATATAGCCTAGCGTAGGAAGGTTTCCATTAAAGTGCGCGATTTGTTTTTGTTTGCGTGAGTTCAAATCCTTCTGGAACTGTGAATTGAAAAACACAATGTTGGCGTTGTATATATGTTATCTTAACAATAGTATCAATATAGTATTGCTTATAAAAAATATATTTGTGAACAATGGGAATATGTTTTGTTTGAATACGTGACTATATTTATGGGAAATACCATGGATATGCCCTTTGAATGTACTCTTGCTTGCCTTGTGCAGCAATATCATGAAAAGTACAAGAAAAGCTTATATGACAAACATCACAGAGCGGCGTACCCTTTCACAAGGCTTTACTCTGTTTCATAGTTGCCGTTATTCATTATTGTTGGCAATGCATTTACCTTGAGCAAACAATTACAGATCAACGTATTTACCACACCACTATTTTGTTCGAACTGATACTTTAATCACAGTCTATTTGTGCTATGATATAAGTTGTTTGATAAGTGGCTTAGGTGTTTTAGATATTTGAAACATACTGGACGTGACCAAAGCGTTCTTACATTACAACTATTAAAAACACCAGCACTATTTACTATATCGGAAAAAATAACTAAATAATACACGAGCTTAATTACGACAGAGGTAAATATTCAACAAATGACTTGCATATTGAGGATGAAACCATCGACGTTCATACAGCTACGTCTCGTTCTTTGTGCATTATCTGTCCAAAAAAACCGCTTGTCTCGTCGGTATCCGGCCAGGAATTCCTGTGAAGCGGTACCCTATTTCTTCATTTCACAATATGATTAAAGTCGCGGGGCCCATCTGGCTGACATCCGATAGTTTCCCTTGATTCTGACAATACCCTATGTACCGTAGATTTACCAACTCCGACTTTCACAGCAATCTTTCTAATAGTGTAAGACGGAACCTCGTCCATGACGCCATGGATCCTTTCAACAGTGCATCCGTATCTTCCCTCTACTCTGACTGTCCTCTTCAATTCCCATCGACTATTTCTTGTGCCAAGTGTGCTCCAGAGCCGTGCTGACTTTCATGCTCCGCCAACACTCTCCATTCCCTTCTTCGCTTCTACTGTTGTTATTCTTTTGCACACACGGTTCGTCATTGTATATTTCTGCGCTGCGAAACTCTTTGACGTTGCAATTTGTAATACTCTTCGCAGAATACGTGTTCTCTTTGTGACGTCATTGTTACTTGTAAACTCATTGTAACTTGTAAAATGACGTCAGCATCGTGAAACGTCGTAAACAGACGCGCCAAAAATAACGTTAATGGATGTATAAATAATGTATTGGCAAAAAAAAAAAAATGAGGCGTCAGTTTTCATTATAATATCAGACATATCAGTCTCATAAACGTGCGGTGGCGCTCGCTACCATACATGTGTAAAATAGCCATAATTTGTAGAACAAATAGGTGTATTCTAATTTAATTTCACCACAAAATCCGTAAAACATTTGTTATTGTGTATTTAAAACTTCGTTGTTTTCTAACAAATGTTATTTGAGATATAGAAGATCGCGTTTTTCAAAGACAACCCTCCTTGTCGCGTTACTATTATATAAATATTGCCTTCTTTAAATAAGTATTGGCTAAAGCCTCGGTCGACAGTGTTGCCTCGGGTTGACAAGACGCACTGTCGACCTCAAGGAAGTCAATATTAATTTTATTATACCGAACAATCCCGTATCATTTTGCGTACCGGGCGACATAACGGTAGCGGGCGACATTGCCGGGCGACATATCAAATTGTTGCCCGCTGCAGTTTATATGCATGATATAGAGAAATAATCAAGAGAGGTATAATATATAAATGTCATAGGCAGTTGAGGGGTATAGAAAATATTGAACCCAGAGGAGAGTGATGTCAAACGAGGCCGAAGGCCGAGGTTGACATTACTCTTCGAGGGGGGCAATATTTACGATATCCCTCAACATGCCTGTGATATTTATTGTATTATACCGAATAAAAATACTGTAATTCAACAAAAACAAACTAGTCGTACATAGTAATAAATCTGTTGCTGGAAAATCAGGCGCTCATCGACATTGATTTTTTAAATACATTTTAATAAGCGCCTACCGATTATTAGCTTATACGGATTTATCGGAAAACCCGCGTTTCTATTTTAAGACCCACGCGACGGGTATATTACAAAGTATAGCCCGTTCGGGGTATATTACTTTCCAACGTCATGGCATATTAACATTATGCAGGGATGTGTATACGGGATTCTACAATTCGAAAACGAAGTGAGGTATAATAATAAAGAATACTGTTAGTGCGAACATATACATGACAGGTATCAACCTAATTTATATCAACTGACCAGGTTGTTTTTATCACAAGATGATTGAACTTCAATACACTTGAGTATTACTAAACATACTTACTCTAATGTTTTAACCCTCCAGGCTGTGTATTACAATAATATAATGCTTCTTTGACATATATTCCTCTTAATTGAAGTACTTAAACTCACATTAAAATCTTTGATTCTAACACAATTAATGCGAGTCAACTCATTGGGGAAAAGTGCTTCATTAAACGCTTGTCTACCAACAAAAAAACAATTCATCGCCTAAGATACAAAATAAATATTTTAAAGGTCAGATCTAGATTGAGTTTTATTCGGTGCAATGACGTGGATGTTCTTTCTGGACAGAAAGGATATTAGACTAAAGACTGAAGAAGCGTCACTTTTAAATTATGCTTAAATGTCATACTTAGATCGCAACCAGTGCAAGCCAAATCGAACCGAGAAAAGATGGAATATCTTAGTAATTATTCTAGTATTACTATGTAATTGAACGCAACCAATGCAAGCCAAAATAAACTGAGGCAAGATGAAATATACTAGTTATTATTATTTATATTGTTACTAAGTATATATGACAGTATTTGAATAAGTGTTTGGTAAATTTACTTTTCTGTCAATATATGTCAGATATGGTTCCGTTTTGAAATATTAGTTAAATTAGTAAGATCAATAATAGTACTACCAAGATTATAGTCCAATTAAGCACCATTCATCTTTGTTTTCCGTAGCCTACCGTATGAGGATTTAATATGTTCAACTATTAGTAGTAGGATGATGTAAATATGTAATTCTCTAAGCACATAAACGGTACACTGATAAGCACGTTTTCCATAAAATGGGATGAACATGCGTCATCCTTTAATATCAACAAACTTGGATTAAATGAAATAGTCCTAGAGTGACATGTGCACTATCATGTCCCATGGGAACGGTATCATACATATATCCGACGCATATGCATTTATTTTTTCATAACGTTTCCTTAAAATAATTGACGGATTTTGTTTATGCAAATGCTTTCCGAAGAAACTACTATAAAAATAAGTTTAATTTCTTGGCCTGTCAGTGGGTGTTAAATATAAACGATATAATAAATATAAACAATGAGAAACTCCAGTTGCGACAGCAGGAGAGAACTCTTCTTAGAAGCCCGAGGTCCTATATTTGTGGCAAGTGGCCAATTGCCAAAAAACAACACAGCACATCACAAGACACATAACAGACACAAAACACATATGAATAAAACTGGGATCACGGGCTTGGAACGGTCAATGCAAAGCATTGGGATTTTAAACCGGTTTTAGGGTGTCCGAACCTCACACTTGGCCCAGAATTATTACAAACATGTAAGTGTAAATAAAAACATCCAGCTGCATCAGTCATAACTCATCCGATATTTTAGAGGTTATCCACTGCGTAATGAGGATATCGATAGGAATGTCCACTATCTACATAGTTAACATATACGGTTTTATAAAATCGCGCATGGACTGATAAGTAGTTGGAACATATTGTGCATTATTAGGCGCCAGCAGTTTATGCTACTTTAATTTGATAGTTAGATGTTCAATTCAGTGCTAATCGTGGAAGTTATGAAATCGAGGTGATAATATATTAATTGGCTTCTTTAGAACATTCATTTCATGCCTTGACATTGTAGCAAATACAAGGTCTATGTTGCGAAATGCAATTCCTTTATTATTGTATTTTACGGTGATTGCTTTGTATGAACACGTCAGAGTGTTTTAAAATAAAATTAATCTCATTTCGTGAAGGCAATTGATGCTTCAATAAGACAAAGTTAAACTTCACAAGTAAATTGACATTGCTGTAACTCACATTTTTAGGTTAATCTTAATATAACACACATTACTAGCATTTAAGATTTAATAAACCTTACCACAAGAATAATGTTACTTTGTTGCGGTGACATTTGTAAATTATAATTACGTGATTCAGATGTTCCTGGTGTAAGAATAAGGCGTGTATTGTGGCATGACTTCTTATAGCAGTTTTAAAGACGATATGAATACTCGGTAAACGTTGCATAACTTGTTTACAGCTGAACACAATGCTTGTTAATTTATGTGAACTTGCCTGAAATAAAGGACAGTATGGTTCTCTCCTGCTGCAGAACCTGGAGTTTAAAACTGTTGATTACATACCTTACTATAGATAGTAACAAAATTACGTTGATTTCTGATATTAATTTGTAAAATCCAGGCATACACAGAAGATAAGGCTGATCTACTTTCTGTTGTGCCTGATAGCGGCTGGGACATGCGCACATTAGCAGCTTATTTGTTTGAATAAAACAGTCATATTCAAGACAATTCGTGAACAATTGATATCCATGAATTTGTTGATTCTATGAAAAATGAAAATACCAAAAGATAAACGAAGATGGTGTCAATCGGGTAAATAAAACTGGCTTCAAACTTGAAAGCAAGAGTGAAGAATGAGAAATTCCGGCAGAGGAGCTAAACGTATTGCTAGCTGGCATATTTTTAAATTTTAGAAAGATTGACGGCAGTAAATTGTTTCATTGACTTGGGTTTAAGGTATGTAATAAAAAGGTAAAAACACGGTTATGGTGCGCCTTTTAATATTGGCCCGAGGGCCAATATTTTCAAAGGTTCGCCGATACGGCCTAAAGGCGCACCACAGCCGTGTATTTACCTATAACTATATATTTCAAAAATATTTTGACAACTGGTAATTGTAATATTTGGCGCAAAACCACTACACACATTTTAATTTAAAACTAGGTAACACCCTGTAGAAATTACTGATAGTTATCACCATCTTGGTATAACCCTTTCCAAAGTTTTGTCCTTTATGCACAAAAACACATGTCAGAGCAAGCATCAAAAGCAATGCACCTATTTTACACACAGGTCAACAATGCAGAGTTACCTATTGTTCTAATGCTCAAACTATTCGACCTGTCTTACCGTATTAAACATATGCTTCTGAAATATTACGTTATGAAAAGTCCGCGGGAAAACCGGCACAGGCAAATCTGAGACGACACTTTCCGCTTTCATGGTATTTTCTGTTTCAAGGAAGTCAGTTCTAAACATAAATTCACTGTAGGCGGAAAGTGTCGACCTGGATTAGCCTGTATGCACAAGCATTAAGCCCGGGTCTCCCACGACACACTTCAAATATTGAACAAGGCTCAGACTTATTTTCTGTCAAATGTAAAAACAAACGCATATGTAGCCTAACAATAACATTGCTAGCTTGTTTAATCATACAATTTTAGTTACATTATAGCTTTATACGTAACTCTTTTTTATTCACATATATATTGTTGAAAAATGTGACTTCATCATACGTTTACATCAGTTTAACAATGATGGCATTGTGTGTGCATTACTTATTAAAGAATCATTCCATTCATGTTTGTCAAGTACCAATGATAAAAACACAAGAGGGACAAAATGGCCCGGGGTCGCTCACCTGTGTTTAATGAATTATAATGGCGGCCATGTTTCTTATTAGCAAGTAAGACAAAATTGAAGTATTTTGGTAGACGGTCTTAAAAAATAACATTTTGTGTTAAGTTATTTCCAAATCTAACTAGTGGTTTCTGTCAAGAAGGTTTTTAAAATTTCAAAATTGACATATAAGGAAAAAGGCCCCGCACCCTAGGGGACTTGTTTTTTAACGAATTTAAATAACTTGAACTATTTCGGTAGAAGATCACCCAAGGAACATTTTTTAAAATCATTTAGAAATAAAAACCAGTGGTTTCGGACAAGAAGATTTTAAAAGTTTCAATTTAGCCATAGAATGAAAAAATGCCCAGACCCGTGGAGGCCTTTTAGCGAATCAAAATATTAACGTTTCAAGTATTTTGGTAGATGACCACCCAAGGAACATTCCTACAAAGTTTGACTCATGTCTACTAAGCGGTTTCAGAGAAGATTTTTGAAGTAAATTGTTGACGACCGACGACTACGGACAACCACTGATCGCAAAAAATCACCCTTTACCACTTCTTGCTCAGGTGAGCTAACAATTGTTGCGATTAAATCTGCATAAAACCGACAACTATACAACTAATGAAGGTCGTGCATGTTTTCATATCATATATGTAACAGTATACATGTATATTAATGTTGTTGTGATATGTGTTATTCCCTTTCAAATCATTTAACGTAATGTTAACGTAGCACTTGTGGGAAAGCCAAACTATGCGGAGCTAATGAGTTTTTTGTTTGTTTGTGGTTGTTCTTCAATGTTTGTCGGAAGGAATGAACATGCACCAAGAAAACAAGCATACACAATAAGATGGCATTTTAGATAATTTTAGATATTCGAATTTAACACATTTATGTCAGCAAATATTCCAGCCCGTAAATGTTATTGTTTACGAGTATGCATATCACCACAATGAAAACTGTCAAATGTTAATTACACATCGTCCACAGCAGACAATTCAAACATACAAAGTAATTGCATAATTACAGATGTGAAAACAAAGACGTCCCATTACTTTCATCCAAGATGGTTTCAGTAACCACTAGATGGATTTCGAAATAATTTCACAGAAATGATCCTTGTGTAGTCCTTAATGGTCGAAGATGGTTTCAGTAACCACTGGATGGATTTCGAAATAATTTCACAGAAATGTTCCTCGGGTGGTCCTTAATGGTCCAAGATGGTTTCAGTAACCACTGGATGGATTTCGAAATAATTTCACAGAAATGTTCCTCGGGTGGTGCTTAATGGTCCAAGATGGTTTCAGTAACCTCTGGATGGAGTCGAAATAATTTCACAGAAATATTCCTTGGGTGGTCCTTTATCAAAATACTTCAACTTTCCAACTGATACTTGCGTTTGTATAAGCCCCCATGCCAAACACGGTGTTATCTGTTTTATCATGTCTTATGTGTTTATCATTGTTTAAGATTGTATTCATAATTTCGTACAAGAAAGTATCGAAAATCTTTAAATCGCATGTTTCCGTGTATACGTTGGTCAATATTAAAAAGTTCATGATGTTGTCTTGACTTAAATACAAACTTACTGTCAGATCCGAACTCTGCTGCATATTGTGGACGTTATGAACCAATTGATATTAATATGTCCTTATCATTGTACATGGTGCACGGTTATACAATTTATAATGTCTCGTGAAAACTGTTAGCAAGAGTTTGCAAAATAGTCTTACCTTTTAGAACTTTGTCTGGTAGATGCGTTAAATGTCAGACTAGTACTTCCTTTTTTAGAAAACAAATTACAGCGACTCACATCATTCAATTAATTGATTTGAGGTTTATGACTTGTCATTGGTCCATTAGATACACGGAAATTGGCGTATCTGGTAAGAAAATCAAAACGAGATTTGCTTTTTATTTTCTACGATGGAAACCAACATTTTGGTCAGCTGGTTTAAATGTTCGCGAATTGTAAATATATAAAATCTACACATATAAAAATTAGAAAATCATTTAAGAATAAACTAAGGAAACGCCTCTTTTACTGCGATACGCACCTATTTTTGTTTATTAGTTAGTCGATATACACTGTATTGTTTCGCGTTGATTTCGTTTATAAACCAGTTCAACTACTAATTAGAACCGTTAGAAGGGTAAATAAGCACAAATATTTGGCATACCTAGATACGATTACCTGTGATCCATTTAATGTTTATTATCAACTTTCAAAATAAGAAATAGATATCATTTAATAAATATATAGTAATAAATAAATAGTAGTAATAAGTGAAGACCGATCAAAATTAAAAGACCTCCATTGTCAGATGCTTAGGTAATCATTTAACGTTCATTTACACACTGCCAACTGCAATCGGTTATATGCCGAACACAGTGTCGTATCACACTAACATTTCATTGAGGTACATTGAATCTCCGCAATCGCATGCGTTTCAAGCATTCTAGCATTTCATATACGCTCTTGTTTTTACACAAAAATAACAGTTGAGAATAACAGATATAAAGACACCTGCCAGCTTTAGGTATTTCATCTATAATGAATAGTCAATGAAACAAACCGTCGTACCGGACTCATTTGCGTTTTAACACGTATTGAGGTCTTATAAATGAAATCCGCTTAACCAGTTAACCGCTCGAATACCAAAACCGGTTAACTGGTTACTTATTTTTTATAGTATTCGTAGTCATCTCTAAAAATACACGTTACACACTCATTATATACTGGTAAAGGGATTAAACTGCCTATAATCAATATTAAGTTTGAGCATAATCTTGATTTTGTTTTACTGTTTTGACGCATCGTCCACACTAGACAACTTAACGAGACAGAGTACATCAATGGGTATTTACACCTGTGATGACAGAGACGTCATTCGGAAAATTCCGGAAATTAGGATTGTTAATTGGTCTGGAATGTTGGTAGTCGGTGGTCAATAAAACGAGTCTGTACTTTGCTAAAGAATCTTCTAAGGTACAACATACGTTTTATGAAGTTTTTTTTAGACGCATTCTAAATTGTTGTTGTGTGAGATAGTGTTGGCAAATGATATCAAATTTCGAAAACCTAAATTAAGAAACGTTCACAAAAATAAATTCATTTTTTTTTTTTTTTGTCATTGACGATATTGGAGAATTTCTTTTCTGCTGGGAATCATTAGGTATCCCGATTCATTACCAGTCTTTAGATTTCCTCGGGCCATCTTATTTATTTACACAACGTCAAAATAGTTTACTTTGCGTTTCATAAAAGCTACCAAATGAGGAGATTGTAGAAACTCCACTTCTTCCCTGAATGAAATACCATAAACTTCTATCTAACCAAACAACACAATATTTTATCATTTTTATATAATGTATTTTGTAATCTCGTAGAGATAGCGCTTCTGGATACAGTTGAATAAAAACAAAAAATAAAACTCGAAGATACTCCAAACAATCAACTGTTCCCCAAAGCTGAATGACTTGCGCATACAGTAAGCGCACGAATATTCATGCTTATACAACATGTATACTGTGGTGTAAAACTGCTTATAGACTTAAGCATTATGTTTACTTGATTTTAATAAACATATACTGTCCAATTCAAAATCTTCTCTTGAATCTAGATGCGTTACTATTTGACAATATTAATCAATATGTCATTTTCTTAGTATATTTTAGCATCTATGTTGTATTATTTATGTCTCTTGAGCGCAATACATACAGGATAAAACTGTTCTAACTGATGTATGTCCATTTAGCACGTTACTCTTATTTTAGTTTTTAATATTACATTTCCAGCAGTAACAGATAAAAAACATCATAATTATGTACTCTTAAGAAGCGTTTTCAGTTTGTGCTTATCGTGTGCAAGCCTAATTACTTTTGCCTCCAACAGACAGTAATATAAGTAGTATAGAATTTACGTTAAATGTCAAACAAGTGCCTTATTTAGAACACCTATTTTGACGATACTGCCATTTATTTAATTGCTTTGTAGTTTGCGATTTGACGAAATGTTAAACACAAGGACATTGCAATAGCTGTAGATATAATCAAGGACAGAAGATATAATCAAGGACAGTTTCTATTAACACAAATTATATGTGCTCATATATCTCTATAATAACACAAATGTGTACAGTGTATTACTTAAAAGCAGATGGTGACAATCAACAGCATTGCTAAATCATCATCTTATCGAAATATGAGTACCATTGTGTAAACATAACTTCCTTGCAACTTTATTATATGACAGTTACAAAGTTTGTCAGTTGAGGCCGGCACAAGAGTGCTATCGAGTGCACAAGAGTCGAATCTTCGTGGTCAGTATTGTCATCATTTGTATTGCCTAGTCTGTTATTTCAGTCTCCAATAATGTTAAACAGAACTCATATTATAATACATCAAAATATCATTCTGTAGTTTTACAAGTGACGATATATGTGTGTAACATGTGTTTTTCTACTTTTAGTACATACAAATTGTGCTGATGGAAACATTTTAACGCTCTTTCGGAAACAATGTAAATGTTTCACATATTTGTTGTCGAAAATTGCAAAACAGCTATGCACACCGAAGCGCAGCGGTGGGATTGTGTTGTATTGTAAAGACACTTTACAATATGTATAAAATAGTTAAAAAAACAAACTAACAACAATACAATTATTTGCCTTAAATTGGATATGATTTTTTCACATCGAAGACTGCATCTATTTATGTGGTATATACTTGTGGGTGAATACCCACCTGCGTACAATATATATGATGTTGATATATTATCAGTCTGACAATAACTTGATTAACTTACCCCTGTTCCACATATATGTTTCTTGTGAATTGTTTGCAACATTCTGTGGACAAACTGCTTTTGTTATAATTTCAGGAACGAAGCTCCGGGTAATTTGAATTGGTAGCAAAGAACTTTTTTGTCAATGTAATTATACTAGTACATTGTTACCTTTGCTATTACGATTGTTCTCTTAGCATGGTGTATGAAGAGTCTAAAAGGTGATTTCATATAGCAACATACTAACACATTATTATTAATAGGGCATAGTAAGTGCAGTCATACATATGCTTATGGGATGGGCAAGGACACGGTGTTTCTTATAAAATTACATTCTACAGCATTTTTCAGCAAGCTTGTATTTGCCAGAAGTATCTCAGGCAATTAGATGTTTATTATACATTTTCTAGTCCAAAATTAATGCATCTGATTAGTCTTCTTTCCCGACATAGGTTACCAACGGATTTATTCATTAGAAAACCAGCAGACTTGTTGAACTATTGAATCCTAATGCGTTACTTGCATTAAAACGTTTCACATATTTTTTATTTTACGACGACAACTAACTTGCTGCAGATTATATAGGGAATTACGAATTTTATGAGAAACCTACCTGTTTAATTACGATCGTTAAATACGTGAAAGTATTTTTAATGACGTCTTAAAGGTTTTATTACTTCGACACGACTTAATGTCGGTGTTTATCTTACCTCTTTAAATAGTTAGAATCTCAACAAGCACACGAAAGTATAATATTATGCTTAAATAACATGTTTTAAACGCTACCAATTCAAGCCAAACGCAACTGAGGCAAGATGGAATATTATAATTGTAACTATAGTTTTACTAATAATTACACACTGTTCCGTAAAATAAATACTAGTTAAATTGGTTAGTTCGATAGCTTTTTGCCTGCGATTATAGTCCATTCATGCACCAGTCCTCTTAAGTGTTCGAATGAGAATTTAATATGTTTAACTATCATTAGATCAATGCTGACAATATATCACGTAACTCTCTAAGCACATACACATTACATTGATAAATAAGTTTGCCTTAAAATGGCTCATCACTGGAATGAAAATGCGTCATCCTTCAATATTAACAAGCCTTTCCTTGGATTCGCGAACGACATGCAGAATGTCACGTGGGAATTGTATCATACATAAATATGACGCCTGTACAATTACTTTTCCTTATTGTTTACTAAAATTAATTAATTGATTTATTTTCGTTCTAATGCTATGACACTATATACAAAAAAAAAAGAATCGCTATTGCTAATAAAACAATGGCAGAGTACATATGTAAACTATTATTAGGCACTATACTAACATGGTTTAGCTTCACAACAGCAATAACTACATATACACAAAATCATCGAACTTAGTATGACAGTTACTCCACTTATACGTGAAAACTGGATTTGTTGTCCAGTGTATTGTTCATTTATTGTTAAATGCAACGATGCAATACTAGTATGTTTTGAGGTGTATCTTCTTACGATCAAAAAGTAATAATTTATGTTTTAATCGACATCAGTTAATACAATGCGTTTGGTGACCAAACGTTGGGAATAATAATACACGCTAACAGGCAATGGACAATGGTTGTGATATCACTGTATTAATATCAAGGTTAATGTTTGTCGGAAGCAAATAATTGCTGATGAAATTGGCACTGACAGAATTGGATGATATTGAAAGTAGTAGCATTTTAGCTCGAAATTATTCAAATACAATATTCGTAATACCCCAGTCACAATAAGGCCCCGATGTGATTACGACTACATTCCGGTACATGTTTTTGGTCTCTTTTGAAATTTTGAAATATGCATATGCGTCCTTAAGTCCTTAGATTTCAAGTTTGTTTTAAATATTAAGTTCAGATCTGAAACCTTTGAGCACAAACGATCTTTTTCGCGACATGCAATACCGTCATTTTTATTTTTATTTTACTGTCATTGCTTTCGTTTTGTATTGCCGAAATTGGTGTGCTCAAATATGTTACAAGTTACGTTACGTGAAGGAAACTGATTATGCAATGAGGCACTGTTACAATTTACAAGACAATTGTCGTTTCTGTAATTCTCATTTTCCCGTAAAGCTTAATTTTAGCACTCATTATTAGTATTTAAGATTTAATAAACCTCCCTAGCTCGTCCCTTTAATGGACTTTCGTGAAGGCGTTAACTCAATACGACTTCGCGATAAATAATCGACAATTCCTTGTAAACCTGTGTGCTGTCAGGAATTAAGTACAATATTATAAATGCAAGCACTGTATTTCGCAGTTTTCTGAAACTCGATTTAGTAGTTTTGAAATACAAATCTATCTCAGTGAATAAAGATTAAACACACGATTAAGATTATCTCTTTCAGCTCACCTGAGCACAACGTGCTTATGGTGAGCTTTATGATCGCCTTTTGTCCGTCGTTTTTGTCCGTCGTGCGTTGTCCGTCGTGTGTCAACATTTTCATTTAAACAACATCTCCTCCTAAACCCCTTGTTAGATTTTCACCAAACTTCCCAGGCATGAACCTTGGGTGGCCCTCTTTGAAAATTGTTCAAGTCGTTCCGATCCGCTGCATATGTAGATCACCAGAGATAAAAATAGATTTAAAAAGTGAAAAAAAATGTTTTTTTCTCTGAAACCGCATGGCTGAGAGCTGTCTTATTTGATATGTGACATTCTCTAATAGTCCTCTACAATGATTGTTCGAATTATGCCTCTGGGATCAAAACTGGCCACGCCCCAGGGGTCACATGGTTTATATAGACTTAAACAGCAAAATGACTTTAAAGTTCGCAAGGCCCAGAGGTTTCATATTTGGTAAGTAACATCGTATAGTGGTCCTCTACAACGATTGTTCAAGTAATGCCCCTGGGATAAAAAGTGACCATGCCCCAGGGGGTCACATGGTCTATATATACTTATATAGATACACGAATTAATAAATAATCTCCTCGGAAACCGCAAGGCCCAATGATTTTATATTTGGTATGTAACATTGTATAGTGGTCCTCAACAAATATTGTTCAAATAATTCCCCTGGGGCCAATACTGGCCACGCCGCGGGGGTCACATTGTTTATATAGACTTAAATAGCAAAATGACTTTAAGATTATTCTTCTCTGAAACAGCAAGGCCAAGAGGTTTCATACTTGTAATGTAACATTTTATAGTGGTCTTCTACAAAGATTATGCCCCTGAAATCAATACTGGCCACGCCCCACGGGACACATGGTATATATAGTCTTAAATACCAAAATTTCTTTAAAAATCTTCTTTTCTAAAACAGCAAGGCCCAGAGGTTTCATACTTGGTATGTAACATTGTATTGTGGCATTTCACAAAGATTGTTCAAATTATGCCCCTGGAGTCAAAACTTGCCACGTCCCATAGGTCACATGGTGTATATTTAGCCTTAAATAGAAAAATGAATTTAAACATCTTCTCTGAAACTGCAAGGGTCAGTGCTTTCATATTTGCGTTTTTAACATTGTATAGTGGTCCTCTACAATGGTTGTTCAAATGATGCCCCTGGGGTCAAAACTGGCCACGCTCCGGGGGGCACATGGTGTATATTTGGCCTTAAATAGAAACTATGAATTTAAAAATCTTCTCCTCTGAAACTGCAAGGGCCAGAGCTTTCATATTTGCGCTTGTAACATTGTATAGTGGTCCTCTACAAAGATTGTTCAAATGATGCCCCTGGGGTCAAAACTGGCCACGCCCCTGGGGGCACATTGTTTATGTAGACTCAAATTGAAAAATGAATTTAAAAATCTTTGAAAATTGAAAAATGAATCCGCAAAGCCAAGAGGTTTAAATTTGTTTTTTTACATTGTACATTTGTCCTCTACAAAAATTGTTAAAAATATACCCCTGGGGTCAAAACTGGCCACGCCCCTGGGTTCATATGGTTAATATAGACTTGACACAATGACACAATAGCACAATGACTTAAAAAATCTCCTCTGAAACCGGAAGGCCCAGAGGTTTCGTATTTTGTATGTAACATTGTATAGTGGTCCTCTAAAAAGATTGTTCAAATTATGCCCCTGACGTAAAAAGTGGCCACAACCCGGGGCTGACATTGTTTATATGGACGTATATGGCTAGTGGGCTTTAAATGTCTACTCTGAAACTGCAAGGCCCAGAAGTTTCATATTAGGCATGAACCATTGTATAATGATCCTCTACAAATATTGTTCAAATTATGACCCTGAGGTAGAAAGTGGCCATGGATTATATAAAATATTTAAAAAAAATCTTCTGAAACTGCAAGGCCCATATCTTTATACTCAGGTTTGTGATTTAGTTCCATTTGGCTATCTTGTTATAAACCATTATGATGCCTTAAACTCAGGTGCGCGACCTAGGGCCATCGTGACCCTTTTGTTTAGAATGTCACTGACACGGACTAGTACAACAAAAAGGAACAGCCTGACATTCTGATGTAATAACATAAAAAAACTTTGAAAAAACTGTATTCTTGTTTTAAGTTCAGTATAAACATTCTCTAGAAAACACTTCAAATGCTGCACACATTGTTTCATAATTGGCATGTACCAGGTTCGTAAAGACCCAAGTAAATAAGGTTTTACAACACTTACATGTTTACGTATATTTATAATAGAAGCTATTTTATTATTTATAATCTAACATTAATGTATGTTAATTTAATGTGTGATAAAATATTGTATCCTAATCATCTCGTATTTCACTTATTAAAGTATATATATGCTGCTCCATATATTTTCTTGTGTCGGGAAAATGAGTGGAAAAACAACGTTTACTTGATATGCTTCTACGGAAAGAAATGCTGAAATACCTTGTTTTATTCCAAACGAAATAAGCATCATATTTTTAATAAACCACATGAATGTGGTGGTTGTGTGATTCAAACGCCCTCTGTGTCAGAGAGACGTTCGTGTTGTCGTGACTTCATTACCTAATACTTATGTGCGTTCACGAAACAATACAGTGTTTACAGTTGAAGAAAGCATGATATGTGTTTACATGTTTCTGTTCAAAAACAATCATGGACTTTATACACCAATATTTATGCAGCAAACCACCAAGATGTTACAAATAGCTCTTTAATTGTATTCCTATAAATAATTTAATCATTCTTTGACATCCGTTTGCGACAATCAGTGGGCAAAATACGTTAAACAAACAATTTAGTCGTGTTTTCTATTTCATGAATTAGTGACAGCAAGCAATCGTTCCGATTTTATCGCTACTAATACTAGTAAAACTGATAAATATACAACAGTTAAATGTCGTTTTTCATTAAATATACATTTAATGATGTTGTTAAAATTATCTTACCCTTTTAAATATTTGTTTTTGTTAAAACGAGTATCGGAGTGTTAAAAAAGCACTAACATGAGAACATACACAATTCGATGATACTATTTTAAAACATTGACGCCGGCAGCAGAGAAAGATGTCAATGGCAATTACGCATCAACACACAGACAACGCAACAAGACCAAGTACATCACTTGAATATTTACATCTGTGATGACAGAGACATCATTAGGAGAATTCCGGAAATACAACTTGATTATTTGTATTGAATGTTGACACTCGCAGGTCAATGCATCGGTCTGTACTTTGCAAAAAAAATTGCCATATGGACAACATACTGATATTAATAGTTGTTCATTCAGAAGTGGAAAGTAGTTTTTTTCTATTTAGAGAGTGTTTTTCAATGATACAAATATCACAAAAATCACGCAAACTTAAAGTAATACTGTTTACAATTCATGACGGTTATTTACCGTTACTGGAATGAACTGGAACTCATGAATACTCTGCTTTACGGTCAGTGTGTCAAAATGGTTTTCAATTAGTTGCATCAGAGTGCGGACAATGCTTCTGAGAGTGTTGGGGTATCCAGCTTAATTTTTTCTCTCGATCTCTTGGAGTCATTATTATATAGACGTCAAAATAATTTGCGCTTTTCTCGTCTATATACACGTATTTGTGTCTACTGTTTTTCATAATGTTTTTCACGTTTGTGCAAATTTTAAGAAAATCTGTCGTTGGAAAGAAATTGTTGCGAACGCCTTTAATGAAATTGTTTGAACTGATTTGTTTAAAAATACATTCCATAAGTGTGTGTTTAATTATTATGTATGCTTTATCAACTTGTACTATTAAAACAATGTATTTGAATGGACATTAGAGATGGCCAAATACGAGAATGTACGGAATATACATGTACCTGTTATTACATCAAAATACACATAGGACCAAATGTATGAATATATTATGTTCCAAATCTCAAATGTTCTTCACACCAGGTTAAGACATGTGTCAATGTATACCAAAACTAAAACAGTCATAAAAAGTATAGACCATCGTGCTTGTTTGGGAAATAGTGGACTCTGAACATGTTAGCTGGTGAACCTTTTTATCAAGCACGCTACGTCTTCAAAGTGCAACTTTTGAAGATGGGTTGAAAATATTTGTAGATTTTTAATTGGTTTCAGATGTTTTGACAGTATGTAAGGATATTTTGATTAATGACATACTACATAAACACATACCATTGACTTACTTACAAAGATATACATGTATTGATTGAAATAAGTATATTGTAACCTATATATAATAAAGTAAAATAAAGCAAAAGTAGAAATAGTCCCAATTATTTTCTTTTTGTTTCGAACGTCTCTAATTACCTTAGATTTCCTCAGGCCATTATATATGCACGTCAAACTAGTTACTCTTTCTTCGACTTTTGAATGAGGTCTTTAGAAAAAATGCGTTTCATAAAAGCTACCAAATGAGGAGAGTGTAGTACTGTACTACTCGTCCCTGATCAATAAATAATCTAATAGTCAAAGTCCACCAAATTATTGCATTAACATTTTACAACGTTTTAGCACATAAAGTGTAAACATTTATATAATATACAGTGTATTATTTAATGGCAGATGGTGGCAAAAACATCAATGCTAAAACAACATCATATATCGAAATATCAATACCATTTTGTAAAATTAACTGTGCAACCATTGGCATTGCGAATACATGACAACATTCGTCAATTTTGCAACTTCACTCCAGGACAGTTACACGTTTTGTCAATTGAGGGCAGCGCAAGTGTACTATCTGGAAATCTGATCTACGTGGTCAGTATCGTCATATTGTTTGCTTACTCTGCTATTTAAGACTCCAATAATGTAGAACAAAACCCATATTATCATACATAAATATATCAGTTTCTAGTTTTACTGATGTAATGCGTATGTCTACTTTAATTTCCCGAAAGTTGTAATGATGGATCATTTTAACACTCGTTCGGAAACAATGTTAAAGATAATTTTATATTTGCTCAACCATTTGTAAATATTTTCTCCTACGTTACTTTAGATAAGCATAGGATAAAAAAGACAAATGAGTAAGATTTCCTTTAATGGTTTTGTTTCACATCATTGTTATCGAAAATTGCAAAATAGCTAGGCAAACTGGAGCAATGGTCCTAATGCGTTATATTACAAAGACACTTAACATACTGGTATAAAATAGGTTTCTGAAATGAAGATTTTTAAAGGTTTTAATAAACCCATATTCGAAAAAATGGCTTCGCCCGCCTGGCGGTCATGTATACAACAGAGCGAAACCATTTAAGAAACCTTGGTAGAAACCACCCAAGGAACATTTTAGTGAAATTATTTCGAAATCCAAACAGTAGTTTCTGACAAGAAGATTTTCAAAGGTTTCAGTGTAGCCATACAATTAAAAATGGCCCCTCCCCTGGCGGCCATGTTTTTTACCACAACGGAACTATTTGAGCAACCATGCTAGAGAACTACTCAAGAAACATTTCCGTGAAATTAGTTTGAAATCCAACCAGTGGTTTATGACATGACGATTTTCAAATTTTCAATATAGCCCCATTGTGGCCATGTTTGTTCAACAGAGCGGAAACATATGAGCTACTTTGGTAGAGAACCACCGAATAAACATTTCTGTGAAACAAGAATTTTTTCAAAGTATTAAATATACTCATATAAGGAAAAATGGCCCCGCTCCCTGCCGGCCATGTTTTTCAACGGAGCGGAACCATTTTTGAACAACTTGGGTTGAGGACTAAGGAATATTTCTGTGAAATTACTTCGAAATCTAACAGTGGTTTCTGACAAGAAGATTTTCAATGTTTTCAATATAACTTAATAATGTAAAAATGGCCCTGTTCCCTGGTTTTAGACGGACGAGCGCACGATGGACGAACCGCAATGGCATAAGGTCGCTGGCTTTTGGCCAGTGGAGCTTACAAAACTCACAACGATAAAATTATTTGGCTAGAATTGGATATGATATTTCACAGCGGAGACCTACCTGCGTACAATATATGCGAAGTTGATATATTTTCATTTTCATAATTATGATTAAAGCGGGACTGTACAATTTCGTACGAAATTTGTAATGTAAAACCATCCATTGATTCTAATGATGTCAGTATATTTTAAAAATAATATTACAATAAATGTTGAGAATGATATATGTTCAGAAATGCGTTTTAAGAGAGAAATGTATCGAACTATTATATACATATACGAGCGTCTAGTTAAGTCAGGTCGAAAGATGACACATGCGCAGTTCTTATTTTCCCATTCGAACCTAAATGTAGCCGTTGCTGTAGGATAAATGGGTCTGTATCGACAGAAAATACATATTTGCACTTTTCGATAAGAGAAATAGTTTTTGTCGATGTTGGTTTGTATTTATGTTAAAAAAAACTTTTTTGTTACTAGGTAACAAAAGAGACATGAAACAAATCTATAAAAAAAATCAAACAGGCCCACCTAATAAGAATCATCTCCTGCTGACGCAGCTGGAGGTTCACTTAGTTTATATTTTAACGTTGTTCCACATACTAGTATATTTTTCTTCTGAAATGTTTGCAACATTCTGTGGACAAACTGCTTTTATTACAAGGTCATGAACAAAAATACCGGTAATTTAAATATGGAGCAAACTGCTATTTGTCTATTTCCTTAGACTAGTAATGTGTTACATTTGCTTTAGCACGCTTGATGAGCCGTCTAAAAGGTAATGATGTAGCGAGCGCGTCTACACAAACATGCGGTGTTATGATTCATATTCACAACAAGAATCTGCAAATGTACTATAATGGGACTAGGTGCAACCTTATTTTATCATGTTTATACTAATTTGGTATTACAACATATTTAACTAAAGCGTGATAATATTTGCTGACATTTCGTTTACAAATTTTAGCCAGGTATGGTGAATCTTTCAGAAATACTACTAAAACCCTTTATACGTAGTTCGTGTTTTTCTCTCATCTAAGCATTTTAATAAATCGTAGACACTTCAGTACATACCTGTGGTATAATAAAATTATTCAATACCGATATACATAAAGTACTTGAATTTTTAAAAGTAGTTGCTAATTCAATCACAGAGATCAAATAACTTATCAACCGTAATATACCAAAACATTTATTCTTTTAATAGGGCCTAGTAAGTAATTTTATATTTATTATACATTTTGTAGTCCAAACTTAAATACATTTATTCGACGTATGTCCTGACAAATGTTTTAGTTGATTACAAACGGATGGATTCGTTAGAAAACAATCAGCCTCGCTGAACCTTTCAAGCCTAATGTGTTACTTAAATAAGAACTTTGCACAAATTGTAACTGATCTAACTATGGATATCTAACAAATTGCAGATTATAATGGGAATTACGATTTTTCTGAGAAACGTACGTATTTAATTAAGGTCGTTAAATTCGAGAATGTCTTGTTAACGACGTATAAAATGTTTCATTACTTAGACACTACTAAATGTCGATGTTCATATTATCTCTATAAATAGTTAGAATTTCAATAAGCACAAACACGCTTACTTGAATAACTTAGCAAACTTGTAAATCGCGCAAGGAAATAGCAAATACTAGTATCTTAAATAACCGTAAGAGTTTCAAAAATTTACTAGGCGTATGTGATTAAAATGAAGAATCGTTAAATTCTGTTGAAAGTACAGCCATGCTGGTCCTCCACAGCCCTCGTGAAACAAATGGTAAATGTCTGTTATTGTGGAAAGAAAACGTCCATTTATGTTCTGGAAGAACATCAATTGTTGGCAAATGTTAAACGCACAGCATTTAGAAAACCATACGTTGTTAGCACAGGAATATGTATGTGAAATAAACATAATATATATGCCGAATAATGTACCATGAGTAACAATATATAACAATTACATGGCGTGCACCCAGTCGTATAATGTATATACACTGAGCCTTATACGTAATAGCACAATACTAATTGCGAGATAAACATCAACATCTGATCAATTATTATATAAAAATCATAAACTTAGTAAACACAATTTATATTATTGATAGCAAAGTATGAAACAAACTTTTAAAAAGTAGGGCGGCCTTGTTTTGTCGTTGACGTCTTCACTAAAACACCATAAACACAAACATCGGGTATGTTAATATATATGTATTGGTGCAGACAAAACTATTAGTAAATATACGTATGTTATGCCTAACAATAATCAAGGCCCCTGTTCACCAACCCAAAATTAGACTTAAGAATACAGAATATACTTAGACTCAAGAAAAAATACCTGTGCATTCGCATATATGCTAGTACCAATGTCGCTTATGTCATTAACAAATCGTTCTAAATAAAGAATGCTATAATTAAAGTACCATATACGAAGTAATATTAACATTTACGGTATTTTTAGAAAAGAGCAGTTCTAAGAAAATTATGTATTCTTAAGTCTTAAGTCTAAGAATTTGTTAGTGAATACGGGCCGTGATCTTCAATGTTGGAAAAAGAGGTGCGGATACAGAAGATTGCGATATCGTATCAAATAATCAACGTGTTACTTCATACTAACAGTTGTCAATCTTACAGACTGAGATGTTTAGCAATATGCAATGATGGCAAAATGCCTAGAATTATAATTATAATAAATTGATGGACAATGTCAATAGAACACCGATGTCTTCAACTTAATTAAAGTCCGTGTATAATAGAATGTCATAATTAGAGCGATTACCACATAACGTGTATACAGCACATGCAATGTATAATAAAAAGAAACAAAAGATAGCTTTGTAAATGTTAAAGTCAATCCCTTTCATAAGGGTTTACTATGTTTCATATTTGTCGTTATTAAATATTTTGGATGCTATTTGTCTTGACCAAACAATAACGGGTCAACGTGTTTACCTTTTACTCATTTGCGTCAATATAGCTACATTTTTGCGTTGATATAAAACACTTTTAGTGAGAAACACATGTAAGGCATCCACGCTAAAGTATATAAACTTACCAAGTTCTTTTGATCTTAAGATCTTTGAACTTCAATACTCTTCAATTCTAACAATTGAGAACATACTCGAATGTTTGATCCATTCGGTTTTATGTTGTTTTGATTTAATTTCCCTTAGTGTATACTTTGTTTTATTAAAGAAGATCTATTAAAACTACTTCAATAGCGAGTACAAAACAATGACATTAAATTATTAGTGTCAACCCAAATCAATATGAGTTAACATTACATGACCCATTGCAGATACGTGTATATTTAAAGCATGAACTGTACACATAACGAGCGCGCATTGCACAAATTATAGCAGAACAGAACAGAACAAGACTTTTATTTTCACCCAAGTATATAACATACAATTAGGGCAATATAACAAAGCAAACTTTTCAGTAAATTAGTAACTTCCGATAATTTTTACATTAACACAATTGTATAGATGATATACGGGGGGTATTTAAATGATAAGATACATGGCCGGAAATAATAATAATAATAATAATAATAATAATAATAATAATAATAATAATAATAATAATAATAATAATAATAATAATAATAATAATAGCAATAATATGATATCTATAATATAAAACAAAATTCCAAAAATCGCAATGAAATTATCAAAATCACATTCATTATCATATCATATTCAAAATCATCATGCTAATCATGATGATTTTGAATAGGATATGATAATGATTGTGAGGAAACAAGAAACAATTTCAAAGGTCAGATCTAGATTGCGTTTAAGGCTGTAAGAGCGTTGGTATAATATGATGTTCCAATGCTATGCTTGGAACACAGTCATTCAAAGCAAAAGAAACTGAGACAGAATGCAATACACGATATAATTATTTTAGTATTAATAATTATACTACTATTACGAGCACCATTTTGTTTAGGGAATAAGCGTTTCTGTCAATACATATCAGACCTAGATTCGGTTTGAAATATAAGTTAAATTGGTTAGATCAATAGTATTTCTCCCAAGATTATAGTCCATTCAAGTACCATTCGTCAATGTTGCTCACAGTGTATGTGGATTAATGTATTGAAGTATTTAGAGTTTGATTATGTAATTATAGCATGCAACCGTCTAAGCACATACACGCTACATTGATAAATAGGTTTTCCTTAAAAGGGATGTCCACTGAGATAAAAATGCCTCATCCTTAAAATAACAAACACGTCTTGGATTAAATAAATAAGACCTCGAATAACATGCACAATTTAGTGTCCCACGGGAATCGTATCATGAATAAATCTTTCGCCTGTGCATTTACTTTTCCTCCTCGTTTCCTTAAAATAATTGACGGGTTGTCTTTTATTCAAATGCTATGTAAAGGAAATCGGTTAGCAATAAGTTTCATTTGTTGGTCTGTTACGTATGTTGGCAACGTTAATGACGTCACCAGAGTTAAATATATACACTATGAAGCTTCAGCTTAGATTTAAAGTCCGTTTAGGCAGTTCATTCCTTGACCTTTTAGCAAACAAGATGTTTCTCTCGACATTTTGTGCCGTCATTTGTGTATTTTACTACCATTTCCTTAATATTGAACTAAGAACGAAATATACAAATCACTTATTTTGTGTTAACCCATATGTATATAAGTTCCACACATTATTAACTTCATTTGACAAATCTGTTATTTCAAATGTATGTTTTAAAAACTGTCAATAATCGACCATACTATATAAAATAAATAATATTTCCGTAAGGCCTTTGTAGAATTCTAGCTTTTGTTATTTTTAATATACTTATATATTGCGTTTATTAATTTGACAGTTTATTCTCGTAAAATCAAATGTTGTTACACCTGTCTGACCGTCGTAAATTGTATTGAAGAAGTCGGTGTAGTTTAGTATGCAACAACACTTGTTTCGAAAAGGGAATAAGATGCTGCAATAGGACACAGTTAAAATTTACAAGACAATTGACTTTCCTGTAAATCACATAACGGATTAAATCTTATTTTAAACACTCATAAATATCATTTACGAATTAATACACAACGCCCCTGGCTTGTTCTATTTATTGACTATATAGTAAGCGTTAATCTGAAACGACTTCGCGATCAATTATCATCATTTCCTCGTAAACCTCTGTGCTGTCAGGCATAAATTACGGCGTTTGAAGCACTTGAGAAGATACAGTGTGGCTAATGAATTTTTCCATTTCCCAGGTCTATTAAAATCGATTGTATAATTATAAATGCAAACCTTGTATTTCGCAGTTTGCTGAATCTCGATAATGTCATTTAGCGCAAATATATATCAGTGAGTAAGTTAAAACAAACGATAATAATATGTCTTTGTTAGAATATTACTATAATGTATATATAAATGAAAGCCATTTTACGTTGAAACGTTTAAACTGCAGGTCAATGGCACGGCCTTTAATATAGTACAGAATAACGTTTAAGTCTGTTGTTCTGATATGCACCTTAACAGGACTAATGCCTCAGACACCGTCCCGAATTTGAACCGATACAGCCGAATCTATCCCGACAGAGTCCGGACTATACACATTCGGCTGAGTTTCCCGAATGTTAAGGGAAAACCTTAACTATCGGGAATGCTTGGCCGATCACACCGAACATGTCCCGATAATTCCCGATTCTTACGACAGCGTACCAACAGCGTTCCGATACATTCAGACAGCCTCCCGTCATTCCCGATTTTTTAATTATTTGTATCGTAGCGCTGTCGGGACGCTATCGGGAGCCATACTCGGGAATGTGTGACTGAGGCTTAAGGTGCATATCAACGAAAAGGAACTCCAGGGGGTAATGTCTTAAAATAATATGAACTTAAGATATTAAAACTAGCATATAATAACGGTTAAAATAAGATATACGGATTAAGAGTTTTTGCATTCTGAGATAAAAATAAATTGATAATATGCATCCTGTTTGTTTGGCCCTTTTCATGTTTACTTTTTGATGTGGGTATTTTGTATAACCACAGCTTACACATATTATGTAACCAAGCAGACTAGCGCAGATACATGTTGTTAAAGCGCTGTCATTTCTTCGTATGGCTCCTAAATCGTGAGTTCCATATCCGCTTGGGTTTTATTTTATTCAAACATGTTAGCTGATTTGTTTTTATCAAATATCGCATTATGTATTAAATCATTTATTTTAATTCAATATACATATATATATATATATATATATATATATATATATATATATATATATATATATATATATATATATATATATATATATATATCGAAGCATAGCGCATCTTTAGCATCTTAATCATTTACAGTGTACTAGGAAACCAATTTTTCGTTAACATGGTCCCTTTAATAACGTCAAAAGACTGGGAAGTTATATTTTGAGTTTTGTATAAACATGTAGTAAAAACTCTTCAAATGCTGCACATATTGTTTGATTAATAAAACTTTCCAGGTTTGTAAAGACCCGAGTAAGACCCATGTATAAAAAGGCTTTTGAACAAGAGCTCGTGGCATCCATTATAGAGGATAAACACATAGTTTTATTTCATTTTCACAAAGTTTTATTTCATTTCCACAAAGGACTATTTGCGAGTACAAATAGGGTTGAACACTACAGTAACTGAACAAAATCTAAATACTTTGCTTTATTTTAATAGATGCATATGCAAAACATTATGATACTTGACCATGTTGTTGATATCTTGTTTGAATATTTAATGTCAATATTTGTGTTACCTTAAACATAAAGAACAACAATCAATTATTATGTTACTTTATTGCAGTAATGTTTGTAAATAACATGTGCGTATATGATGACGTGACTTCTGAAAGCTATTGTAAAGACGATATCAATTATCGGTCAATATTACCCAATACTCATGCTTACAAAGAAATTCAAACTTTGTCTAAGCTGAGTTGTGTATGTTGATGTACTATATTTATCCAGCACAACTCCTAGCTGTTATACATAACTCTACACGTGTAATTGTCAAACAACTTGACCATTATTTAACACCAGTTTAACACAGCTGTCACAATCATTGTTCTAAACTGTTTGGACAACAAGTTAGTCATGTTTTCATTTTGACCTTTAAGTTAAGCTCATTTAAGCAAAACTGGTATCGTACATTAGAAAAACTAGTCATGTTTTTATGCAGAAAGAGGTTACCTGTACACCCTCTTCGTATACAGCCTGGTCGATACGATAGAAATAATTTTGCTAGAAATTTACGATATATTGTCTTTGCTGCGATTCCATGGATATTGAGGACGAAATTCACTTTGTTTGTATTTGTTCGTCCTTCAATTCCATACAAAGAAAAACATTATATAAATGGTTGCCCGCTGCAGTTTATATGTAATATATAGAGAAATAATCAGGTGAAGAATAATTAAATGAAATATCCCTTCATAAAACCATTTGTACTTAAATATATTCAACTGCTACGATCCATTAAGATATCAGAACTAATAAAACTATGTTTATTTGTTAAAGAATCTGTGATTATTAGATCACTGTATGTTGATACTCTGTTATATTCTGTGTATATACTAGTAAACTTTAACATATTCCATCGTTAACCATGAGGTGTTGACGATGTACATTGTGCAAGTCAAAGAAAGAGTCTGTCTGTCTGTCTGTCGGTCGGTCTGTATGTCTGTCTGTCTGTTTGTCTTTCTGTCTATCTGTCTGTTGTCGTTTTTTGAAGGAAACCGATAAAATTAAAATTTGTAATTGACTTTCCTTTAAATCGCATATTCTTATTTTAAACACTCACAACTATCTTTAAAGATTTGATAAACCTCATCCCTTGCTTGTTCTATTTATTGACCGTAGTGAAGGCTGAAACAACTGAAGCGATAAATACGTGATTATTATTTGCTCGTAAACCTCCGTGCTGCCAGGAATACATTTCGGCATCCCTAGCACTTGAGAAGATACGCTGTGGCTACTGAATTTCTCAATTTCCCAGAGCGGAATAATACAGCATTAAAATCGATTTCATTATTATGAATGCAAACATTGCGTTTCGCATTTTGATGGAACTCGATAAAATCCTTCCAAAAGACAAATATAGGTCAATGAATAAATTTCAACACACACACTAACATTATCGTCTTTATTTGAACATTAATATAATACATAAATACATGACGTGTCATTTAGATTTAAACGTAAACGATGCAGTTCAATAACACGAACATCAATCTAGTACAAAATAGTAAAGTACAACATAACGCACAATCCTGATATTCTGATAAACATCTCAATAACGTACTTTTTTTTTTTTTTTTTTTTAACAGAACAACACGTTTATTTTCACCCAAGTATATACATATACAATAAGGGCAATATAACAAAGCTAACTATTTAATGAATTATTGACTTCCAATAATTCTTTCGTTCGATAAAGCGTTATAATGATCGATATATAAGGGGGGTATTTACAATAACAAGTGATAATACTAATACAAATACTAAAACTAATACTACTAATAATAATAATGATAATAATAATATTGTTATCAACATAACATCATAGTAATCGTACGCATAATAAAAGAAAAAAGGGCGATCGTAAATAGTCGTGATCGCGTCTATAATCATCATCATCTTACTGGCACATTTATTTATGGTACAAAAATGCATTAAAAAAAAAAATAATAATAATAAGTTGGTAATATTTTGCATTCTAGTATATGTACATTTAACAATAGCGATAAGGCAAAGGTACATTTTAGATGATATGTTGTTAACTTTTGTTATATAAACAACTGGTTAAGTAAAAAAAATTAAATGACATTTATGTCGAGATGAGTGCTTGAGAATATGGGTTACACAGATGTTAAAAAATCGCATAATCACATAATTTGATACAAACCGACATTGATTTATGATAAAGGAAGACTGAGTATAAGCAAAGGTTGTTAGGAATGTCATTGGTAGCTGGTGGCATTGGCCGTCTAAATACAGTAAAGCACAGAATCTAAATAAATAAATGCAAACATGAATTATTGACTATTAAAAGAATAGCTGTTTACAGATTGCTATTGGTAAACATGAATTATTGACTATTAAATAAATAGCTGTTTACAGACTGCTATTGGTAAATGGTGGCATTTACAGTATACAGCTGGAACATTTGCAGTCAGAAGCAGTATATTAATGAGAACGTTTTAGCAAATAAAGCTGTTGTAAAAAAAAAAAAAAAAAAAAAAAAAAAAAAAAAAAAAAAAAATACGGCTTAAACTTGCTGAAAATAAAACAAATAAATTTGCTTGTATCTTTTAATAGTTGAAGCGAATCAGATGATAGAATTGTGTTAAGGGTAGCTTCCTGAAGGTTATGCCCTAAGAAACGTTCTCTTTCAGTTTTAAAGAAATCACAGTGAAGCAGATAGTGATGTTCGGAGCCAACTTGACCAGAGTTACAGAGTCTACATGTTCTCTGATCAAAGGGTGTTCCGTCATATCGACCTGTCTCGACTGGAAACCAGTGATTAGCAGTTCTGAATTTAAAAAGGTAATTAGATTCATATTTTGTTAGTTTTGTAAGGTAGCCTTCAAATATTGGGGCTGTTTTAAAACTTGTATATGTTTGTCCTTTATGACTTTGTTGTAGTTGAATGTGCCATTGAATTTTAAATTGTGTTAGTAATTCGGTTTTGACTTGGCGATGTATATTGTTTTGGGTTATTTGGAATTGGTTGTTCCATAAATGACTTAGGTTTACTGAGGTAAGAATTTCATTTATTTTGTTAGCCCATTTAAAGTCTGAGTTTGGCAAGTTCATCATATATTTGTAAATTTGTAGTGATAATTTCTGGTCTTTGCCTATTAGAAGTCTATTCCAGTATGAGATCATTCGGCATTTGATGTTTAATGCTATGGGGTGTCGGCCAAGTTCGCCATATAAAAAAGCTATTGGTGTTGATTTTCGAGCATTGGTGATTTTTCTGAGAAAGTTGTTATGGACTTTTTCCAGTATATCTATGTTTTCGTAGCCAAATATTTCAGAACCATAGGTTAAAATTGGTAGTACAGTGTGATCAAATAGTTTTAGAGTGAGGTCAATTGGTAGATTTGCGTTGTTGGCACGTGTGCATAGAAGATGCATTGCTTTGGTTGCTTGCTCAGCTATATGTTTTCTCGCATTAAGGAAAGACCCATTGCTGGATAGAGTTATACCGAGGTAGTGGTAACGATCTGTGATTTCTACAGGATTGTTGCCTAATTTAAAATTAAAATTTTGTAGTTGTCTTGCACCGAATACTACAATTTTTGTTTTGTTTAGATTTATCTTTAGATGCCAGTTGACACAATAATTATGAAAGATGTCTAGACTGTTTTGAAAATCTGATTTAGAGTCTGATAGAATCACCGAGTCGTCAGCATAGAGTAGAACAAGAAGTTTAAGCCACAGAGAAAGAGTTAGGGGATCTGTTAGTTCTATGCCAACCGAGCCATTATAATGCATATGTGTTTGAAGGTCATTCAGGTACAAGGAAAAGAGTAACGGTGATAAATTTTCTCCTTGCCGGACACCAATTTCTGAGATGAAGGCTTCTGATAGGTTGCCGTTAGAAGAGATGCGTGATTTGATGTTGTGATACATATTTTGAATTAGTTGTAGGAATTTACCATTAATGTTGTGTTTGAGGAGTTTATTCCATAAGCCAATTCGCCAGACTTTATCAAATGCTTGAGAGAAATCGATGAAGGCACAGTATAGTTTCTGTTTTCTTTTTTTTAGTATTTCGATTAGTGAGTGTAATGTAAAGATGTGGTCAGAGCATGAATACCCTTTTCTAAAACCAGCTTGATTTTCATCTAAACTATTATTTTCATTTAGAAATTTAGTTAATCTGTCATTTAGTAAGGATGTAAAGAGTTTACCTAAGCAGCTCAAAATAGTAATAGGTCTGTAGTTATTTGGGTCTTTTGGGTAACCTTTATTTTTGTATATGGGTATGATAATTCCATTTAGCCAGCTTTGTGGGATAAATCCAGTTTCCAAGACACAATTAAATAATTTACAATAGACTGGAATAAGGAGATGTTTAGTAGTCTTAATGAATTCATTTAAAATGTTATCAAATGGGCTTGGTGTTTTAGAGTTTTTGAGCTTTTGGATACATTTTTCAATTTCTTCGTTTAAAATTATGGCATTTAATGTGTTATTTGTGTTGTTCAGATCTTGATGAATTATGTCATTGAAGCGATTATCAACTATTGTGTTGGTGTTAATTTCTTTGAAATGGTCATAAAATTCTTCT
This sequence comes from Congeria kusceri, assembly GCA_027627225.1. Classification (NCBI taxonomy): domain Eukaryota; kingdom Metazoa; phylum Mollusca; class Bivalvia; order Myida; family Dreissenidae; genus Congeria; species Congeria kusceri. The sequence goes on along the minus strand of CM051035.1, from coordinate 57,161,447 downwards.
AGTGTTGGTGTTATGCTAACTTTAGTTTTTGGTTTTAGTTTATTTAGAAAAGACCAGTACTGTTTAGGGTTTTTATCTGTCATAGAGCGTAGTTTATTAGACATGTTTTGTTTGCTAGCATTGATATGGAAGTTCATTGTGCGTTTATAGTGTTTACTGCAATTTGTCATTCTAAGTTTGTTGTCTGGGGTTTTGTTTTTAATGTAGTAATTTTTGGCAGCATGGTAATTCTTGCGTGCTTTAGGGCATTGGGGGCCAAACCAATGTTTTTTATTTTCATGAGATGTGTTATAATAATGTTTATTGTTTTCAGGATATGTGCTGGTGTATGCCTGATTGAAGACTGATTGAAGTTCATCGGTGATGTGCTCTACTGTCTGATGGGAATGAGGGTATGTGTTCATTTGTGTTAAAATTTGTTCTACTTTGTTTAGGTTAATATTGTTGACAAATTGATCTGTTAATTCAGGCTTCCATTTACGTTTCTGGTTAGTGTTTGTTGGATTTTTGGTGGTTACGTTTGAGCATACTTGATGTGGGGTATTTATGGTCCAAGCAAGGGCATTGTGTCCATCTGAAAAGAGTGAATCTGTTTCAATTATATGGAAATCAGAAATATGGTAAAAGCACTCGGATGAGGCAATAACATAGTCGATGGTTGATTTATTTCTAAAAGTTAATATGTCAGTGGCATTCTCTGGAGGGAGTCTTCCATTGAGGATGAAAATGTTGGTATTTTTACATAGGTCGATAAGGCGAAATCCGTGTGTGTTTGTGCGATGGTCTTTAGAGTTGCGATTTAGTGGAATTGATAATTTTTCGAGTGTTTTGTATTTGTCAAGTTGGCTCTGCATGTCATCATCAATATTAAAAATATCATTTAAATGGGGATCTGATATTGCATAATCTCTCATACTGCCAACTCTGCCATTAAAATCACCTGCAAGGAATACATATTCATTTTCATTACACTTTTGGGAGATTTCATTTTCAAAGACCATGAAATCATCTTCATTAAAAAATCTTGAGTTTTCCGGTGGGACATATACTGCTCCTAATATTAAATTTTCTTCAAATTGTGTAAATGTTTTACAAATAGAGATCCAAAGTACATATTCAGAATTAGATTGTAATATTTTAACAAAAGGGGTCAGTTCATCTTTGATAAAGATTCCAATGCCACCAGATTTCCTTTTATATTCCTGTTCTCTGTGTTTAGCTAGGTATTCAAAGTTATTTATTTTAATAATATCATGAGTATCCGTATGAGTTTCCGATAGGCAAAGTATGTCATAATTGGTCACAAATTCAATAAATTCTGGGTAGTGTAGGCGTTTCTTGAGTCCACTAACATTTAATGTTCCTAATTTTATATTGTTTCGTTTCAGGTCAGAGAATAGTTCTATCCCCCCACTGTCCTAGTGGGAATGGTTGTTGGCATCTGGGATCCTGTTAATATTGGTCGATTTTGGCGGCATGTTCGTGTCAGTTGGATGAGGAGTGTCCCAAGGTCGTTGTATGCTCTGGGCTATCGGTTGCGAGGACTGCATGAGAATGGGAGCTCTTGGCGATACTGGAGCATGGCTGCGCGCCTGCGCTGCCCTTGGCGGATGAGGAGATACTGATTGTGTCCTCCTGGAGACATGCTTGGCACTTTGCACCAGTGGTGATTCAGCTGATTTATGAACTGTTGTGTTTCCGGAATTAACTGTGGGTCCATTTAATGCTGTGCCGGGAAGTGAAGGACTCACATGTGTTATTCTGGATTGTGATGCTTGTCGGGGTTGAGTTGGCTTGGTGTTGAAGACTAAGGGACGATCACTGACTCTATTGCCTTGAAGTATATGGTTCCAGTCGGGGAATGTATCTTCAACCACCTTACCGTCCATTACAATCTTAGCCGGGAAGACCATTGCAACTTTACTTCGTGGATTGCTTTCACGGAGTTGTTTGTATTTAGGCCACAGAGCTTTCCGTGCCTGGGTGATCTCCTTTGGGTAGTCCCGGTTAATGCTGAAGCGCGACCCTCTTAAACGGTTTGCGTGTGCAAGGATGTTTACTGTGTCTTGGTAGTCCAAAAAGTTAACAATTATGCCTCGTGTGACTCCCCTGGAGAACTTTCCAAGGCGATGCGCTCGCTGGATGTGAGGACATGGTGTTATGCGAAGCTGTTCGGCAAGGAATTGTGCGACGACATTTGAACAGATTTCGTCTCTTTGTTCGTTGAGTCCGCCAAATATAAGGTTATTCCTTCTACTACGGGCTTCAATGTCAATAGATTTATATTCTAGGAGTTTGAGGCGTGTATTGTGCTCAGTGAGTGTTCCTTCAATACCTTGAATTGTCATATGCATTTGTAGGCATTCATCAACTTTGTGTTCCAAGTTTTTCATGTGTTTGAAAATTTCAACCAATTTACCGTCAAGAGATAAATCTTCAAACTCGTGTTGGCTTGTTTTAATTACACCACTGTTGCATTCTCCACCTGTATTTACTCTAGAGCGTTTCCTATTTGAAGTGTCATAGTTCGCGCTATTTCCCGCCTGTGGGATGAGGAAACGGTTTTGGGTGATAAATGGCTCATCCTGCGAATTTTCAGTGCTGTAACTATCAAAACTGTCCAGGTGATCCATACTTGCAAGTTCAGAGTTGACTTGATGCTTTTTACTTGTATTTATACCGAACAATAGAGATTTCTAAATACCTTGTTGAAAAATGGCGACTGTTTACAAACTACAAACTACAAACTACCGAAAGTATTCAAGTGTATTCAAGTGTACTATTTTTCTTTCGTTTTCACGGTTTATTCCCATCTGTGCAACGGAAAGTAATTAATCCAGCTGATTCATTTCGCACCTGTCACCCTTGCGATTTGCGACTCGCTCATGTGTGGCGAAGAACAGAGAAATACCCGTCGTGAGAACTTGTCAAGTAACAGTTAGTGACACAGTTGTTGAACTTTGCGTTTGTCTCCAAACCCGAGACAAAGAAAAACTAGCAAACATGCATTTTCCAAGTCAATATTATAGTTTTATAGCTAAAATGTATCTATAGCGATAGAGACTCACATGCGAACCACATATATCCAATCGTAGTCCGTATACACTGTACTAGAATCACTTTATTCCAAATTTTTATTGCGCTTAAAAACAACGACTAACTACACCGGAAACGGAAGTCCTATCTCCTGATAAAGTTATATATTGAATGCATTATAAACATTTCAGAACAAAATACCTCAAATGCTGCACCTATTGTTTAATATAATGGCATGTTCCGCGTTAATAAGGCGTTTGAATATGATTTCATAGCAGTAATTGCATATAACATGTAATACAGTGCACACACCCATTTTTATCTTTTTCGCAAATAACCAGTTTCAAAGAGAAAGTGGGGTTCAAGATGTATAATTTATCTACTGCAAGGAGTGCTGGAATACGCTGCGGTATTTTACACGGTATATGTAACAAATTATGAAATACTTGACCATTTTATGAATGCACTGTTTGAATGAATCCATGTTTTGTTATTGTTAACATCAACACCACTATGAATGATAATGCTACTCTGTCACGGTGACATTTGTAAATAATAGCTGCGTGATTCAAATGTCCCCTGTGGAAAATGGTGTGTATTGAATTTATGTCGTGACTTCTGAAAGCTATTCTAAAGACATTATGAATGATTGGTTCACATCACTTATATGCGTCATTATATTTTGTTTACAACTGAACAAAATATTGTTAACATTTGTCTCTCTATCATATATCATGGACTTGATGCGCAATTGCTATGCAGCACAAATCCAACTTATGGTTACATATAGGTCTACACTTTAATATGTTTAAAATAATTATCCTTTTGTGGCCTAACACATTTTATTTCTCCTTAAACCTACATTCTTATAGAAAGTCATTGCGTTTATATACATTTTTATACCAGACAGAGTTAAAAGTATACTAGCTGAAGCGTACTCGGTTTAAATATATTTAATTGCAATAATATAACGATATATATTATACATGGTTAGGATTAATATTACCACTGCCTTGTTGTAATTGTAGTAAATATTTTCAGATACATTATAACTTCAATGTAATTAGGTTACCCATTACATTACTTAAAAAAATGTATCATTGTAACAAGGCTGACATAATTCTGAGGCTCTTCCGTTAAGCAATCAATTTATTCATGTGTCATGGTAAATTATCAGTGACAAAAACAAGATTATTTCAGTATTAAACTGTCAAATAAACAAATGATGGATGTCATGAATGTTTTCACGTCAAAATAGTTTGCTATTTCTTCTACCTCCGAGTTGTGACTGAGTTTCATAAACTAAATAAACTAAATAAACTAAATGCCTCTGAATGAGTAGCTTGTAGTAACCAGAAATCCCATTGCATCGAATAAAGCCACCATGCCGCGCAGTGTTCTGTGTTTGATTATTGTTGAAGTGTTCATCACCGTTTAATCTTTTATTCACAATTACAATTTGGTACAAGTATCGGAAAGCATTTCGTTTATCCCCCGCATGAGTGATTCCCTTCCCATAAGTAGTGCGCATTAAATACTTACATACACAATTGTGGACTGCTCTCTTATACTAAAGTAATTTACATTTTAGGGCATTATGCGCTTAAAAGTGTGCACTCGCCCACTTTGTATCAGGCAATTTAATGTCATTATACATTTTGTAGTCAAAATTAATACGTATTATAAGACTTCTGTCCCGCCATTGATTACAAACTGACAGATTCATTAGAAAACCATCCGACTCGCTGAGCCATTCAAAACTTATGTATTAATATCATCAGCACTTTTTACTTACTCTTAATTTTACAGTCGACACATGACTTACCGCCGATTCTTCTGGAAATTACAAATTTACAAATTTATGAGAAACGTAGATGTTTAATTAAGATCGTTAAATGGAGAATGTATTTTAAATGTGGTATAAAATGTGTCATCAATTCAGAACGGCTTATTGTCGTTGTTTATTGTTTCTATAAATAGAATTACGAAGAGGACATGAACGCTTATTTACATAATTTACAAAACTTGTATTTCTATGCATCTACGTTAACAATGGTAGATGCTAGTATAATTAAGAATCTGACGACATTGAATTTTTGTTAGGGTTAAATTGAACATTTTGTCATTACATTCTGTAACAAGTACAACCATTCTACTCTTCGAAACAAACGGTACAATGTTTTTGGAATGGCAGGTAAACATCCATATATGCTTAGGTTGAACACCCATTTCTGACAAATGTAAAACACAGTATCTGCATTTATTTAGAAAAACATCCGCTTGGAAAATATATATATATAAGACACATTAGATATGTCGAATTATTTACTGTGTATTATAATGTATAACAATAACAGAATATTGTTTACCCGCTCGTATTACGTATACGTTGATTTTTCGGGACTTGTAGTGTATAATACATATTAAAGTGACATATAATTTCGAGATCACAAAAATACTAGCGAGATATGAAAATATACCAAAAATATGAAGACTTAATATATAAAATCACAAACATGATAAACACAAGTTGTAGTTATTAAAAGTGTGGTGGTCCTATCAATGTCGATGACGTATTTAATAAAACATTATACATAAAAAGAACGGACTTATATTAGTTGATGTAATTACATCAATCACATTAGTCAACGTGTGTTTAAAATTGTTTAATTTAACTATAGTGTAACGTTTTTACCAAATGTCAATTAAGCATCGTCTCCCACAGACAACCAAATGAGACAGAGTACATCAATTAAATATTTACATCTGTAATGACAGAGACGATTCGGAAATTCCGGAAATAAGAATTGATATTTGGTCTAGAAAGTTGGCAGTCGCTGGTCAATACAACATCAATACAAAACAACTTTGCTAAAGTCTCGCTTTGCGTACAACAT